>OZ030013.1:56282688-56602688 GCA_964023405.1 Apodemus agrarius | reverse complement strand
AAGTTTCTCAGCCTTGGGTGGTAAAGGCTTTTCCAGCACAGTGAACGTAGCAGGGTCTAGAGCGCACCCGCTGGAGGATGCCCCCAGGTTGAAGATCTCCCCATCCTGTGGTGATGCTCTCATTTCTCTCCCTGCTTCTGTTTCCAGCACTCCATGGGCTGCATGGCACAGACTCTCAGGGAGCTCTCCCTCAGGCTGGAAATCTCTCTTTACATTTCCTGGGGAAGCCTGTGTCTTCCCTTCCCTCCATCAGTGAGGACCAGAGCAGAAATGAAAGGCTTACAGGACTCAGCGGGCCCATGGGAAAGACGTCTCTGTTTTCTGCCATGCTTATCCTGGGATCTTTTAAGTTGTTACGACTCCTCAGGAGTCTGGCTTGTACCAAAGACCTTTTGCTAGTTCAGATCCTGATTTCCACTGTCTCTTCCCCACCTTGGTTAAAAGTGCTAAGGGCTAGGCTAGGACTGACTCAACACCGGAGTGGCTGCCCCAGGCCAGATGTGGAAATGAAGGAAAGCAAAGAGGGAGACAAGGGTCATGTCCCCAACATGCTGGCCTCCTGCCCAGAACGAGCAGCTATGCTGCCTGCTTCTAGAGCCCCAGCAGAAAGCAAGTTCCTCCAAATAGCCAGAGTCAACACGTCTCAGCAAAGCCAGGCTCCTTCAGAGAATAGTTAAGTAAAAAGGAAAGAAGCCACATGGGCCCCTTTATTGGAATAGACTTGAAGTTGATTTTGTTTGGTTGATATTGGGTATTGAACCTGTGGCATCACATATTCTGGGTTGTCATCGTCATCATCATCATCGTCGTCGTCGTCATCCTCATCGCTGTCGTCATTGTTGTCATTGTCATCTGTTTTTCATTTCACGATAGCTCACGAAGCTGCTCACTCTGGCCTTAAACTCACTCTAGAGTCAATCACATCTTCCCGCCTCAGCCTCTGCTTCCCACGTAACTGAGAGAGCAGACCTCTGCCACCAGGCCTGGCTCCCTGCCATTGCCAAACTCGTCCAAGTTGTGTGGTCCAGAGTTTCTTCCTGGCACGCCCTCATCACAATGTATAATAATTTCTCTCCGTTGACAAACACCAGCCTGCGGTTGTACAGGTGACTGGAGAAAGGCCAAGTGAAACCTCACCTTGGGTTTTCCTGTGCAGTTGTTTCCAGGGCCATTGGAGCTGTCTGGTTAAGTACTCCCAGGCTACCCACCACCTTCACCACCCTTACCACCCTTACCACCCTCCCCACCCTCACCACCATCACCACCCTCCCCACCCTCCCCACCCTCCCCACCCTCCCCACCATCACCACCATCACCACCCTCCCCACCCTCCCCACCCTCCCCACCCTCCCCACCATCACCACCATCACCACCCTCCCCACCCTCACCACCCTCACCACCCTCACCACCATCACCACCATCACCACCATCACCACCCTCACCACCCTCACCACCATCACCACCATCACCACCATCACCACCCTCACCACCCTCACCACCATCACCACCATCACCACCATCACCACCCTCACCACCCTCACCACCATCACCACCATCATCACCCTCACCACCATCACCACCAACACCAGCCTCACCACCCTCACCACCCTCACCACCCTCACCACCATCACCACCCTCACCACCATCACCACCCTCACCACCATCACCACCATCACCACCATCACCACCCTCCCCACCCTCACCACCATCACCAGCCTCACCACCATCACCACCCTCACCACCCTCACCACCCTCACCACCCTCACCACCCTCACCACCCTCACCACCATCACCACCCTCACCACCCTCACCACCATCACCACCCTCACCACCCTCACCACCATCACCACCCTCACCACCCTCACCACCCTCACCACCCTCACCACCCTCACCACCCTCACCACCCTCACCACCCTCACCACCATCACCACTTTCCAATGGCATTTTGAGAACACCAGCTCTGAAGATGGAACAGTCAGCCCCTCCCTCAAAGCAAGTGATTTGTATAAATGTGGCTTCCAAGTGGTTCTGGGAGAAACGAGAGGATCTCTTTTGTTATGTCTCCTTTCACGGAGTCACTGTCACCTTTGTCTTAGTTGCTTTCCTCACACTGTGACTAAATACCTGACCAAAGCAGCTTGGGAGAGGGAAGACTTATTTTAGCTCAGGGGTCTCAGGGGATACAGTTTCTCACTGTGGGGAGGGCTTGATGGGGTCCCTGGCAAAGGGAAGGAACATGTAACAAACAGAGACTCCTTACATTTTGTTTGAGATAGGGTCTCACCGTATTTAGCCTTGGCTGACCTGGAACTCTCTATGTAGGCTACGGTGGCCTTGAAATCGCAGAGATCCACCTGCCCCTACCCCCCACCCTCACCCCATGCTGGGATTAAAGGTGTCCCACACATCTTAGTAGATCAAAGAGCAGAGCACTGGGTAGGAGCCAGAGTAGGGTGTAGATCTCAGGGCCCATCCCTTATCACATACTTCCGAAACAACCAGCCCCTCCACAACCTCCTGAAGACAAGTATGAAGCCCACCAGCTGGTGGGAATGGACCGCAGGAATTTCACATTCCAACCACAACAGTCCTGGATAGAAGCTCTTCAAGCCTCCCAGTGACCTCAGGAGTGGCCCTTGTCAGAAGCGCAGGCCACCACTGGAGGGTCTTTCTGAGAAGCATTCTGTGATCATCTGCAGAGAGGCTGCTGCTGGCAAGCCCTAAAACATCTACTTGAGATGGGGCTCAATGACATCCCCCCTTTCCTGTCTCTTTCTGTCCCTCTCTCTTCTAGATGATTCCATACACAGGTTGGCCACACAGTCAGTCCTTGCATGCCATCCCCATGTTCCTAGGGCTGGGACTCTGTTTTCTTCCCAGCTATTAGAAATTGTTTTTAGCAAAGCATGTGTGTGACACTTAGATGGAGCAACCCGTTACCTAGGAAACTGTCCCTCTATACATGCTTCGCTGCCTGGTATCGTTTGGATCCAGCTGCCTCGATTGGCCTTTTTCCTTAGCCTTTCTGCGACCCCCCCTTTTCTCCCAATTATTGTGCCAGATGCGTAGCTCCCAACCGGGACCAGCTATGCAATTTGTGGGGTTCTCTGTAAAATATTCTTCCATTCAAAACGGATTGAGGTTTCCTAGATAACAGACTCTTAAAACAGGCAGTGGACCCTGTGCTTGTGTGTGTGTGTGTGTGTGCGCGCGCACGCGCGCGCACACACACACACACACACACACACACACACGCCTCTGTGAGGGTGCATAGGCTGTGTGCACGTGAGGCACAGCCTGCTTCTGAGGTGGTCAGAATGGCCCTGCATAGAGCTCTCATTTGTCTCTGTAGAGACATTTGCTCCTGGCCTGGTGACAGAGGCATATGCCTTCTATTTTATCACAGTTGTGTTTAATTCTTTTTTTTTTTTTTTAAGGCTTTCTCTAACAACACATAAACGTGAGGCTTCTGAGTTTGTAAGGACCAGAGACTGCTTCATATAACTCTTATTTTATCTGCTCAGGATATTTTCTGTCTCCTTCAGTCTGACAAGAGCATCTGACAGGCCTGGCCTGTCAAGTCTGCGAGTGCTGCCTCTGGCTAACATGACCCAGAGACTTGTTTTGTGGATACCATTCTTCTCTATATGGTATTCCTCGTGAACCTTCTCCAAAAAAAAGTCACCACCTAACCCCCAAACACATCCTGACTCAATCACCCACAGGTTCCCCCAAAACTTTTTGGAGGGATGTGTATTTTCAGCCTATCTCACCTTTGAGGTTCACCAGTGAGAGCAACTGCCCCCCCCCCACAGTGTAGGTTAGCAGTTCTTATCATCTGTCAGCTAGCTGCTTCTTTTTAAGACTTTCCAGCCCCACCTCCCAGAGTTCCATGGGCCAAGACCTTGCCCCTTATCTCTCGGTAATGTGAGACACAGGGACACCTCAACCTCCATTGGCTGGGTCTCACTTTATCTTTATATCACTTTGTAAGACCTAGGGGGTATCCCTCTCCATGGCCTGAGCACAGACCCTTCAGATTCTGGCTTAAGGCACACTGGCGACTTAACAGTGGCTCTTCCTGGGATGCAGGAGACCTTTGGGGCCTGGGGACCGTCGTCGGTAGCCACTCCCACCTGGTACTGGCCTGGCTTTAACGCACCCAACTTCTCTGACCCCTTAGTGAAAACCAGATTTATACTCATAAGGTGACATTTGCACAGGCCCAAACTCCATGGCATCCAACTTCCTGGTGGCCCGATGTGAGGTTCCTTTCCTTACCGTGTATTTAAAGAAGAGTTGAACTCAGAGGAGCACGCTAGAGAGACTTGCTTGGTGGTATCTTTAAACTGCTCTCTGTCGGTGACAAAGTACTTAAAAGTCAGCTTGTGAAAAGGCTTCGTAAGACAGCTATGTCCCTTCCCACAGAACACAACAGGTTAGAGCATAGACAGAGACCCTGCTTCCCTCCCCCCCCCACTCCACCCCATCCCCTCTCCCACCCGTCTTCAGTCAACAGAGGCAGGCCCCAGGTATCCGTAGGCAGAATGTGGCTGGCTCTCTGTCTCTGCTTTGTGACCATGCGCTCCTGGGCCGGAGTTGTGCAGCATCCCTGTGAGGCAGCGCTCTTAGCTTCACGGAAGTGCTGAGCCGCGCGTGGTGCCCGTTATTTGTCTAAGACTCTTTTATGACCGATTGCGTCAACTTATAAGGCCATTGTTTAAATGTTTTTCTTTTGGAGACAGGATCTTGCTATGCAGCCCAGCTCAGGAAAGCCCTGGAGACCTTTCTTCCTTCCCCTTCCCAAGTGGCTGTGATTACTGGTCCATGTTACCGCACCCTGCTTAGAATTGACTGCCTAGGGACAAGTTTTTCCTCGGCAGTTAGCTTCCTGGCAGTGTGTCCTATTTGCTCTGTGGCTTACATATTTGCTACCTGCATTCAGCCTGCATGCCTACTATGCACCTTGTGTGCATCAGAAACCGCGTGGAAGTGCCCGTGTGTCACTTAATAACAGGGCCATGCTCTGAGGAATGGGTCTTCAGGCAGCCTCATCGTGGGGTGACCATCCTAGAGTGTGCTCACGCTCAACTAGATTAGTGTAAGCAAACACAGCTGTGGCTTTTCCACACCATCAAGAGACAAGAGAAGGGTCGGGCGTGGCGTGAGCACCTTTAATCCCAGCACTTGGGAGGCAGAGGCAGGTGGATCTCATTACGTTTGAGGCCAGCCTCATGTACATAGCAAGCTCCAGGGGCAGCCAGGGCTATGTCTGAGACCCTGATCCAAACAAACAAAAGAGATAAGGAAAACAGGAAGGAGCTACCAGGGCCACCAGATGACCTCACAGCGTGTGCTGTTTACAATTGTATGTGGGGTGCATGTGTACATGGGTGCACTCATGAGTGAGGGTGCACATGCACAGGGACAAACATATGTGTGGAGGTCAGAGGTCAACTTTAGGCGTCATTCCTCGGATGCCGTCCACCTTGTTCTTTCAGACAGAGGGTCTTATTGATCTGGGGGTTGCCAAGGACGCTAAGCTGGTTGGCCAACAACCCGAGAGATTTGCCGGTTACCATTTCCTCAGTGCTGAGATTGCAAGCATGGGCACCAACCACATGGGCTTTTTTACATGTGGGACGGGGGTGGGGAGTTGAACTGCGGCTCCCATGTTTCTGTAACAAGCACTTCCCTGACCGAGCCACCTCCTTGGCCCCGTTGGATTTTGGTACTTGTGGTCATTATCTGTTTGTGTTCGTTTGTTTGTTTTTTGTCTTGTTTTGTTCTTTGGTAAGGAGGACTATACCTGAACATAACACTGAGCAGTATAATGGATATGCAAGAAGAAACAGGATTTTTTAGAGTCATTAGGGACGGTAGGCAATTGTCTACATCATTCTTCATAGGAGTGATAACACAGCATCTTTGCCTACGCACCGCCAAAGCGAGCACACTGGTTATATGATACACCTTGGTTTTCTTTGAAACAGGGTCTTATTCTATCGCCAAACTGACCCCAAACCTGATATCCCCCACCTCAGCCTCCAAGTACTAGATTACAGGCTTGTACCACAGAGCAACAGCGCCGGAGGAAGTCTTCAGCCCCATTATAAGATTAAGAGACTATATGTCTATGTGCAGCCTGTTGATGGCAGAAATGTCATGTACAGACATTGTCTTGAGGGACCAATTCTCTTTCTCCTTGGTCAGATCTGTAAAAAGAGCAAGTGGGCTCTCCTAAGACCCTGCTACTCTTGACAAAGTATCACCAGGCAAGAGAGAGTCCTCTGCTTCCAACTCCTTAGCCAGAGAAGTCGGTTGTTCTGGGACCACCAACTGATGGGGGCCAGGTTTCAACCACACCTCCAATAAAGCCCCTTGGTCCTCAGAGCCTGTTATAAAGCCCAAGAGCAGTCTGGTCACATCAGCAGGCGAGAAATAGGCAGACTTTGTCTCAAGGTTTTTGTGCAAAGTTTTTGGCAATGTGGTAAGCAATATGGCCTGTCCCTTCACTGTCCCTATTCTCTGAACCCTTCCAAAATAGTTATTTAAATCATTTTTTAAAATTTTTTACTTATTATCCTTGTGTGAGAGGGGGTGCAGGGGCACATGTGTCACCATGTGTGTGAAGGTCCCAGGGTCACTCTGGGGAGCCAGTTCCTGCTTTCTGTCTTTCTACCACAGGTTTGAAGAATCAAACCCAGGTCCTCAGGCCTGCACAGCACACGTGTTTGCCCGCTAGCCCATCTCATAGGCCCTGTTTGAATCTTTTGTTGGATTTGGAGAGCAGAACAGTATGTCTTATTCCCATCCCCCAGTACACACACACACACACACACACACACACACACACAATCCCTGCCCCCTTCCAACCAGTGTCTTATTTACAATGGTCTCATCACATTCTGTGAGTTTCTTTGAAGCACTCTCTTGACATTGGAAAAAGACGTAGAAAGCATATAGCTGGCTTCATCCGTGTGTTGTGGCCTCTATAAGATGCCAGAGATGTCTCCTCTGCCGCCACCCTCCCAAGAGGGGCCGGGGCCATAGATTAGCTCTGTCTTCAGCCTCAAGAGACGAGAGGAGGCCTACGAGTTGGGTAGCTCACCTTTGGGAGCTCGGTGGAGAGAGAGAAGGTATCAGAACAAGTCCTAACTGGGAGTCACCATTAGACCTAATTTTACGTTCCATGGGGAGAAAAACCCATACTAGGGTTTTAGGCTCAAAGCACGTGGCACCTGCCAAGATTTGCTGTGTGTGTTTAATAGAGTCTGTGTTTCACACACTAGGTTCTTTGTGTTAGTTAACCCCGCCCCTGGAAGAATCTGGATATTTTGTAGTAACCCATTCATGGTCTCTCTAAGGTTCCCCCTCACTAATGCCGTGTGTGGAGGAACAGATGCCTAGACAGAGAGAGCCAGCTCTGAAACTCACAACCTCCTCCTGCCCTAGCCTGTCCTGGACCTCTGTCATCCCCTCCTGGCGGTGTTAACCTTCCAGAGCCCTGAGCAGGACATCCAGTGTCCAGTCAATGGCCTGCCTCTTGCTGAGGGTGCTGTCCTCCCTAGCACTTCCCCGCTGAGCACTCAGACCAAAGCATCCCCACCTCGGCGACAAACAGCCGTGTCTCCAAAAGGCTGAGCCACTAGCCCAGCTACACACTCACCCCGGTGGAGCTGGGCTTGGTCACCCCGATGAGTGTGAAAAACGCCGCCTTTGCAGGCCGGAATCCGAAGGAAATTGGAAAGCTGCTGCTCTCCCCATTCCCACTCTCTTCTCATGTTTGCTGTTATTTTTTAACACTTTTTTTTCCCTCCTCAGAGAAGCACTTTCCTCTTCCCCAGAGCTTGCCTGTAGCGAAGGCATGGTCTGTACAACTGCAATTATTTCAGGAACAGATGGAGTGAGGAGCAGAAAGTCTGTTAATAGTAATAGAAACGCTACATGTTAACCTGGACAGCACACGATGACAGTCCCATGACTACCGTTCTGTTCCCACCAGCTGGGCACCCAAAGGAGGAATGAGATATTCACAAACAGACATCAGCCACGTAGCCACCTAAAGTTAGAACTCAAATTCCTTCACACTAGGGGCCCTGGCGTCCGCAGCGGCTTAGGCCTGGCACAGAGGAGGCCATGCCTCACAGCTCAGCGCAGGCCTCACAGGAGAACCCAGGCTCGCGTTTAGGCAATCACAGCATCCTGGGCCAACAGAGTTACAGGCCTGGTTTTTAGGCAAAGGCTTAATGTGCCGGTTCGAGAGGGAGCCAAAGGGCCAGTGATTTCAGTGGATACTTGGGGGGGTGGGGGACTCCCAAACTTCTCTTGACTTCCTGGGGGCTGGGGAAAATGGCAGGGCCTCACCCAGTTCTGGGACCAAAAACATCTCTTCACCCTTACTAAAATGTGGGAAACAAAGCCTTACCCACAACAGGGAACACAGGCAAATTTATTTCAGAAACGCTCTTTAAACACCTACTGCATAGAAGAAAAATCATCACCTAGGAAGGAGGGACTCTGACCATGAAACGTCTCCCACAGGCTCCTGCGTATGGACATTTGGTCCCTAGCTGGCGCCCTACTATTTGGGCAGGCTGCAGAGCCTGCGGGAGGTGGAATCTCACTGGAAGAAGTGGGGTCTGGCTGTGGGGCTTGACCCCGGCCCCACTTCCCACCCGCTCTCTGCTTCCTCTCTTCAGAGGCAGTGAGACCAGCTGCCCCGGGGTTCAGGCCAGCATCCCTTTCTTGCCAGAATGAACTGTGTCCCCTAAAATCAAAATGAAAAGGCTCTGCTCCCATGAGTAGCTTCTGGTCAGGTATTTAGTCAGAATAAGTAACCCTTGGGACAACGCTATGCCTAGATAGGCACGAGGGTAGCCCAAGATGTGGACACGCCCAGCACACCGTCAAGCAGGATGCCATAGGACTCTGGGTCAAAGGACATAAAAGACCCCACAGGGACAAAATGACATGAAGGCTGCTGGAGACAGCTGGGAGAGCTACGCCGGGGTGAGAGGTGTGCATAGTCTGAGGTCAGTGGCCAGTTGCTTTCTAAGGGTATTCCCAGGCAGCCATTGTCACGGCCCGTCCTGGATATCCTTTCAACTCTAAGTCCAGAGACCTTGGGTCGGCACCAGGGTGTGGCTATCTAACCATAACTGAGCTACAGTGTCAATCAGGGTTGGTTTATTCATTTATTATCGAGAATAACTTTACCGAGAGCCCACTAGGCCACTCCCCTAGCCAGCAAGGGCCACTTGAGTGGGAAAATGGGAAGATGGCCCTCAGGAAGTGGTAGAGACACGAGCTTCCCGAAACTTCACAGATGTGTCAGAAGGAATGGAGAGGATCCAGGGTGAATTCCAGACCTTAGAAGGCCTCAGAAGGAAGAATCCAAAGAATAGCAGTTGGTGACTAATGGTGACATTGTAATTCATAAGAAAAGGCAGAGGACAAGGAGGAAGGAGCCAGAGCAGAGATACAAATGTGGTCACACAGTGGGACATGGTACGGTTGCTGCTTCAATCCCAGAAGTGCCCCCCTCCCCCATCCTTAAGGACTCTCTTTTTCCTCCGCTTTCCTCTGCTCCTGCCTCCTGGATGGTATGGATGCTTTCTCGATTTGTCCATCCACACGTAGTGACTATTGCGGTCTGCTCAGCCACTGATGGAACATTGGCATTTAAATAGATCACTTGGCTTTATTAACAGAAAAGTTTCAGTGTCCCAGAGGGGTCCAAACACTCTGGCTGTAAAGAAAGGACAACTGATCAGGATTTGAACTCATGACCAGGCATGCCAGCAGCTTTGGGCATACGGCCACATGGGCCCAGAGGGAACAGCCCTTCCCACAGACATCTTGAGAGGACAGATGCTGTAGCAGGGGCCAGTGTCTCCAGAGTACTGGGCAGCACAGCTGGAAAGTGGGGACTCCACAACACATTACCAACAAGTATATCTTGGGCGGTCCATATTGTTGTGAGTAGAAGCCAACTCTGATTGCTAGGGTGGGGCTCGAAGGCAGTGCACATGCCTAACAAGGGTGAGGCCCTGGATTACAGCTCTAGTCCAAAAAGAAAAATAGATCCTCAGATCTGCCCATCTGTCCCTACGTCTCTCTGCCCCTCGCTCCCCATGTTGTGTCTGTCTGTCCCTCTGTGTTAAAGAGGAGGGTGAGATTTAGAGACCAGAGACCTGGTTTAGAACTCCAGAGAAGGTCATTTGTTCCTCCGGACTGGAACTTTCTTGGTCACCTGACCTGCGCCAGGCTCTATCCAGAGCCATTTGTTAAATCACTTAACATGCATAATGACTTACGAGAAGAGAATGATTACTAGTCCCACCCAGTAGAGAATAAACATGGTGCCCAGAGAGTTCGGGCAACTTACCTGACTGATCTGATCCTGTGTCACCCGCCACTGCCAACCCTTGATTCTTCCTCATCTTACTTCCCAGGCAGGGCATGTGACATGTCTTTAATTCCAGCCTTCAAGAGGCAGAAGATGGATCTCTGTGAGTTAGAGGCCAGCCAGGATTACTTGAGACCTTATCTAAAAAAAGAAGTGAAGGAAAGGAGGGGGGAAAGAGGAAGAGAGGAGGAGGAAACAGAAGAGGAGGAGGAGGAGGAAGAGGAGAGAGAGAGAGAGAGAGAGAGAGAGAGAGAGAGAGAGAGAGAGAGAACCTCTTTTTTATTATATATATTCTTTATTTACTTTTAAATGTTGTCTCCTTTCCTGGTTCCCCCCCCTTGAAAATCCTATAAGCCATCTTCCCTCCCCCTGTGCCCCAATCAACCCTTTCCTGCTTCCCTGTCCTGGTATTCCTCTACACTGCCTGGAGCCTTACCAGGACCAAGGGCCTCTCCTCCCTTTGGTGTCTAACAAGACCATCCTCTGCTGCCTGTGTGTCTGGAGCCATGGGTAACTCCATGTGTACTCTCTGGTTGATGGTTTTGTCCCTGGGAGCTCTGGGAGTACTGGGTGGTTCATATCGTTGTTCTTCCTGTGGCACTGCCAACCCCTTCAGCTCCTTGGGTCCTTTCTCTAACTCCTCCATTGGGGACCCTGTGCTCAGTTCAATGGTGGGCTGAGAGTGTCCTCTGTATTTGTCATGCACTGGCAGAGCATTTTCATGCTGGGAGCGTAGTTCAGTCATAGAGTGCTTGTCTAGTCTTTGAATCCCTAGACTCTATTTATCCCCAGCACTGCAAACACACACACACACACACACACACACACACACACACACCTTTTCTTTGAAGGCTCACACTTCCATCCCACCTTCTCCTGGGTACACACCTATTTATTTGCACCTTTAAACTGGAGTCTGGTGGGGCCCTCCCTACTGTGGCTGTTGGCACATTGCTTTCTCTGTGGCTTGAGGCCACTCCAGGGCAGGAGTCTTAGGGTTTTTACTATTGTGAAGAGACATCATGACCACAGCAACTCTTACAAAGGCAAACATTTAATTGGAGCTTGCTTACAGTTTTAGAGGTTTAGTTCATTACCATTAAGGGGGGGAGGCATGGGAGCACCCAGGCAGACATGTTACTAGAGACAGAACCAAGAGAATTCTGCATCTTGACCTGCAGGCAGCAAGAAGATTGTGTGCCACACTGTCCTACAGTAACACACTTCCTCCAACAAGGCCTCCTAATAGTGTCATTCCCTATGGGCCAAGCATTCAAATGTATAAGTCTGTGGGGGCCATACCTATTCAAAGCACCGCAGCAAGTATCAGATCCACCACAAGGAGCCGTCAAAGACACTAGGAACTTGTGCTTGAACAGAAGGTAGTTGGCGAACGTGTTGACTCTGAGAGCCTGAGGCTACGGTGTGTGAGAAGGATGGGGCTCGCTCTACAATCATGCTTGAAGAACGTGTATGTTTCCAGAAAGCTTTTATTGGCTCTGTGAGACAGGGCTATTTATAAGGATCCGAAAGGAGCCCAAGCAAAGTGGCATTCCTAGGCCACTGAAGGGCACCCAAGGCCCAGAGGCTATGGGAGATGCTAGACAGTCCTTGTTAGGTTCCCCACGGAGACACACACAGCCCTGGTCATTCTAGCACGCCAGGATTCTTCAATCCATTCATTCTGAGAGTGTGTAGTTCTCCTAGGGATATGGAGAGAGAAAAGAGAAGAGTGTATGTGGGGTGCCACAACTCTGTGTTCACTAGTGTTCCCATACTGAGGCTTTGAGAAGCAGACGTTGAGAGAAGGTTACATCAAGGTAACCAGTGTTCTTGGGACCTCTGAGATCAGGCACCATGACACTTGTTCGTGAGACCCTAACCTGGCCCCCTAAACATTGCTAAAAAAAATATTTTATGCCTATCTCACTCTACATCAAGAGTAATCGTGTGGTGGGAAGCAGGCACTATGACCATTTTTTTTGTTGTGGTAGAACACGCCCCAGAGAGGGTAAATGACCTTCATTTTGATGAAGAACCGAGGTTAGAAGCCAGGTCTCCTGGCATTGACTCAGGCAATCTCCACACATCGGTGTGGCTTTCGGACAGACAGCCTCTGGTCCCTACTTGTCTAAGCAAGCATGGGAGGTTGACGTATACATCACTAGGAATGTGTAAATCCCTACAACCCAAGCCGAAAGGTTCATTTCATACTAAGAGTCTAGGTCAACCTTTTCTCAACCTGTAGGTCATGACCCCCTTTGCGGGTTGAATGATCCTTTCATAGGGGCCACAAATCAGATATCCTGCTTATCAGATCTTTACATTACTAGTCGTAACAGTAGCAAATTACAGTTATGAAGTAGCAGCAACAAGATAATTTTATGGTTGGTGGTCAGCACAACATGAGGAACTGTTATTAAAGGGTCCCGGCATGAAGGAGGTTGAGAATCACACTGCTCTAGGGGCTGGCCATCTTAAACAGAGTCAGGCTCTTCGCGAAGTTTTGCTTTTTTTGTTGTCAGTACAAGGAACTTCATCTTTGTTCCCTCTTGGTTACAGGATGGTTGCCACACATGCATCACATCTCCATCTGGGAAGGAGGGAGGGTGGGCAAAGGAATGAGATTTTCTCTTAGTAACTTTGCCTTTTACTTGGGGAAAGACCTCCTCCCCAGAGACTTCATTACAACAGGTCCCAGGAAACCTAATATTTCATCCTTCTGCCTCTGGAACAGAGAAAGGGACAGCTGACCCACCGAGTGATGGCTGGTATCTGAAGTGGTTCCCATAGGCTCATGCTTTCTGCATTTGTTCCTAGCTTGAAGCACTGTTGTTGGAGGCTGAGAATCTCTAGGTGGGCGGGGTCTGGTTGGCAGTCCATAAAGGGCTCACCTTTGAAGGTTAGAACCTGGCACTCGGTTCCAGCCCCTTATATCTGTCTCCCGTGAGGAGGCTCTACTAGAGGCTCCTGCTGCCATGAATTTCACCTGCCTTCATGGTGCCTTCACCTCGCCTCAGAAGCCAGAAGCCAACACAAATCTTTCCTCCCATCAGTTGTTTCTATCAGGGATTTACCTGGTCATGTTGACATAAAAAGTCACTAACACGTACCACGCCTCTTTGACACCACCATGTCAAAGTGTGATGGTTACTATTCCTTACCAACTTGACAGGATTTAGAATCATGAGTGGGAACCCACTACAGGGCATAACTATGAGGGTGTACGCAGAAAAGTTTAACTGTGAAGGAGACCCACCTCGGACATGAGCGGCCCCGTTCCATGGGCTGGGGTCCTGGACAGAATAAAAAGGAGAAAACGAACTAAGCCGTGGTATTCACAGCTCCCTGCTTCTACCTCACTCTCCTCCACCATGTCTTCCCCCACCGGGATGGACTACATCCTCTCAAGACTATGAGCTATGATAGACTTACTTGGATTTGGTCACTGCCACAAGAGAAACAATTAATCCACAAAGCATGATGGGAGTCCCAGATCCTGGGTGGGGTCTCTCCCGTTTACTCATCATGAATACCTTAGCACTGTGCAAAGCAAGGGTCCAATGGATGAGGAGCCAGTCCTGGTATGAGAGGCTTTGGGCTTCAGGGCAGTACCCGGCTGGTATCCTGTTAGGCTCACCCTCCCAGAGAGGATCAGCTGCTCGCTGCAGCCTCCCAGGAAGGAGGTTCTTAACTAGATTTCCCATGCAGAACTCTGTGGGGGCGGCTCAAACCTCTACCCACTGCAGGCTAAATTTGTGTTCCACCCATCACCATCACGAGTCGTGGGAGCCCAGGGCGACTGTGTTTGTACTTCAGCTGTTCCATGGGTGCTCAAGTCCTTTCCCAAGGACCACAGCTGAGTCCATGGAAGGTTCTCTTTTCTTATGAAGACACAAGCCCCCTCCATCGCCACCCCAACCTGCCCTGGGCCAAGTGCCCTGAATGGGAGGAAAGGAATCTGTGTGGTTTCGATGGGAGGCTTGGTGAGGACTTTGAGGGGACTAGACTTTAGGGTGGTGGTTCTTGTCCCTGTCTCTGCATGAGAACCCCCTTGGGAAGATGCCAATTCAGTGCCAATGCCTGGGTGTTTGTAAATCCAAACCTCTGCCAGGGAAGTGGAGCCTAGCCCTGGCGCTCTGAAAATCACCATGGGTGATACTCAGACACAGGCAGGATTAAGCATCATCTTTGAGAAGAGGGCTCTTTAGGGGCTGGGGACATGGCTCAGTGGGTAAAGCATCTGTCTAGCAAACATAAGGACCTGAATTTGTATCCCCAGCTCCCACTTAAATAGCTAGGTGTGGCATCTATAATCCTTGTGCATCAAGGTGGAGACAGGATCCCTAGGGCACACTCAAGAGACAGTCCAGCCAGCTGGTGGACTCCAGGATCAATGTGAGACCTTGTCCCAGAAAATAGGCAGTGATTCATCATTGACCTCTGGATTCCATTACCTGTGTACATAAACACACACACACACACACACACACACACACACACACACACAAAACTTGACTGTGAACCTGACCTGGCCCTGTCAGCCCAGATTCCATTGAAGGAATGCTATAGTCAACAAGCCACATCCATGGTCCTTGGAAAATGGGAGCATGCCATTGCCCCATGCCCCTGTAAGACCCCAGTGGACTCCATAGACAACTGGCACGAGACAAGAGTCAAGAGCCCTGCTCAAAAATGGCCCTGAGGTTGGTTTTACTTGAGAGTGGCAAGACAGACAGACAGAAAGGAGTGCGATCAAGGAGCAAGCTTTTATCTCAAGACAGGAAGCGCTGGGCACCAGGAAGGGCCACACAAAGACTCAGTGCGGGGGGGCAGATCATGAGGCAGAGGAAACCAGGCCGAGGAAGCCTTGAGTCTTGGTGTGCTTGCCGTTGCTATAACCAAATACCGCAGTCTCGGTAGCTGTGAAGAGTAAAGCTCTCTTTGGCTCATGGTTCTAGAGGCTGAGAACACGGTAAGAGCATGTCACACCATGGCAGTTAATGTTATCACAGGGGCCCTACCCTCACCATCTCATCTATCCCCCATTATCTCCACAGGCCCCACCTCCAAACTCCATTAAGTTTCCACCACACACATTTTGAGGGAGCCCTCTCCGTTACAGTTTTCCCAGATGGGGGAGAGCAAGGCAAGCATGCAGACAGGGTTGAGATCCATTGGCTTAAACAGTTCTGGTGGATGCTGGCAACCCCCCCCCCGTGCTTGTCATAGTTTGCCTTTGTGAACTGGAAACAAGCAAAGACAACCTGGGAAGAGGGCCTCTCAGTGGAGGCGCTGTCTCCATCAGATTGACATCTGAGTACCCGCACAAGTCTTTTCTCACTTGCTAATTGATAAGAGAGAGCCCAGCCCACTGTAGGTGGTGTCCTCCCTTGGCAGGAGGAGCTGCGCTACAGAAGAAAGGCAGCTGGAGGAGCCAATAGGTCGTGTTTCTCCATGCTTTGCAGCTTCAAGCCACTGCCCTGAGTCTCAGCCTTGGCTGCCCTCAGTGATAGGCAGTAACCTGTACACCACATAAATCCTTTCCTCCCCAAGCTGATTTTTATCACAGGAACCAAATGCGAACCAGAACAATGATTCCATCGGGGAGAGTGGCTCAGCCTTCGGAGAGAGGTGGTTGAGGTTGTGAGCCTCAGCAAGGTCAGTTTGCCTTTGAAGAAGGTGTGTGTTCTCTTTGAGAAACAGCCAGCTCTAGCAGAAGCTTTCCCTGCAGGTCATCAAAAGCACCAGAAAAAAAAAAAAGACAGGATTAATATGGACTTCATCTTTTCAGTATTTCTAGGACTTATGAATGCCCTATGGGCTACTGAAACATGGTCATAATCTGTCCCAGGATTATTTTTACATCCCTTCTTCCCTCTGGGAAAGAGGACTGTATAAATGACCAGGTGAAAGGAAGGGACATTGGAGACACTCACATTCATATCCATATGGGGACAACATTGACTCTGCCTTGGCATCTGTCTTGGTCAGCTTGGGCTGTGTACTATTATTTTGTGCCACTGTGACCAAAAGACCTTGTAGAAGTGACCCAAGGAAGGAAAGAGTTATTTTGGCTCACAGTTTCAGCCCACCATGTCAGAGAGGGCAGGACAGAAAGGCTCCATTCATGGTGATGGCAGCTGGCAGAGGCTCTTTGCATTTTGGTAGATCAATAAACAGAGACATTAAGTCAGAGCCAGGGTGCCGGGGTGGGATATGACCGTCAAAGACCCACCCTTCTGCTAGCCCGGCCCCACTTCTCATAGACTCAACAGCCTCCCAAAATATTGCCACAACCTTAGGTCTAATTGTTCTACACACAAGTCTGACTAGGCCTCTATAGCAACAATTCCATCATCTGGGTGGCTCACACAAACATTTGTTCTTGTAGATCTGTAGGCTAGACATCCAAGTTCAAGTCACATGCAGATTCGGTGTCTGGAGAAGGCTCACTTCCTGATTTATAGGGAGCTCTGTCTTGATAAAGAGGGAAGATTGAAGAGTAAGCTTTTATGTGTCTCTTATAAGGATAATAATCTCCCCCACCAGGACCCTACCTCACCCTCTAACCACCTCCTAAAAAGTGATTACATTCAAATGCCAATCCATGGTGGATTAGGACTTCAGGTATGAAGCCATCTTGATTCATCCATACCACACCCCAGGCAAGTACTATATTTCAGTTTACAATTCCAGATTATGGCCCACCACTGTGGAGAAGTCAAGGAAGGATCTTCAGACAGCTAGTCACATCCCATTAGCAGTGAAGAGTCAAGAGAAATGTATGCCTACATGCTTACTTGCTTACTTGCTTGCTTGCACTAAGCTGGATTTCTCCTCTCTTATATGCTCCAGGACCTCCAGCCTAGAGAATGATGCTGCCCACAGCGGGCTAGGTCTTCCCACATCAATCAGCTCAAGACAACCATCCACAGCCCAACCTAATGCAGACAGTCCCTCATGTCAGTCTCTTCCTGAGTGAGTCTAAGTTGTGCCAAGTTTAACGGAGATAACCACCACACCATCCTACATATGAATCCCTCTCTAGGCACCTCTCCAAGAGAAATGAAGACAAACATGTCCACCAAGACACGCGCAAGCGTTCGTGTCGGCACCACTAGTACTAAACAAAACAACCCAAGCCTCCCTTCTTAACCAGACAAGCAAAATGTCTTCACATGCAGTAAGATGCTTTTCTGAAAGGAAGAAAAAAAAACGAACTGACACATATCGATATGTGGTGCCATGTGGAAGAACTTCCGAGAGTGATGCCAAGAAGAGAAGCTACGCTCACAAGACCACATGTGACATGATTCCATTCATATGGGATGCTCAGAAAAGGCAAAAGGAGATTTGGGAATGCAGAAAACAAATGGGTGATTGCATAGATCTGGGGAAGGAAATAGGCACAAGGTCATCTTGGGAGATGGAAATGTTCTCAGTGGGGCTTATAGATAGCGCTACAGCCCTTGTTCGATTACAAGAAAAATTGCTGAAATACATGTTGAAAGAGGTGGGCTTGTGAGGTGTCAGTTGTAATGGCTAGCCATATTTTAAGAATTCATCTGAGCGCTGGGGATGCGACTCACTGGATAGAGAGTTTGCCTAGCGTGCACGAGGCATTGGGTCTAGTCTCCAGCATTGTACCAGCTGGGTATGGTAAGACATGCCTGTAACCTCGGCTCTCACGAGGCAGAGGCAGGAGGAACAGAAGTTCAAGGTTATCTTCAGCAGAATAGAAAGTGTGGGGTCAACATAGGCTACATGAGACCCTGCATCAAAACAAGAAAATCAATCAACCAAACAACAACCAAAAGCACATCTGGCCAAGTTCATGCTTAATTATGCTTCTAAGACACCAGCATGACCCCAGGCTCCATAAGCCCAGCCCCTGGTACTTTGTGCATGCCGTGTAACAAGGTTTGACTCAAGTATTTTACCCTTTAAAAATGGGGTACCGGGCCTCTCCTTTTCTCGGGCTGCTGGAAGATGGCCGACACTCAGACGGAGTATGCTTACCCAAAGCAGCCTAATCTTTCAAAGCAAGGAGTATGCTTTGCTGGGAGAAACTGGCAAGGAAAAACTCCCTCGGTGCTACACAAACATCGTTCTAGGCTTCAAGACACCCAAGGAGGCCATTGAGGGCACCTACGTCGATAAGAAATGCCCCTTCAGAGGTAATGTCATCATCTGAGGATGGATCCTGTCTGGTGTTGTGACCAAGATGAAGATATGAGGACCACTGCCATCCGCCGGGACTATCTCCGTGACATCTGAAGGTACAATCGCTTCGAGAAGCATCACGAGAACACGTCTGTGCCCCTGCCCTCCTGTTTCAGAGATGTATAGATTGGTGACATTTTCACTGTGAGAGTGTAGGCCCCTGAGCATGAACATTCACTTTGATATGTTCAAGGTCACCAAGGCTGATGGTACCAACAAGCAGTTTTAAATGGCCAACTCCCTAGAACAAATACAGTTATTTTCCAATTTAAAAGAAGCTTCCCAACCTCTCTGCCATGAGGCCATCTCTTGAAAACCCTTTGCACGCCTGAGGACAAGCCGGAAGTCCTGCCTCTCATGGCACCTTCCACCTTAAGTTGTCATTGAAGTCTGTTTTTAGCAGGTCCTGTGTTCACAGGTCTCCAAAAAGCCAAATGACAATGTAGAAGCCTCTCTGGCCCCTCCATCCCATCCACACCCAACACTCTACCACCATCCACATCCTTGGTTAATCATTTCAAATGCGTTTCTGCAGATTGTGAGTGAGAAATGTTCCCCCATAGTCTTGGGCATTTGAACACCTGGTCCCCAGGTGGTGGCACGACTTACAGAGCACAGCCTTACTAGAGGAAGTATCTCACTGGGGCAACTCAGTTGACTGCTGTGGCCACCATGTCTGGTGCCCGCTGCTACGACTGCACACCATGATGTCCCCTTATTCCTCCGGAACCACAAACCCAAATCAACGCTGCCTTCTGCAAGTGCTCTTGGTCATGGCATTTCATCATGGCAACAGAAGAGTCGCTATTTGTTTATTCAAAGGCAAGCAAGCACATTTGAAGAAACCCTTTATCTGCTAACATGAAAGTAAGACAGTCCCTCGCCCTGCTTCTTTCACTTAATCTATCCCGGAGATCTTCCCAAAGCACACACAGGGCATTGCACATGTGGGGTGCGTGGGCAGTGCCCAGGTGCACATATGTGTGTAGAGGCCAGGGGTCCATGTTGGGCATCCTCATCAGTTGTTCTTCATGTTACATCTTGACACAGGTTTCCCGCGAAACCGGGAAGACACCACTTAGGCTAGTCAGGATGGCCAGTGAGCCCCAAGGATTGTCCTATCCCTGCCCCCCCCAGTGCTGGAATTATAGGTGCACAATGCTACAATGGACTTTTAAAAAGTGCAGGTGCTAGGGACCCTAACTTAGGTCTTCAGGTTTCTGCAGCAAGCTCATCACCGATGGAGCCACCTCCCCAACCCTCTTCGTATTCTATTTCATTGTGTAACTAATACCTTACCCATTTTGCAATGACTCACCCTCAACTAATGTTACAGTAAAAGTTTATTACGTTTATAGTCATCGATTAGCGATTATCCATAAGCCCTCCCTCCCAAGCAGCCCCTGTTCTCTCCTCCGTTGCCTGTTTGTCTGTTTCTGTTACCACACAGAGATGGAGTCATCTATTATTTGACATTTTGTGATGGTTTCCTTTATGAAGGATAACATCCTCAGCGCATGTAATACGCATATTATAGTCATTCCCTTCTAAAAGCTGAGTGAGAGTCTGCTGTGTCTATAGATGGCCAGTGACTTACTAAGGCTTGACTAAGGACTCTGTTGGCTTTCCAGTGGCATGAAAATAATATGCGTTGAATGGAAGTCCGACTTTTTATCTCTCCCAGGCTAGTGAGAGCATGATCCTATCTTGTGACTCCCAAATACAAGTGAATGTACATTTTCTCAACACATTTAAGCTAAGCTATGATGATTGGCAGGTGACATATGATGAAGGCATGTTCAATTTTCAGCCTGATCTATTTGCCATGGCTTATTGTGATATAACCCCATTACAAGCTAAGGAGCATCTCCATATACCACTGTTTCTTTATGGACATTTGGATGACTCTGTATCTTGGCTATTGTGACTCATGCTAGGGGAACATAGGAGTTTAGTTATCTCTCAGAGACCCCGACTCCAGTTCCTTTGTACAAACCCCAGAAACAGGATTGCTGGATAAGCAGGCCCGCCTTTCTAGTGCCTAGAAATCTCCCGATTCAAATGTTAGAACCCAAATAAAGATCATCTCCCTCGGCCTCTTTGTTTTTCAGGAAGAAGCCTGAAGGGAAGGGCTGATCTTCGGCCCAGGTCACTGTGTCACAAGCATCTTACTAGGTCACTGTGATCTTGGGGAGATCCCCAAGTGGCCCCCCAACTCCCCAAGAGGTTTCTAGCAGTCCCTGGGTTGGGCCAGGTCACATGTAGTGAGAGTTCAAATGGCTCTGGGGAAGCTCCATTTCTTTTCAGTTTGTCGATGGTGGTGATTTTAGCTAGGAGAGGAATGATGTTTTTCTGCGGTGCTGGAGATTGACCCCAGGCCTGTCCATACATCATACAAGTCTCTGCTGCCACAGAGGGACAGCCACCCACCAGGCTCCCACTGTTTCAAGCATTGACTGTAATCCTTCCCCCTCCACTCTGCTTCCAGAATGGGTCTCCGTGGCTGGAAGAGAGTTTCCTCTTCTAGAGGACTGGCTAGTCTCTTTCCGTTATCACCCCAGCCTGTGCACTCCAGGAACAGTCAGTCAGCTCTCTCTCCAGTTGCCTGGTCCAGATCTGGAAGAGCTTGTTTCCTTATTTCTCCTGTGAACAACCTGCATGCGCGCACACACACACACACACACACACACACACACACACGTCTCCTAAATATTTGCTAGGAGCTTCTGTTTGTAGTCAGGCTTGTGGAAAGTACCAGGACACACAGTGACCTGTGTCCCTTGAAAGAGCTCTGCAACCCTATCGCCACAAAGCCCTTCCTTTTCCGCTGAGTTCCTGAAAAGGTCGTCTCTGAGGTAGCAGGGAGGTGACGATGTTTGTCTAGTTTCTGTTACTCTAACAAAATATCCAAAGGCTGGGACCATTTATAAAGAGGAGAGGATTATTTGGTTCAGTGTTCTAGGGAGTCAAGGCGTCACAAACATTTATACTTGGTGCTGGTGAGGACCCTTTAGTAGGTGACATGGCAGTGTCAGAGGACATGCAGGGATCACATGGCACGCTGCCTAGGTCTGTATCAACTTGACACAAGCCAGAGCTATCTGTGAGGAAGGAACTTCAATTGAGAAAATGCAACTGAGAACTGAGACTGATCTCCAGAAGATCAGTCTGCGGGGCATTTTCTTAATTAGTGATTGATGGGGGAAGGCCCAGCCCACTGTAAGTGATGTCATCTTGGGCTGGTGGCCCTGGGATCTATAAAAAAAAAAAAGCAGGCTGAGCAAGCCCTGGCAGCAAGCCAGGAAGCAGCACCCCTCGGTGGCCTCTTAAGCAGCTTCTGCGTCCCTTCCCTGCCCCAGTTCCTGCCCTCCCGATCTCTGATAATGAACTGTTATGTGGACCTGAGTGAAATGAACCCTTCTCGTCCAAACTGCTTTCTGTCATGGTGTTTCATCCCAGCACTAGTATCCCTAACTAAGACACGTGGTCAGAAGGCAGCCAGAAAGCAACTGGGAACCCACTGGGAATCTCATGAATGAATGGTCCTTAGTTCTAATGAACCACAGCACCACCACAATGTGGACCAAAATGGAAACATGGGGCGGGGGAATGAAGCACCCTCAAACCACAGTAGTTGGGGGGGGGTGACCCCTAGCAGACGAGCACTGTGGGGAGGACCATGCAGCACAGACCCACCTAAAAAAGAGTCTTGAGCAGAGAGGCCGACCGGAGCATAAAAAGCTACACTCGGGAGAGAGGTGAGCTGCTAGGAAAGCCAGGGACCAGGACTGACGGGGAGCCCACGACGGGCAAGACTGGGCACTGTCTGAACAAGAAGGAAGATTCTGGAACTTTGTATGGTGACTTCATCTCCCCAGGCCCCCCTCCCCGACCCCCCCCCCCGCCTAAATATTTTAAGCACAAAAACATGTATTTTTTTTTTTGCTCAGAAACTCTAGAAAATATAGAAAAGCATAAAGATGAAAAAGATTCTGAATTATTCCACCCCTAAGAGAGCTGTCAGTCACGTACGTACGTATGTATGTGCTTCCTGGTTTCCTAGTCCTTTCATGATTCGCGTGGTGGCTTGGGTGTGAAATGCCACCCGTTAGCTCACCTGGTGTCTGAACACCTGGTGTCCAGCTGGTGGCGCTGTTTTGGAAGGCTGTGGAACCCTGAAGAGGAAGAGGGTCATCCTGAGGGCTCATAGCTTGGCCCAACTTCCTGTGCCTCCTAGTAAGGAACGCCATGTGACCAGCTGCTCCCCTCAAATTCTAATCCCAAATAAGCCCTTCCTCCCGCAAGTCTTTTTTTTTTTTTTTTTTTTTTTTTTTTAGGAAGGCATTTGTCACAGTGACAGAAAAGCAACACAGAGGGTAACTAAAGATAGGGTGTGTGCATTTGTGATAAATGGTCTGCACCTTCTGTCTTCTTTAAGAAGACAACAAACTTGTGGGGTTCATTGGGCTTTCTAACCCATCCTTCTGGTCAGACATTTTAAAACTCTGGGAATAAGATAATAAAAACACATCTTTAGAGACAAAGGGTTTGATTTTTATATTTTGCTTGTATTTCATTGTTAGTGAAAGTCAACAAATTGTTCCTACGTGTACGGATTGCTTGTGTTTCTTATTTTTAAAGTTGGCTTAATATTGTCTATTCCTCTACTGGATTGCTAGTTCGTCCTTTCTTCTTTTCTTTCATTTTTTTTTCTCTTTGAGACAAGGTTTCTCTGTGTAACAACCTTGGCTGTCCTGGAACTCACTTTGTAGACCTGGCCTTGACCTCACAGGCATCCACCTGCCTCTGCCACCTGTGTGCTTGAATTTAAAGCCATGCACCGCCATACCTGCTACTAGTCCTTTTCGTATTGATTCCAAAAGTACTTTATATATTTAGTAGTCTTTTCATAGATTTTGTAACTATCTCTCCTCAATTTGTTGTCTTTGAATGTTATTTAACATTTTTTTCTGCCATATAAAAGACTTTAAAATATATCCAGTCAGATGATATCAATCTTTCCTTTCATGCCATTTACTGTTAACAGTTTGGTATGTATTTCTCCAGACATTTTTCTGTGCATATGGAGATATATCTATAAATATATATATATAGCTAGATATATAAAGTTTTCCGCACATTTAAGATGTCATGCACACTGCTCTGCAACTTGCTTATTTCACATTAGTGATATAAAGATCTCACTCCAATAGTGTGTTCTGTTCCACGGATTCAATGTTCTGTTATTAAACCAGCTCTTAGAGGTAGTCTTTTTTCACTTTCATATTTAAACATGACAGCTTTCTGATGCCTGAAAGAAACAGAGACCTCAGTTTATCTAGTCCATGCAACGAGCCAATTAACCCTGTGCCAGCTAATTTCAGCTGTCAACCTAACACAACACAGAACCACCCCAAAAGAGAGAGCGTTTCAGTGAGGAATCATCGGTCTGCGGGCATGTCTGTGGGGGGTTGTCTTGACTGATAACTGAGGGAGAAGGACCCAGGCTGAGTGTGGGCAGTGCCATTCCGTGACCTGGCCTGGCCCTTAACTGTGTAAGATAGCGAGAAGCTGTCTTAACAGAGGCTGCAGGCAAAGGTGGGTGCACTCTCCCAGTATCCTTGACTGTGTGTGTGATTTGTCAGAAGCTTGAGTGCCTTAGACCCAAGTTCCCCAAAATGATGGACTGTCACCTGGGAGCCAAATAAATACCTTCGTCCCTTATGTTGTTTTTGGTCGGGGTGTTTTATCACCGCCACAGAAATAAAACTTTGACATTGTCATAGCATTTATATAAATTAATTTTTTTTCTGAGACAAAGTTTTGCTATGTAGCCTTGTCCAAGACCAAGCTGGCCTTGAACTCAGAGATCTGCTCCGATTAAAGGTGTGCACCACCACATCTGGCTCCCTGCAGTTTTAATAATAACACCCACCCTTACCCTTCTGACTTAGCACATGTATCAAATAGCAAATATTAAAGACCAGTATCTTATATTAAATATTCATACTTTGAACCTCAAGTTTCTCTCTATGGGGTCTCCTGTGCCTATCTTGCAGTGCTATGCTGTTCTAACTATTTTAGCTTTGTAACATATTTTTATGTCTTCAAATCAATACCACCCCTATTTCACCTTTTCAGTGCTGCCTCTGATGATTTTTTTCTTTTAATTGCTTGTTCCTTAAATGTAATTATGAGTCTTAGAATCATGCATGAAGTTTGCAAACTGTTTACTTAAGATTTTAGTTAAAATTATGCTTATATTAATGAATTAATCAAAGCTTTTTCTTGAAGTTTTTGTTAAATACTTATTTCAGCTTAAAAGCAGAATGTGTCTCTCCAGCTAGTCAATTTTGTGGGCTTTATTTTTTAGTAAGTCTTAGGTTTTTAATCATGTTTATTCTGAGACAGTTTTAGATTCTCGTTACAACTGTAAATGGAGTTTAATGGGGTTTACAAGTACATTTCATTACTATTATTAGTATGTAGAAAAGTTCTGTGTGTTTTAGTATCAGCTTGCTTTACTCTTTCTATTGGCTTAGTTGTTGTCAGGGTTTCTGAAAAGGGATTCTCACATAGACAATCCGGTCATTTGACATTAAAAAGGAAAGCACAGAAGGTTTCGGGGCTTAATTTCTTCTCTCACGGTAGCTGTACCTTGGTTGTTGTTGTTTGTTTGTTTGCTTGCTTGCTTGCTTTCCTTACTGCTCAGCTAGAACCAGTTCTGGGATGCATCAAACAGGCAGGACCCTCCTTCTGGAGCTCCTCCCCTTTCTATCTTTCCATCGTTTGAGCTTATCCTTGAATTCGCAGATGTTGGCTTCTATAGTGTCTAATATGTAGCTTGCTGTTCCTTTTGGGCTTTAACACTCAGCAACCAGTGTTTTTATCTCTTTCTTTAGAGAGTAACGCGTGGCCCCCAAGGCCACCTCCATGGTCTCTACGGATCCACATCTCCCCAGGGCAACCCTGGCCCATCTCCATCCTCCTGGAGTCCACGGCTCTGAGGTTCCCTGATTCCCAACTAACTTCCTTCTCTGCCGTCTTGTCTCCACACTTGCTTGAGTTCCTGGGTTTTTCCTTTGCTTCTCCACAAGTTATCCCTGCATGGACTTCAGCATCCCCAGGTACACGATAACTTTCCAAGTGTTGGGAACTGCATGGAAAGGCCATTTCCACCTGTCTCTTCCAGCACCTCGCTGGCTGCCTCCTTGTCTTCTACCTCAGCTCGGCATGATCTTGCTCGGGAGAAACTTAAGGCTCACCCTGGCCAGCTCCTTCTCAAGCAGCCCCCTGTCTTCACACTGCCCATTTGCTTTGCCTGAAAAGAGATGTTTCTGACTCCTTACCTGCATATCCCTCGAGATCGAACTCAATCCTGCAATCCTACGGCAGAAAAACTCAGGCTGCCCTCCTCCACATTCCCTTAGGGCTGCATAAACACTCCTCTGCTAGGATGCTTGGGACAATGTGGCACACTTACGTGTGTGTGTGTGTGTGTGTGTGTGTGTGTGTGTGTGTGTGTCCAGGCCAAGAAGAGGGCCAAGGTGCCTGTCACCCTCCCTCTCCCATTCTTACTTTCTTACTCCTTTCTTCCAGAGGAGATCACCAGCCTAAATCTCCACCTGAGTTAAGCCTAATTGCCACAGTTAACCAGCACGCTGCTGTAGAATATAATCCTATTCCTCTTTCTATCCCCCAAATTACCCATAATTCCTTTCTCCTAATAACCTTGCCTCTAATCACAAAAAGCCACGGGCAATCAGAAAACAGCGTCAGGGTTTGTCACCGTTGCATCTTCCGCTTCTGCATCTGTCCCTGCCCATAACAGAGACCCAGTTTCTGGTTTTGTTCTGGATCCTCTGACTTAGTAGAGACTTGCCTTTTACAACGATCCCCTTTCTCCTCCCTGCCATCCGTGTCCCCTTTCTACTAGATGATCCCATCTGGTTTAGAAGCATTCCTGTGTATTACCCATCAAAAATAAAAATAAAATAAAATAAAATCTCTTGAGTCTCTCTTCCCTAGTGGAAGCCACTCCATATCTCAGCTGGGCTCCACGCCATCTTCAACAGCATCTCCACTTCTTCGAGACCCATCTCTTCTCAGCCCCACCCACTCCTTCCAACCCCACCCAGACAGGTCTTATTAAAATAACAGTTATCTTCAAGTTGTCGATTCATTTGGTCATACTTGGGTCCACCTCTTGCTCTTCTGGAACACGTGGTCCTCAACCAGTGGGCCGTGACCCCATTTGGAGTCAAATGACACTTCCATCAAAGCTGCATATCATAGATCCTAAATATCTGATGTGTACATTGTAAGTCACAACACTAGCAAAATTACAGCTATGAAGAAGCAACAGAAATAATTGTATGGTTGGGGGTCACCACAACACGAGGAACTATATTAGAGGGTCACAGCATTAGGAAGGTGAGAACCATTGCTTAAATCTAAAAGCATTCAATGTGGGTTTACGCCCCCCCCCGCCCCCCGTCCTCCTTCTTTACTTTTTGGTGATTTTATTTATTTATTATTTAGTGTGTGTGTGTGTGTGTGTGTGTGTGTGTGTGTGTGTGTGTTTGAGACAGGGTCTCAAGATTCCTATACAGCTGAGGATATCCTTGAACTTCTAATTCCTCTGCCTTCGCCTCTTGATTGGTTGTATGATAGATGTGTAGACCATGCTCCCTTATGTGGTGCTTGGGGTCACATCCAGGCTTCCTGCATGATAGGCAAGGACTCCACCAAATGCCCCACACTCTCTTTCCTGGGACACACCTGCTCTCCAGGTCTCACCTCCCTCACCTGCCTCTGTCTCCTTTGCCAGGTTCTGCCCTCTCTGTGCTTTCCTGGTCCAAAGCTCAGTCGTGAGCCCTCCTTTCTCCTGCGTCAACCCTCCTGTTATGTGACAGGCTTACAGATTCCATGTTTGTGGCTCACAGATGCACAAATTACAGCTGGCCCAGTGATTACCCTTGAACTCCAGCTTCTGACCTGCAGACTTGGGTTGTCTTCTAGCCCACCTTTCAAACTTGTCAGATCCACAACAGAAAGCCAGTGTTCTCCAAACATCCCCCCTCCTCATCGCTCCGTTCATTGGCCCGGTTGCCAACCAAGCATAATGGCCCATGCAGCTAATCCCAAAAGTCAGTGGCAAGAGCAGGAGAAATGTGAGTTCAAAGCCAGAGTGGGCTACACAGCATGACCCTGTCTCAAAGACAGAACAAAACAAATAGCCAGGTTCTCAAAGCTAAAAATGAGAAGTCACTCCTGATTTTCTTTCTTCACACCCTCCTCTCCGTTCTAAGATCCAGTCCATTAGCCAGCCCTGCTGAGTCGTCCTGGAAATGCTTTCCTGAGCCACCCCTTGGTTCCTGCTTCCGCCTCTACCATTGTCATCCAACATACCATCATCCTTTCCTAGCTCCTGCTGCCTCTTGTATCCCCTGCTTGCCATTCCTCTACCTGGCAGCCCACCGGATCTCTTCCCAGACACCTAAAACAAGGTATGGCACTGTCCTATGCGATCCACTCCTCACCTATGCCCGGGAAGCCTGTGTCTCCCAACTACCATTCTCCACTCGACATGGCCACTCCTTCCCTTGTCTGCCCTTGGTCAGGCCAAAGAGTTCTTTCTACAAATACCCCAGGAAAAGCCTTAGGGCTCCCTCCCTCTCCCTCTCCCTCTCCCTCTCTCCTGCCTATGCCTCCTCAGCCCACCAGAGCTATTGCACTTTCAACAGAGCACTGGTCTCAACTGGGTGTGTCCTTTCTTACGTGTTCATTCTTATTACCTTTGTCTTGAAACCAAAGTGTCCTGGGCGTGTGGAATTTCCTTCATCTGGAGGAGTTCCCAGCACACAGGAAATGCTAGATGCTTGTTGAAGGGATAAATGAGCCCCAGTGGCTCTAACACCAGAGCAAGCTCTCACCGGCTTGTTGGGTGAACACTACCTGAGCATGTACCGGAGTCTCCTGGAGGGTGGACACCCTGCCGTAAGCGTCAGTGCTAGATAATCCTAGCTATCTAGCATGACGCCATGAACTCTCCCCCATCCCCACCCCAGGTTCTTAGTCAAATCTCAGTGGATTTATTTCTACATCAAAGCCAAGAGTCCTACCCATTATTTCATAGACTTCACTTTTCTGAGAATAAGCATGCGGCATGGGGAAAATACCTTGAGCACAAGAACACAGTGGGAAGGATGTGGTGGGCACCAGCTGCGTCCTCAGCTGGAAACGGGGAGTAAAGCCCTCCTCTTTGGTACTGTCCTATCGAGTGCCAGGCACGGTGTTACATTACTTCTTGATGCATGTGTTACAGGGTGCACAGTACCTGCTGGTGATGGTGGATCCAGATGTCCCCAGCAGGTCTCTTCCCAGGATGAAATACTGGAGACACTGGGTGGTGTCCAACATCACAGTAAGGAGACCAAGGGGGCGATTTCAACTCATACTTGATTGGAATTGTAGCTGGGAGCTCATTGCCCTATATGATTTCTTGGCACTCATCCAAGAGCGCTGGGGATGAGGATGAGTGGGGCCTTCTGGGTGAGAGTCCCAAAGATTGCCATGGTGGGCGGGGCAAGAGCAGCAGCAAACTCCAGTCCTCTGTGCACTTGCTGCTGTTCTTTGTGATAGCGCTCCCCTCTTTCGATGCCGATTTCAAGGTATCGATGACTGAAGAACTGACCCACAAAACTTCTGGAAGTCCACAAACACATCATTGTGGATTTGTGGGGGCCATGGGGGAAGGGAGTCCCTAGTTTTGTTGGCAGAAGGGAGGATCATGCAATGGGCCTTCCCACTGCTGCATCAGGGGCGCAAAGGCTGCAGGGAGAGTTGCCTTCTTTATACAGAAATAAACAGCTGCCTGCTAAGCATGTTTCAGGATAGCTGGAGGAAAGCCCGGCTCGCCCTTTTCAGAGTGTGTCTGAGGAGAAGACCATATCAGCACATGAGCGTTAGGTCTTCTGGCTTGAACTCATTTGCTCTCATGACTCATCCAGTGGCCTTTTAAAGACATTGCTGTCCAAATCGACATTACAGTCAACTTTCGATGTCCTCAGGGAACCCCCGAAAGTCTCTTATATAAAGTAGGTTTGAATTAAGCCTATACGGATCTTCTCACACATTCTAAATCATCTCTAAATGATTATCACATGTAACACAATGTAAATGCTAAGAAATAACGTGTGCTGTATTGTTTAGGGAATTGATGAAAGGAAAATAATGCCTGTCCATGCTCACAGATATACTTCTACTCTATCTATCTATCTATCTATCTATCTATCTATCTATCTATCTATCTTAATGGACTTTTGGTTGAATCCGAGTATGTGGAACCCACAGATAAGAGGCCCAACTGTATATAATCCACAGTTGTTTCCCAATTCTGTTCAACTCTAGAATCTGGTATTCACGATTGACCCAGCAGTATACTTTGAAGAAATCCAGGCTAGCCCATACGCTTCAGGCTCTATGCCCAGACAGTCTACTAGCGGGTTTTTACAAAGACTATAGAAAGGCCTCTGCTCTATAAGATAATAGAAACGAGTGAAATGAAACTTGAATGTGAGTGAAGAGCTGTTGCCCAGCTCAGAGACCAGACATCCGCTGTCGCTCCGCAATGTGTGAGTTGTACTCCTTGACTTTCTGTGGCCATCCTGATGACCCCACGCAGAACACTCTAGAAAATGTAGCGAAAACCACAGTTGCAAAGGCTAGTGTCTTGACTGCTAGAGCCCCGGGCAGAAGCAGGGACATCATTCTAAACTAGCGATTGACTCTTGACAAGGGGACGATTCTCACATCAGAGTGTGCGGAGAAGGGAGAATTACCTTGGCAACCAACCATGTCCAGGACTCTTGGTAGGAATGGGGGGGGTGGTCGGAGGGGAGGGACAGCCCTCCTTAGGAGCTGCCCAGCTGTAGCCCTGATGTGCCTTCTTAAACAACAGTGGAGCACTTTTCCTTGAGCAGACTGTGGGATAATTTAGCAATTAACATAGAGGCATGGCTGAGGGAGGGGCCTGATGTGTGGCAGGGAGCGCAGCAGGGGACATCAACAGCTGGGACACTTGGCAGACCTGCCTCCCTCGGGAGCATTGTTTTCTAGACTTGGGTAAAGTTCTTAGTGTGGAACTTTAAGAAAAGGAATTTTTGCCAGAAGGTCACATTCATAACCCCCCCCCATACACTTATCTCACACACACACACACACACACACACACACACACACACACACCAAGTGCACGCACTCAGCACACACTCACTGCTCCCCGTGAAAGGGTTCCCGTAGCAATTCTCAGACCCGAGGGAAGGCCATATGTGCAGAATGGTTTCCCAGCCCAGCTCAGGAGGCCTGGGTCTGTGACACAGCCTCCACCGATGTCTGACACTTCCCTTCCACCCACTCCATCACCCTGATGCTCACCCAGGACGTGGCCTTTACAAGAGCTCTGTGCTGCGAACAGGGATTTAGCCCCAGATACCCTGCTCAGAGACTCAGCAGGCGGCAGGTGGCAGGTGGCAGCTGTCAGGCAAGGCTGCTAAGCCACAGAGCTTAACCCAAGCCACCTGCCCCGGGCATGGCCCTCACTTCCCCTTCGCCCAGAGGAGGCTCAGGTTTCAGTCACTTCACCACCCACTTTCCCTCTTCTGGGTGCCCGGCAGGAAGCTGCGGCTTTCCCTCGTGGAGTTTGGCCGCCCTGCCACCTGCCCTTCTGTTCTGCAAGCCAGAAAGATGGCATCAGCCAAGTGGGTTCAGGTCTCAGATCCCAGAGCCCCGTCAAAGGACGAGGCGTGGAGACGGGGGTTCTGGCAAGCCTGGGAGCCTGCTCTGTCCCTTGGAGTTCACACAGAAGAGTAGGCTGATACCTTGGAGAAACGTTCATTCTTGGGCCCACGAAATGTATGATCTCCACAGACTCCACTGGGGAGGGGTCCATTACCTGGCAACTGGACGCTCACGGGGGACAGAGGCAGCCAGGTCCCTGCCCTGCCCTGACAAAGTTGAGTCCTTGGGCAAGGATCAAGTCAGCCCCTGTGGTGCCACATGGTTCCCTGGCTGTGCTGCGGAAGAGCTTTGCAGACTCACAGATAACGCGGTCTCCACCTTGACCAAGTGGTCCAGAGGAACTAACTCACAGGCTGGGGAAGGCTGCAGGGCCCCAGGCTGGGCTGGCTGGCTGATTGACGTCATCCGTTTGTAGGGCAGTTTTCTAGTGAAAGCACTTTGGAAACTGTCTTGGAAACCTCGATTGCTTTGTGAACTAGCAATGTCCCTTTTTAAAAGAAAAAAGAAAGCAGGGCTGGAGAGGCCCAGTGACACTGGCATCGGGGCTGGAGAGGCTCGGTGACACCGTCCACTGGCATCAGGGGCTGGAGAGGGAGGTTCAGTGACACCGTCCACCGGCAGCAGTAATAGACTGTAGCTGTTGGTGGGGGGTGTGTACCCCAGACTCTAAACGCTCCACCTTTATGGGTTCCCACCATGTCCATCAGTCGCATTGTGTCCGGGGACCACTGTGTCCCCTCTATAAGATGAAAACAATCCCTGTGCCTCATTTCCCACGGCTCCCAGCTCACTCCTGGATGGACAGAGGCTTCTAGGGCTTACTGCCCAGGGAATGCTACCTTTATATAAAGCACACCATAAGCCTACACCCCACCAACACCCACCCAACTACACACAAACACACTTACCGGTAAACCATGTGGCAAAGTCACTGCAAACAGAACAACAGTGGCCCTGTGGGTCCCAATGGGCACAGAGAAAAAAAAAAAACTGAAGGAATTTAAGATGGCTTTAGTATCAGGTGGCCAGAGATAACCATACATCGGACCAGGGCATGACCGTGAAAGCCGTCCAGTGCAGATAATGTTTTGAAAGGCTATTCGAACAGTATAGAGATCAGCTCTTAGGAACGTGGGGAAAACCTGTAGTACCCCCTTTCCCCCCACACACACACCTAAAGATAGGCTCACAAGGTCTGTATAGAATAGGATGAGATTCTAGGCATGTGGGCATCTTAAATAAGGAGCGGGAACAGAAGGATGTCCAGAAACAGAATGAATCAGTCCTTGAGTAGTGGTTAAGAGCAATAACCCTAGAGTGAGTCTGCTCTAGTCCGGATCCCGAACTCGCCATTTTGGGCTGTATGATTCTCCCGAGTCTCAATGTACTCACCTGTAAAGTGGAAATATTTATAGTGTCTGCCTCACACTGTTGAAATGATGTTTATATATGTAATCTCAGGTAAAATGCTTAAAGTAAAAAAACCCACAGCACAGAGCTAACTGTAAACAGTTGGGAGCTACGCTCTCATCGCCGCAGCTCCGAGACAAGCACCTCTCCTGTCACAAACGCGAATGAAACCCAGGAAGGTGCTGTCCTGCCCAAGGGAGGAACTATGAGGGTCCAGGGGCAGGCCTGGGTAGCAATTCCTTTACCTGTCAGGTCCCATCAGCTCATCGACAGGACTAGATGGAAGCCCTCCAACCTGGTCATGCCAAGGAATGCAGGGATGCAGACAGCACACACAGGGTGTTGCCTGGTACCTCTCTGAAACTCTCTCATTGAGTAAGAGCGATTTCTAATCATAGCCACACACACACACACACACACACACACACACACACACACACGCACATGCGCACACGCCTGTGATCCCAGCACCCGGAAGCTGAAGCAGGGAGACCGGGATGGAGTTCTAGGCTGGCTTGGCCTGAGTACCTTAAAAACACAAACAAAGGAATGTTGGTTCCCAGCAGCACACAGTGAGGTGGCATCTTCCTCCCCGAAGGCGGTGGCGTGTCCTCAGGTTTCTGTGCAGATGGTTCTCAAGCCCGCTGAAGCCCCATTGAGACATCAATTAGGCAGCATCACTCACCGAAGGAGAAGACTTTATCGGCTCCTTGTCTTATTTGTCTCGGAAATTAGCACTTGGGGCTTTGCGTGCAGATATTTTCATTAGACTCCTTTTTTGTTGTTAATGGGAATATTAAACACAGGAAGATGGTACTCGAATGCTTTTCCACAAAGACTATCGTGATTGGTGACAAAGAATATGAAGAATAATTAAGGAGACAAGAGTACCCCTTTTTTTTTCCTTCCAAAAAAAAATCTTCCTAGAAACAGTCAATGATTCTAAAATTTGTCCTGAATGTCTTTTTTGTTTTAAGAAAGAAAAGGAGCCGCCGAGTTCATGCCTCTCTTTCAATCCATGCCCTCAACCTCTGGCAGCCGTAAAATGGCAACCAATTCTGGCTTGAATCAAAGGGACCTCTAAGGGGTCATTATTCTGTCTACTTTTCTATAGGGTTGCATTTTTTTTCTGTAATAAGAGGTTGTGTGTGTGTGTGTGTGTGTGTGTGTGTGTGTGTGTGTGTTTAAAGAACCTCTAAGTATGTTCGATGAATGGGGTGAATAAAAAACCCAACAAACAGAGCCAGGATAAGCACCGCTCCCCGATTTCGACTCTCCGTGGGCAGCATGTGTTTGAGTAAGCCACACTGGGGCTGGGGGCGGGGGGGGGGGACAGCTCGGTTGATAAAGTGCTTGCCTCGGAAACACGAGGGCACGAGTTCAATTCCCAGAACCCACGTTTGGAAAAATAAATAGATTTAAGAAAATCTGCTTGGACATGTCCTTGTGAACCCGGTACTGGGGAAGCAGGGACGGAGTGCTCCCTGGTGCTCCCTGGTGCTCCCTGGTGCTCTCCCATCCACGCCAGGCCAGTGGGAAACCTTTCTCAAGGACAGCGTCTGAGAGGGACAGTCAGGCTTGTCCTTTGTCCTCCACATGCACAGGCGCGCACACCAAACACAGAAAGTTTTAAAACTACATATTCCCATGTGTTCACGAATGACCGCTGACATCTCTGAGAATCTGGCTTCGCCACTGGAAAAATGGACACAGGGCACTCTTCCCCAGGGCAGGGGTGAGAAATAAGACTGAATGCTCGTGAGGAGGAGACGCCTTCCTAGAAAGAGCCCCGCGGAAAGTAGCATTTTGTCCTCGTTCCTAATAAACCAAGCAGCAGACCCCGCAGAAATTTACATATGTACCTATAAATAATTATAGAGTGTGTTTTGCTTTGTTTTTTTTTTTTTTTTTGTAACCAGAGCCTAGCTAACAACAAAAAGCAGAATAAATTATCTTTATCAGGACCACCAATCGAGATGATGAGGGAAAACTGAAGAGATGGGATTGATAAGTAGTTCCTTTTCGTTGTTTGTTTGTTTATTAATGTTTTGGTGGTTGTTTTTATTATTACTGTGTGTGTGTGTGTGTGTGTGTGTGTGTGTGTGTGTGTATGAGAGAGAGAGAGAGAGAGAGAGAGAGAGAGAGAGAGAGAGAGAGAGAGAGACTTTGTAGTCCAGGCTACCCTTAAACTTGCAATTGCAGCTTTCCTACCTCGGCCTCCCTCCCACAGTGCTGTTAGGGCTATAGGCATGTGCCACCATGCAGATGTGGGGGCAGTCAGTCCTATCGCACAGTCTCTGGTGACAGCCATCTGACCTCTGGACCTGATGAGGCCTCTCCCACCCCCAGCTAAGCGCCGGCTTCCTCCTCAGGCTTCCTGTCCTTCTTGGGCCAAGCTGCGGGCCTTCCTCCCCAACACTTTCCGCTTCTGTTTTTAACCCTTCGCCAGGTTCTTATCACTCACAGTCCCCCACTCAGCTGTCATTGTCCTACCCCAGAGATGCCTTCACTCCCATTCAAAATAATTTAAATAAAATGTTGCTACAAAGTGGAATATTATCTTTTGATGAATGTTTTTAAAGCCCTTTAGGTTTTCACGGTAATTTGCGGTGTAAAATTATTTGGAGATAAGAGCCAAATTAGCTCTCCTAGGCTGAGGTCGCTGTGTCCCGTTATCCATGTGAGCAGTGTTTAAATATAATCAGCCCTTAGACTAATGCAGCATAATTGTTCATTTGAAATAGCTTTTTTTACTCCATTCAATGAGTCATTAAAATATTCAAGGGATAATGCAGTGAATTGGAAATGAATTTATCATATTATCCCATACATACTGCAGTGCTTCAGGTAACTAAGGAGAAGGAGGGAGGGAGGGGGGCAGAGGAAAAGGGAGAGGGAGGGAGGGAGAGAGAGAGAGAGAGAGAGAGAGAGAGAGAGAGAGAGAGCGAGAGAGAGCAGCAAGGCACACAGGGAGAATGGGGGCTTGCACACATAGGAACATGAGAAAGGTTTTCAGTGGGTTTGTGGTAAGTAGGAGAGGGAGGAGGGACAAAACACCGTTCTTCAGTTCTTCAAGGATCTCTCTCTCTCTCTCTCTCTCTCTCTCTCTCTCTCTCTCTCTGCGTTCCGAGAATCTGCTCTACCACAGCTCCACTGTTAACTTATTTTTATCAAATATGTTTATATCAGAAAGTCGTTATGGAAACCAATTCTGCCATCCAGGAGAATTCCTGGAGCAGGCAGAAGACATTCTCTCTCTCTCTCTCTCTCTCTCTCTCTCTCTCTCTCTCTCACACACACACACACACACACACACACACACACACACACACAGCACAGCACAGCACAATCTTGCTCCTCTCCAGCTCCAGTGGCTCTGAGGGGCAGGGCCTCAGCTCTGCTTCCCGGGCGGAGTTGTGCGATGGACCCAATCTATTCCTGTCCTAATGTAAGGGGCCTGTGCTTGTGACTGTCCCCGGGGCTTCAGTCACCTAGCCTATGTGTTCTAGTTTCTTTTCAATGGCCGTGATAAAGACCATGACCAAAAGCCACTTACGAAGGAAGGAAAGGGTCTGCTCGACTTACAGGTCACAGTCCCCGCCATCAAGGGAATTCAGGGCAGAGAAGAGACCGTGAAGGCGTGCAGCTCACTGGCTTGCTCTCCACGGCCAGCTCAGCCTGCTTTCTTATACCACCCAGGACCACCTGCCCAGGGATGATACCACTTAGAGTGGTCCCGGCCCTCCTCCGTCAATCAGTAATCAAGAAAATGCCCCCTAGAGGATTGTCTACAGGCCAGTCTGGTGGGAGCATCTTCTCAGTCAAGTTCTCTTCTGCATGCTCCTACTTTGTGTCAAACTGGTGGGGGGTGGGGGTGGCAAGGAGCCCTAACCAACAAGGGTTGGGGTGGGAGTGGGGCTGTGGTAGATAGACTCCCCGAATGCTCCCAGGATCTGATGAATGAAAGCATTAAGGTAGATGCCATATCTGGAATGAAGGTCCTCTGCCCTGGCCACCCTTCCCTAAGATGCTAGGTCCCCAGGCCCCCAAGAAATCAGCCAGCACCACCATGAGATTGTCTAGAGAACATCTCAGATCAGCAATCACGGAAGGAGGGGGGAGGGTAGCCTTCTAGTGTGACCCCAGAAAGCAGTCAGGGTAGCTGTCTTGAAAGATGTATGGAGACCCCACCCGGAGGCAGGGGCCACCTGTAACCCCCCCCACACACACACACACACTGGGCAACGGAAGAGCCAATGGGTGACATCTGACAGGAAGCAAAACCTGACGGCAGGAGGAATTCTCTAAGATTTTGAACTACCCAAAAACGTAGTGTCTACTGCAAGAGAGAGTGAGGTCCTTGTACCATCTGCCCAGGTCCAGGCCTGCTCCTAAAGACTAGGCAGCCTCCTGCTGATCTGTCCTCGGTGTCCCCAAGCCTCTCCGAGGTCACAGCCTCTGTGAACCATACTGGCTTTGTCCCTTCGTCCTGCAAGCTCTTCTGCAACCTACAAATAGAAGGCGCTTTAAGTTCCTCAGGAGCTCTGGGCAGATTCATGGGTCCAGGAAGAGCTAAGCCGTGTGATCATGAGACCTTCTCCAGGAACGAAGAAAGGACGGCACCGGCTCCCGAACTCAAGCTGCGGTCACAGCAATCGTCCTCGGAATTTGAAAAACATCTCTATTTACTTTATTTTACATGTATGTATATGTGTGTGTGTGTGTTCCTGAGAATATGTACCTCATGAAGACACATGAGCTCAGGTGCCTTCAGAGGCCAAAAAAAAGAAGGGCAAAGCTCTGGGAACTGGAGCTATAGGTGGTCGTGAGCTGCCCGATGTGGCTGCTGGGAATGGGGGCCAGCTTCCTCTGGGAGAACAGCAAGCACTCTTTCTCAACCAGTGAGCCGTCCGTCACTCTGGCCAATCCTCATCCCAGTTCAAAAAGATTTAACAAGCAGACGGTTGGAGAGACTCAACAAGAGGAATCCATGGAGGTTCGCTCAAAGCCAGTCAGTCCAGACCACTCAATGTCTTCACAGGCACACGCATCGGCCCCTGGGACAGGAGGGAGCCACAAGCGAGCATCACAAACACGTCTTAAGGAGAGGGCTTAAACCATCCTCCCAGTCCCTGGAGCCCGTGGGACAGGAGCGGAGACTTGGCATGGCATGGGTTGGCGGCTCATTGACAAACCAGTTGTGAAGCAGTGCACCGGCCGTGAGGTTGGTCTCTGGTGTCCAGCCACGCAGCCTCAGTACGAGCCTAGCCTTGTTCTGTGCTTATAGGGATAGTATGCCACCGTATGTGTAGGTGCGCGAAGTTTCAAGAAGTAGTTAATAGGATGAGTGACATAAGATGGTTGATTTTTGACAAACAGGAAGTAGGGGCCCTCATTGTACAAAAAAAAAAAAAGGATTTAATTGGGATTGCTGTAAAGTTCTATATTTAAATTCAAATCAGTTTTGCTCGTTCAGAATGGGGAAGATCTGGCATGTCAGAGGTTCATGAAGAGAACGATCAAGAAGAGTTGTTGTTAATTCTCAAGCTAATTTAAATCTGAAAATTCAGATAATAATAGAACATCAAACCACAATGCAGGCATTAAGACAGTTAAGATAATCTTAGGCTGCTTCAGAAGAGGAAAAGTCTAGATCATCGAAGATGCTCATGACCGGTCTTTCTCTGAACTGGTCAAACCATGGCTGTTCATTCATTCATTCATTCACCTGTCCGTTCATTCATTCATTCAGCGTGTGCTCAGCACGTCCTGGGCGATAGGTTCCATCCAGCCATCTGCAAGCTAATGCAGGCAGATCCCTTCTTTTTAAAGAACTTCATGTCTGGCGACAGAGACCACGGAAGAAAAACAATGACTGGTGCGGAGTGGGAGGTGTTGGGGTGGAGTCTCGAGAACCCTGGGGAATGAGAAAGAGCACTGGGAGCAGACTCCCCAGAGGTTTGGACCCGTGAGCCAAGAGGATGCTCCCCAGGTCAGCAGGTAGAGAGAACACTATCGAGACAGAAAAGGAAGGGCGTCACTGTGGCTGGAGCTCGTGGTCCAGGGCAAGCGCTCAGGAGACAGCGTCAGTGAGTTGATGAGAGAAGCCATGAGCAACGGAGGTCCTAATGTCCCTTACCACCCATCAGAGCTCCCCTGGAAACCACACCCAGACCAGTGACATCACAGTCTTGGGGCTGGGAGGTAGAGGGTAGAGCTCAGGTATCCACTTATTTTTAAGGCTCTGCACGTAAGGTAAATGTCCACGAGAGGTGATGGGCGGGGGAGTGTTGTCACAGAACAGCCTTCAGGTTTGAGTTATGCAAAGTGATAAAGTTCCAGTACCTAGTTAACAATGCCGTATTAGATACTCAGAGCTCAAGAGGGTAGACTCATATAAAGTGTTCCTACCACAATAAAGGAAGAGGAAATTAAAAAAAATAAATAAATGCACCAGAATTGAGAAACAGGAACACAGGGCCTTCACTAAGACTGGTCAAGGATTTTAGCACATGGACTCTAGGAGGTTTGGGCCAGAGATTAGAAACTCCCCGAGGGGGCCTGGAGGGAAGTTCTCCATGCTTAAGAGCACTTGTTGTCCTTATAGAGGACCTGAGTTCAATTCCTGGCACCCACAAAGGGTCCATAGCACCAATTCCAAGGGATTAGACATCCTCTTCTGAGCTCTTAGGCACCAGGCACACACAGATAAGCATTCAAACGATGCAGTCGTACACATAGGTAAAAATATAGTTAAAAAGAAAGAAAGAAGCTGCCTGGGAGAGAGGCCCAAAGACAGACGCCTGCAGGTCTCTCTAAGAGTCAGGAAATGTACTTAAGGCCAGAGTTTGAGACCAGCCAAGCCAGCATAGCAAGACCTTTAGGCAATCAATCAATCAATCAATCAATCAGTAAATAAATACATATCATAAAAATCCAGGCTTGCGTTTCTAAAAGGTTCCTATGTCTGCCATGCCAGCAGGTAGCCCCAGGAGAGAATCTTGTTCTTTCAGGAGAGATGACAGCGGTCTTCCCCAAGACAAGAGTAGATGGCTTGGAGGGGACAGCCTCAGGACCTCCCATGAGGTCAGGAGCCATCAGGAGGCCCTGCTCATGGGTAGGAAAATGAGAGCGAAGGATAGCCCAGTGGAAGCTCCTAGATTCGAGTGCAATTTACTAAGATGGAGACACTCAGACAAGCTCTGCCAAAAGGTCTTTTGTGGAGACGTCAAGTAGGAGATTCATAGAAGGCTGAAGTCCCAGGAGGGCAGGGCAAGAGCCTAGAACAGCAGGGTATGCGGGGTGCTCGCAGCCAGGCCCTGCTGTGTAGAGAGAGGAAGCGAGTTATCCTTGCAGATGTTCAAGGCGAAGCTGCCATTAAAGCTGCTTGGGCAGGAGGCTGGGTTAGACTGACGGACCGGCCAAGTGTGGGCCTCAGACGCGGCTCAGCAGGGCTCTGCATTGATAGAACTGAGCTCATTCTGAGAGGGGATGAGACAGGCAGAGAGGCTGGGGTAGGCAGGGCCTTGGACGCCATGACAAACCAGCTCTGTCTTGATGGGTACTGGGTGGTACTTCAGAGTTTGGGGGCAGTGTTCAGAAGGCTTGTCTGCCGGGCCACTTGACAGTTGGGTGACATTACTGTGGACTCTGCTCTTGGGTGGATCTCCTATTCGCCCCACCCCCCCCAGCCCTTACAAACTGAGACAGGCAGGTGGACTTGCTGGTACCAAGCTCCCATAGTAAAGAGGCCTGGACCCGATCCTTTACAAAGCAGCCCTTAATCTCTCTGCAGAAACATTGCTAATATCCACAGCCTGCTCTCCTGGGTCTCAGAACACACAAAGCAAGCTGTAAGTTCTAAGCAATTCCCTGCATGCTTGTTGCCCCCATCTGCAGAGTATTTCCAAATACCAGGGAGAGAGGCATTGTTAGAGGGAGAACACAGAAGCCACTCTCGTTATTGTAAAAGGTGAGCCACTCCTCGGGGGGAACTTTATGGATAGTCGCCCCTGTCTGAGAACCTACTTCCCCAGCGATCTGCAACTGGTGGCTGGTGCTGTTGGCAGCCAGTACCGCAAACCTCAGCTGGTAACCAGAAGACCAGGGTGGGCAATAGAGGGCGGTGGGGCCAGCACATCGCTCATCTGGGAGAAGTGGGGGCTGGGGGGGGGAGCCAGCAGCATCCTGGCTACATTGGAGATGGATGAGGTCCCTCCCAGCCAGGAGGTACATTTCGGAGGCAGCTACAGGAATCCACACTGGTTAAGGTGAGAGGCTTAGGTTGTGACAACGAAGCTGAGGAGAGAGACCTAGGAGCATGCTAGGACTCACCAGCTAGCCTGTCCCCCACCTTTCCTCCCCACCCCACCCCCCCACATAGAGCCAGCGTGGAGGTCAGAGAATGAAGAACAAGCGCCCCGAGGTCAGTGCCCTCTTTCACTGGGGTTTTTGCGTCTCAGAAAGGAGGGGGTGTGAGGAAGGAAGAAGATGAGGAAGAGGATGAAGAGGAGGAGGGGGAGAACGAGGACAACAGGGAGGAAGGGGGAAGAAGATGAAGAGGAGAAGGAGGAGGCCAGTCCAGAACTCCTCAGCATTCCTGGGGAGGAATGAACAGCTCTTCGGGATGGTGGGGAGGGGCACGCGCTGGACTCCCCCCTCCAGGGGTGGAAGGACAAATGCACAGAGCACTCTGGGTGGCTGGCCTATCGAGCCTTTCAGTGAGAACCAGCTCTTTCCTTTCAAAGAGGGTGGAAGTCACTGTTCTCCTGTCTCCGTTGATGAACAGATTCTGGGTGGCAGGAGTCACCATAGAAACAGGTGCTATCTTAAGCAAATGAGCCTTATTAACCTTAAGAGTGGTGGAGTTTTCACAAGATTGCACATATAGGGTAGGAGGGAGACGGGGTTTGGTGGGGGGAGGGTCGAGGTGGCTGGGAAGCCGTGTTGCTCCGGGTGGGGAGGCGTGTGTTGCACATGTGTGCATGTGTGTGCGCCTCGCGCGTGCGCGCGTGTGGGTGCCCATCTATATGTGTTGTGCAAAAAACTGATTCTGGGAGGAGGTAAGCTCAGGTCCCGCCCCACCCCCTTTCCCTAAGAAATAAGCATCCTCCCCAGTCCCCTCCCCCTTGTCAAGACACCTTTGTCTCCTAGAAAGTGGCCTTAGGGCTGCAGGTGACCCTCTTCCTTCTCTACTGCTTCTGCGTAGATCGTGCTTGTGTCCCCCTAGCCTGCGGCCACGAGAAACAGGTGTTTCTGGAGAGAAAAGCCGGGAAGAAGGGCCCTCTGTGCCCTAGGCGGCAGTGTAGTTCAGTAGCACGAGTGGGAATACGGGCATCTGGTAGACTCGGGTCCAGATAAGCGGTCCGTGTCTGACAGCGTCCGTCCATCAGTGAGGCCCCATCTCTAAAGGGCAGATTGTCCAGGCATCTTGCAGGGCTGAAGCCAGGCGTCCCATGAGATCACCTGAGTTCACATGGAATGTGTATCAAACATTCCCCGCTGGGACCTGCCTCCTTTCTGGGAACAAAAGGGGGGGCTTTCCCCCACATTAATATTTCCTCAGCACGGTTTCATCAGTCAACAGACTTGCCCGGAATGCCTGCCCCATCCTGTGCTTTGGAAGCAGGGGTAGGAGGGAGTGTTGTGCGTGGCTAAAGGAAAGACCAGGACAGAGAGCTTGGCCCTCAGAGAAGCTGTGCTAGACAGGTAGGCCTAGAAGAGGTAAGGGTGCGTGGGGCTTTGAAGTCAGGTAGGATTGGGATGGGCTCAGAGAAAGGGGCCATACATTCTGCTCTTGCTGTTAAGAAATAGGCCTTCTCCCTCAGGATCCCTGAGCTGTGAGTGTTGGTTCCCAGACACACATCTGCTGCCCTCTGCAGCCCCTCCTTGGGCAGGACACTCCATAACTCCAGCTAGGATGCCACCTGCCCCAGTCCCGTTCCCCTCCCTAGTATAAATCCAACCGTTACCTCGGGGACACTGACACCACACTGTACATCCTCCATAGTCCAAGGTGCTGTCTATCAGGGAGACAGGTTAGCCCAGACCACATGCTCTGCAAGGACTCCGGGAAGTCGGGAAATCTTTTCCTGCCTTGCTGCAAAGGGTCAAGAGCCTCCAGGGTTGGGGATCCGTACGGCTCAGTGGATCAAGTGTTTGTGTGCACAACCTGAGTTGACTCTCCAGCACAAGGAGGCAGACTAACAAAAGAGTTTGTTAGTCTGGCTCATTGGTAAGTTCCAGGTTCAGTGATAAACCCTGTCTCAAAAGATGAGGTGGAGAGTAGAGAAAGACACCCTATACTGACTTCTACACACACACACACACACACACACACACACATACACACACACACACACAGAGCTCTAACACATGCCTTGAAACTGAGACCAAGTTGCCACCACCGATTGGCTCTTCCCTGCCTCACGGTTTTCCAGATCTCCAGAGCTAGTAGATGCCTCAGGCTCTCATTGGGTCATACCCAGGGAGGCCCTGAGACCCAAGGGCACACAACCTATACTCATAGTGTGGACCACAAGGAAGAAAGGGCCCTAGCGTTTGGTCTCTAGTGCCCCAACATTGCTGAAACAAGAGAAGCCACCCTCCAGCTCATGTTTGGTGGGTCACTAGAGGTCAGTGGGTGGTTAACTAGGTCACCAGGAGTGCCAAGGAACCCACCTTTCACGTCTGACTAATGGAGAAGAAAGGGGAGGTTTGCCCCAGGAAGCTCGGCTCTCACCTCCTCTCCATTTAGAAATCAAAACCTGGCACTTGGGAGTTTCGCTTGGCCCCAGGCAAGGGATGCAACTTTAAGGATATACATCCTTGCCCAACCCACTCACCCATGGCTCCGGAATCTTCTTCCCCACTGGCTTTAGAGCTGCTTAGTCACATGAAAACAACCCAGTTGAAAGCTTGGCTGAAAGGGCCACTCACAGACAGAAGCGCTATGAGCTGACTCCAGACTCAACTTGGCAATAGACAAAATGGGAATATTCCATGAGCCACTTAGAGAAGAGCAAATACAGAGACCCTGGCCACAAAGCAAAGAGCAGAATTTCACCCTAGCTTATCTGGAAGCAAAATCTTCTTCCTCTGTAACAGTGGTCCCTAGAAGTAATGGTATCCTTCCTCCCTCCCTTCCTTCCTTTATTTCTAACTTCCTTCCCTCCTTCCCTCCTTCCTTCTTCCCCTCCTTCCTTCCCTCCCTCCTTCCTTCTTTCCCTCCTTCCTTCCTTCCCTCTCTCCATCCCTTCTTCATTCTTTCCTTCTAAGGGCATCCAGGTCATAATTTATAGGCACGGCATGGAGAGATCAATGCCATTGAGAGAAGTTTTTATTACTCAATTTCAAGAGAAGGAGACCTGCCAAGCTGTGTGCCACACAAGGTCACATGGGGAAGTCCCGGGGTGTGTCAGGAAGCAGAGGTGGCAGAGCAGAGTGTGGCCTGAGGTCTTCCCTGTGGTTTCTGCTGGAAAAGAGCAGAGTTCAGGCAAGCAAGCCCGAACAAGCTTAGCCCGGATGAACTGACATAGTATCAGTGGGTTCTGGGGTGATCAGGGTATGTCCCAGCTGCCTGGTACCTGCCCCTAGGGTGGCATGGGGCAGGGAATGTTGGCTAGGTATGAGAGAACGAGGGAGAGGAAGTGATAGAAGAGATGGGCTCGGGCTGGTTAATGTGTACGTGACAGGTGTGCTTGCAGGCAGTCTCTAGGAAGTAGGCAGCCTTGGCAGGGGCATCTTTCCAGAATAAGAGCCCTTCAGGTTATCAAAGCATCAACACAAAATACAGGAGATAGAAAAGCATGACCAACCTCTCTGAACACTGCTCTTTTGAAATCATTCAAAATCCTCTTGCTCAGGTGCCTTCTTTAGGACTCTAGGACCTGCCCCATCACCACCCGCCGCCTCCCACTTAGCGCAAGTTGTGCCGCACAATTTAGCACCCAATTCCACGCTATCTTGTTCCCTAGCCATTCCAGGGTGCTTGCCCCAGTTTCCCAGGCCCCCTGGGAAGGCTCTGATCGCCTCCTTCCTGCACTGGTGCATGTCCAACCCTGTACCCTGAGCTCCATCCTCCGTGTGCACTGGCATCGACACTTTATCCTGTCTAGAGTACCACTTCTGATCACACTGCCTTTGACACATTTAGAATGGGTGGCCAGGCTGACGTCATGGCCTGCACTGTCCCTCTCAAGGACTACTCTCTTCCCTGGGACCTCCTGATTGCACAGGCCTAGCAGAGGTCTTCTCCCGGTCTTCCTCCAACGATCACACACCCTCCAGTACTGACCACACTCCACTACTCACCATCCACAAAGCCCCTCCCTGCCTCCAAACATCCTCCACTGCCTTCCCCTTCATCAAATAGTCTCTTCCTTCTTCTCTCCCCCAGCAAAGTTCTCTGTAGTTTCCAAACTGGCTTAGGTCACAAGATGTCTTCCAGAGAGACCGTGAACTGGCCTACCATAAGGTTATTGACCTTGTTTGAGATTGCTCGTCCTCCTGGCCTCAGTCAGTACCCTGCCGGCTTGGGTGAAGAGTTGGCTTCATGACCACCAAGGCTCCTTTTGGCATCGTCACCTGGAGTATTGACAATTACTACAGAGCTCTTTTTTGGCCTAGGCAAAAATGTCTCCTTAGACAGCACAGGGGCAGATATAGGAACTGTGATGGCTGGCATACCCTCTCCCCAGAGCCAGCACCATATGCTGTGTAGAGAACCTTCTTTCCATTCCGCACTATTGACCATGCTGTTGATAGTTTCAGTAGCAAAAGATAACTGAACCCACCCAGGACTGGCCAGGCAGACACCTCCATCCCTCTGCTCCTGCCTTTCTCATCTCTCTGCTAGGCACTGTGGGAAGTACTAAATATATCCTCAAGAAACTCAAAACCCCGTGGAGAAATGAAATAAACATACACACACGCATACACACACACACACACACACACACACACACACACACATACACAGCCTACCATCTGGGAATTACTGAGAAAGCTACATATCTGAGACGCAAACCTTAAAATGTCCTTGACACATAGAAACATAAAAACCATCATGTCTGTACTGGTATTTGCTCCAGAAAACATGGTATATTCACTTATATGTTAAACTAAATAGGTATGAAACAGCAGTGAAATAATATCCAATAAATATGAAGATTTTATGAAATGTTCAGAAAAGAAATGAAAGGCTTGAAGGGGTAGATAGACGTTAGATACATGATTATAAAAGTAGGTATATAGATATGTACATATATACAAAGGTAGATACAGATTGCAGACAGACAGATAAATAGATAGGTAGGTAGGTAGGTAGATAGATAGATAGATAGATAGATAGATGAATAGATAGAGTTCATAAGTTGATAGTCTCTAAATTAATTTGTTTGATATACATTGACTTTATTGGAATACAATATAAATTTGTATAGACTGGAGAGAAAGCTCAGCAGTTAAGAGTACTGGCTGTTCTTCTAGAGGACCCAGGTTTAATTCTCAGTACCCACCCTAGTGGCTAACAACCATCTGTAACCCCAGTTCAAAGGAACCTAACACTCCTTTCTGGCCTCTATGGACACAACACACACATGGTGCACAGACATACATGTAGGCAAAACATCCATATACATACAATAAAAATAAATTAAAAAATTTAAAATGTTTTTATTGGGGCTTAAAGTATCCAGTATGATGGAGGAGGAAGAGGAGGGGGAGGAGGAGGAGGAGGAGGAGGAGGAGGAGGAGGAGGAGGAGGAGGAGGAGGAGGAGAAGAAGAAGAAGAAGAAGAAGAAGAAGAAGAAGAAGAAGAAGAAGAAGAAGAAGAAGAAATACTCATAAAGACTATTCAAGAAAATTTTGTCAAAGAGGACTCATGGAGCCATTTGGCTGACATTGGTGCATGTTGGGAAACTACAGTGTGTAGCGTAGCTGTGGTAGAGGAATCATATGTCCTTGAGATGTAACAGGAAGATCCAGAGCCAACTAGAATACTCAGCCCACTGTGAAGAGGAACTTAACCAATTCCCCTTCCCAGCCCCCCAGGAAGCTGAATCAGGAAAATGACATGTTCAAGTCTAGCCTGGGCTACATCATGAGCTTCAGGCCATCCTGGACAACTTACTGGGACTGTGTCTCCACACAAAGCATTCGGGAGGAGCCGTGTCGGTAGCTTGGAGGTGGAACACTGGGCCGGCACAGGGAAGGAAGGCCCTGGGTTCACCTCCCAGCACGACAGAGGTGTCAACATTCTTTCTCAATCCGGAATCACAATAAATTCAAAATTAACTGTGTGAAATTAGATATGCGAATGTTAATTTTTTAATGTTAAATCATAAAAGAATAAAACGCGCTGACGCTTCTACCATAGCTGTGTAAAAAACCTTGAAACTGTAAATACAAAAAAAAAAAACCTTCAAGGGCCAATTAAAAGAAAATGCACTTTGGAAAAACGCGATGTGCAGATGATAAAATGTCACTGTCGTGGACATACACAGCCATCGCAGTGGGTGAATAACACACAGGCCTAGTGGGGCCGTGGAACGCGGAAAACGGGTAGCAGCAGACTCAATGCTCAGGGCAGGGTCCGCCTCAGCAGGCACTCAACACACTCCAGCAGCTGCCGATCGACTTCAGCACTCAAGAGAAAAGCATTAGATTAAAAAGTCAGCAAAGGCCAGAAATAGGATTACTTGGATGGGGATAGAACCCAGGGCCTTACGAACATTTCACAGGCACCCTGATGCTGAACCACACCCACAGCCCAGAAATTTCTGTTTAGAGGAAAGTTTCCTGAACCTGTGAGAAATGAACATCTCTACACAGACAGTGAGAAAGGCGGGCCGAGCAAGAGATGGTCTGCCCTCACGGCCCACGGTGACGATGGCCCCCCTGCAACGGCAGAGCTCGAATGCGGCGCTGTTTGAAAATTAACTAATGCCGGGCAGTGGTGGCGCACGCCTTTAATCCCAGCACTCGGGAGGCAGAGGCAGGTGGATTTCTGAGTTCGAGGCCAGCCTGGTCTACAGAGTGAGTTCCAGGACAGCCAGGGCTACACAGAGAAACCCTGTCTCGAAAAACCAAAGGAAAAAAAAAAAAAGAAAGAAAAAAGAAAAAAGAAAATTAATACCCAGGATCCTCTCCTATGTGGCCAGTGGGAGTGGCGTACGAATCGCCGAGAGCCCTCTGGGAAGGTAATGCTGCCAGATGCACCAAACGCCAGACGCCTTTGCAACGTATACAGTCTTTGACCCCAGGCTCCTTTTAGAAATCTTTCCAAAAATTATATTAAAAAGGTGATATCTATCAAAATAAAATCAGACATGTTAGAGTAAATTATAGAGGATGTGAACAGCATATATCATCCACAGTACAGTTCACTGCCAGGTGGCTTACAGCAGTTACAAAGGAGAATGTCCCGATACCACAAAAAAAAAAAAAAGTTAAAAATTAGCCATGACCTGCTTAGCCAATAGAGGACTGGCGGCTAATAGTGGCTTGTGGAATAGTATGCAGCTACTAAAATAAACACAATATAAAAAGGACCTCCGCAAGGTATTTATGCCACATTGCTATGCGGAACGAAGAAGCAGATTAGAAGTTGTTAAGCTATGGGGCTAGGGCACAGCTCAGGTGGTAGAGTTCTTCCTAGCACACACAGAGTCCTGGGTTCTGTTTCCAGCGCTACCTAAGCTGGATGTGGTAGTGTGTGCCTCTGATCTCGATGCTGGGGAGAGGGAGACGGGGGAATCAGACACTCAGGGTCATTAGCAGCTGCGTAGCAAGTTAGAGACCAATCAGGGATGTACAAGTCCGGCCTTGAAAACAAAACCAATACAAGTTGTGAGACATATGTGGGACATAGTTGCCCATATATGTAATCCCAGCCTGTGGGAAGCTGAGGATTCTAAACTCAAGGCTAGCCTGGGCTACATGAGACACCATCGGAAGAAAGAAAGAGAGAGAGGGGGGGGAGGGAGGGAGGGAGGGAGGAAGGAAGGAAGGAAGGAAGGAAGGAAGGAAGAGTTAATCCATAATTAATCAAAGAGCACTCAGGGAATATCTACAGTTATTGTAAAGGACACTGTTTCTGCCCCACAAGGTGACTTCAGCTCAGTAAAAATAATTAGATGGAACCTACCCCATTTGGGCGTATGGGAAAATATGCACAAGAGAAGAAACTGGAAAGTATACCCACCAACATGTTCCTAAGAGTCAAATCCAGGCAGCAGCTGTAGAATTGGAAGTGGTTTTTATGTTCTTCTTTGGGCTTAGATGTTTTTCCAAATATTATATAATATGTATTTTTATCACCATATTTTAAGTGCTGTCTAAAAAAAATTAAACTGCAGAGCAGAGCATATGACCATCACAGCTACAGGGGTGATGGGGAGAAGTAGGAAAGGTCCCTGAGGGCCCCTTTAGGAGGCACAGAAGCCCCAAGAGCGCCCTGCCCCCCATGTCCCTGACACCCCCTCCCTTCCTACATCCTGCAGAGCCTCTGCCCTCCACCTGGGACTCCATGTGCAATTACAGGTGGCTTGTCGGCCCTGGGATTCTGGGCTGAGAGTGCCCTCCAGGCAGAGCCGGAATCCTGAAATCCTGACTGCTCTTTGAAAGGGTTACTGATACTTAAATAAGGCGAGGCCTGTCAGGCACTGGATGAGTCACACAGACACGGAGGAGCGTCTAAGTCAGAAATGTTGGTTCTCGCTGGTAAGAGCAAGGAAGGTTTTACAGCGGAGGAAGCCTGACAGCATGGGCGGGGAAGAGCCTAAGTCCCAATCCGGTGTCATCGTTGGGCTAAAAAGATGAAAGGTCCCCATGGGATCTGGGAGAGATGGCTCAGGAGGTAAAGCCCTTGTTTTACAAGCTCGAGGAGCCGAGTTTAACACAGAACCCATGTCTAAAAGGCTACCCGTGAGAGCGCGTGCTCAGAATCGTACTGCAGGTCCCTGGGGCTTGTGGCCAGCCAGTCTAGCTTCACAGTTCCAGGCCAGTGAGAGACTGTGTAAAAGGACAAGGAGGATGGCACCAGAGAAACAGCACCCAAGACAGACAGACAGACAGACAGACAGACACACACACACACACACACACACACACACACACAAGCATGTGCACATACATGCATGCACAAAACACGGGTCACCATAGAAATATCCCACCAACCCTGCCCTCAGCTCTTTCATCGACACTGGACCAAGCCCCAGCAGCCTTGCAAGGCCATCTACGTACGACAAGGAGCCCTAACAACGCTGTGGCACTCAGAAGGGACGGTCTGTAAGTAGGGACCACTAGGCTGTGATGTCACCCACAGGCAGCTCACTCGATGGCCTTAAAGCACATTTCCTTACATCTGTTGGCAATCTTTTATTAAGAATCCCATAAAATTAAACATCAGCTCCCCAAGACTGAGGCTTTTTATTTTTTATTTTTTAAAATCTGACTCGCTCACTGCTTTATGCCTAAGGCCTGGGATGGTGTTTAATGAATTGTTAAGCACTTATTAAATGTTTGTTATATAAATTAAATAGAACTTAAATATTGGCTTACAGGAGTCTACGCCGTATTGCATGTATATGTGACGAATACATATGTATGTATACACAGTTCTGTAGCTGCCTTGTGAATATGCATTATGCGTTTGTACGTAAGATATGCAGAGAATCCAAAAGTGAATGTGCATACATGTGTACACACACACACACACACACACACACACACACACACGTGTGCCGTTTGGGAAAATATCAAAAGGAGAAGCCCACAGCTTTCTCAGGAGTCAACTGCATCCTTTGAGAATAGAATTCCAATAAAATAGATTTTGGATGGTGTCACAAATAAATTTGCCTTTCTAAAAGCTCCCAAATTAAAATTTGAGAGGCTTGAACATGAGGACGGGTGGCAATGAATAGATATGAATTCGCTTTATTTGTGCAGCATGAAAATCTCACTGTACCATTTCAGGGAGAGGGGAGAAAAGCCGAGGTGAGGGAAGAGCCCCGGAAGCTCGCCTGCTCAGGCCGCCTCCTGTCGCAACCTACATTCGAGGGTCTGTCCCCAAGCCCCGTGGACACTAGAGCCCGTTACACTATCCCCACCCAGAAGGCCACACAATTCAGCTTCTCCTTGTGTGTGTGTGGACTGGGGTGGAAAGGGGGGGTGAGGACCCAAAGGAACCCAGTGCCCAAGGCTGAGAGTGCCTGTGAATTACCAGCTTAACTGACTTAACTCTTTTGGGCCTCTAGCCAACCAAAGGGCGCTGGCTGTCTCTATGTCCTCCCCCAGCCACAGCAAAAGACAGTGATTTCTGTCACACAGATCCAGCATCTCAAAGCCCTGGGGGGAATCGTTGCATGTCCCAGGCACTTGCAGATCTAAGTGCCTCGTGCTAAAGACTGTGTTTAAGGGTAATAGAAACAGTTTGATCTTTAAAGAACCCTGGATGCATAATATCTATACATAGTTCTTGAATTTTTATCCTAAAAACAATTAGCCAAAAAGCCCTTTTTATATGATATTTGCAACTACACTGACAGTAACAGCAATTAAACCCCGTCTGTTTGCTGAGAGGAGCCAACTCCCCCTTTCTCCAGAAGCCTGTAAAATGTACAAAGTGGGGACTGTACCAGCAAGGCTGCAGAGATAGAGAGACCCTCCAAAGACAGGCTCTAGCTCAGCTGTGTCCTCCATCACCCCCAGTACCCCAAAACCTCAGACAGTCCAGGAACCCAAAAACAGTCTTGGAATCTCCTTTTATATCTCCTCCCTCCCCCTGCCCCCGACACTTATCACGTCTCCTGGTCTACCCTGTCCCTGACCCTCTCCCCCGACTCTCCTGATTGGAGAAAGGTTCCCAAGCTCTTAATGTTTTGTTGTTGTTGTTGTTTGGACCATTAAACACTTTTTTGAATAGCTGTTCTAATACAGAGAGCTCCCGGAAGCTTACTGGCATGCCATGAAGCAGCAAGTTTCCTCCTCCTGCCTCTCAGAAGGGCCTCCCACTTGCTATGGTCACGGTCAGTCTCAAAGACCTCTGTGCTTTATTGACCTGGGGTCTTTTCAAGGAGAAACTGTGTCTAGGTCTGGGCCAGCGGCTACGATGAATAAATGCGGGAGAAGGTGAGTGGGTGAGTTCATCATCACTTACAGTAATGGAGAGCTACTAAAGAAGCCTTTGAGGTGTATGCAACTGAGACTGGGGTTCTAGGGAGAGAGATGGGGTCTGGAGTGGGAGCTGAACTTGAACCTATCTTTCTACTGTCACCATCACCCATGAACACTGAGCATGACCTAAACCCTCTCCAAATGCTCTCCTGATTGGAGAAAGGTTCCCAAGCTCTTAATGTTTTGTTGTTGTTGTTGTTTGGACCATTAAACACTTTTGTGAATAGCTGTTCTAATACAGAGAGCTCCCGGAAGCTTACTGGCATGCCATGAAGCAGCAAGTTTCAGGATTAGTGAAAGACCCTGCCTCAAGGGAGTAAGGTGGGAGGTGACAGATAGGCCATCCAGTGTCCTCACCTGGCCCCTCTATGCACTCACAAGCATGCACAACTGCACACACGTGCATACATCTCTCTCTCTCTCTCTCTCTCTCTCTCTCTCTCACACACACACACACACACACACACACACACACACACACAGCAGTGCAGCTAGCACAGGTCTAGTGGCACAGGCCAGTAATTTCAGTTAGTCAGAAGGCTGAGACAGGAAGAGGCCCACATGGCCTCCAGACCGAGTTCAAGGCCAACCTGGATAACCTAATTCGACCCTGTTCCAAAATAAAAAGTACAAAGAGCTGAGGACAGCCCAGTAGGAGAATGTTTGGCTGGCATGCACAAGACCAAAGGCCCAATTCCCAATACCATGACCAAAAGTAAAAGTCAAAAGCAATGAGAACTATGGGGGCTCTCCGGGTACTCTGTACTGGGGAACAGGGCTGCAGAGCGAGGTGAGATCTACAGTGTATTCCAGGGAGCGCCTCTCTGAGAAGGTGATGTTGGAGCAAAAATGTAGAAGAGGTGAGGGAGGAGGCTTACAGAAATCTGGGAGGACTCCGAGGAGAACCAATCAACACAAAGGACTTAAGACAAGACTATCCCTGGGTGTCCAAAGTGGAACTAGGAGGCTGTGGCTTCAGGAGAATAAGCTCAGAGCAGGGTAAGGGGATATGAGATGAGAGTGTGGAGATCGCAGTCAGGCCTGGCCAAGCTCTGCTCTTCCCGTGAGTCTGTCAGGAGCTACCGGGGCAGGAAGCAGATGTAGGAGGCATGTTACAAAGATTCTAGCAGGGTTCCTCTGGCTGCTTTAGGACTTCGGGTAGAAACAAGAAGATGTCAGGAACTAGTGTGATGGTCCAGGCGACTGAGAAGTCACTAGGATGACAAGCGCCAACGCCATCTACAGTTGCACCTTGTCTCGAAGCTAAGCTCAGTAGAGATGGTGTGTTCCCTTGAGTTGGGAGGTTTAGCCAGCTGGGGACAGGAGAGGAAACCCATTTTAAGGAAGGAGAATCACTTTAAATAAGTACCTGACAAACCGAAGGCATGTTCTTTGGGAAACCGGAGATGCCCATCTCAGGAGCACCCAGATACTGATTTTCCCCTTGGGGTGTATGATCAGCCCCAGAGGACCCAATATTCCTAGAGGAGTCACCCCAAAACTGTGCGGTGGCCTCAGGCACCACCCCTCCACCTTCTGACCTGCACGGATGTCCAGTGGTAGGGATGAAGGAGACATGGTCTTCTTTCAGGAGGCTTAGACATTGGGTCTCCATAAATATCAGCACAGTGTTGGGGGGTTGCAATGTATTGGCATAAACTGGAAGTTGAGAGACCATAGGCATGGCCTGGCACCTGCCTTCATTCTGACTAGCAGCCCTGAAGACCCAGGCAAGCCTAGCATAGTTTGCAAAGTGAAGGGTTCGAGTCCCCTGAATCCAGGGTGGCTCCCACTTCTGAAGCCCCACCGTTCGTTCCTCAGCTTCTCCACGCCTTTGACTTGCCAACAGCCTAGTCTCCATCCCCGCGATTTTCAGAATCCACGTGACACACTCAGTGTGGGACTCTGTCTCTCTGTTTCATTTTTCTGGTTACATTATTCCAGATAATACTCCTCTTGCTTGCCAAGAGGAGAAGAAGAAAAAAAAAAGTGACATTAATTAAAGATTTGGTCTGTGTCCTAATCAAAAATTTTGAAAATGAATGTATCATACTGTACGTTCCGTAATGTAGTCGGCTTTTTTACTTAGCAATATATCATTAACATTTTCCTATGTCAACACATAATCTCCCGAACCATGATTCTCACTGCAGAAGTAGTTTACCATATGGGCGTGCTATAATTTCCCCAGCCGATCCTTTGCTGTTGGACATTAGGCTATGTCTCTTTTTTTCCCTCCTCAAATATATATAATTATCACCAAGGCTACAACGAACACATGAGCAGATAAGATAACTCTTCATTCACCTCTGTGGTGACTTTCTCAGGATGAACCCCAGAGTTCCGGAGCTTCGTGTGTTCAAAGGCTTGATGGCACATGCCACGGAAATGCCCTCCAATATTTAGAATTTCTACTTAGAGTTCTGCCAACCGGATTTGAAGGCTGAAAGGAAATAAAGCAAGACAATGGCTCTAACCCCCCGTCCCCGACTCCCATTCTACACATGGGTAAACTGAGGCCAGGCGGAGCTACGGTCAAGTAATTGTCCTGGGTGCTCCTCACAAGCGGGTGAGACATAACACAGCTTGGGAGCAACAGACCCTGTTTGTGGTCCCCGCCTGCCCAGCCTGGCCCACCTCAGAGCAACTGCCATAACACAGGCTTCTGGAATCGCCCCCTGCCTTTCACAGCGCTGCTAACTCTGAGACCTACTGGCCCACGAGGGTCTCTTTCACCACTCCTCACACATCTCCCCTCCCCTCCCCCCCAACCCGCCACCCCACCCCCAGTAAACTGTTCCCCCCTTCTGCCCTCTCAATGGGTTCTTATCCCAGGGACATCTCCAGGAAGTTAAGGAGATGCTTCCTGTTGAAAAGTCTCCTGAGCTACCAGGGTTCTCCTCCCACCACCCCCAGCCCCTCCCTGGTCCCCTCCTTATGCTTCCCAGGTACATTCACCTGCCCTGTCTTAATTAGTTTTCCCAGCATGCCCTCCCCAGGGTGCATCCCAGCAGAAGGGGCCCCACTCCCAAAGGCTTCAGCCACAACCCCCCTTACCTCCGGCCGGGGTTCCTCAGCTAGGCCTGTGACCTATTTCTCCCTGCACACCCTGAAAGGGCATTCACAGTGCGCATGGGGCAGAGTATTAGTTCAGTTTTGCCTGACTCAGCCCACACCTCCCCCACCCACCTGCCGAGAGCATCCTTTAAGGTGGAGTATAAACATCTCATCTTCTAAGGCAGTCCTGGGATCTGCCCCCTTCAGGACACCTCACAGAGTGTACACTGTCCCCGAGCCTCAACACCCTTAGAGCGCGTTCAGAGAGGTCAAGGCAGTTTGTTTCTCTGACTCCCCACCCAGGCCCAAGCACTTGGAGAACTTCACCCCTGAGTGTGTTTGAGGACTGAAGAGCAAATGTTACCCTGACCTATTAAATCCTCTTCTCTCTGTCGTCTTCACCAACCAACTGGAATCTAGACCAAGAATTGTTTCTGACTTCAGTGAGAGGGGACGGGTACCAGGGAAACCAAGCTTATCAGTCAGAGCGCTGCTACCCTCCCCTGCTCCCTCCACTTCTCTCAATTCCCGGGCGTGAACAGTGGCATCCGTTAGGAAAGGCCATTTGGAAATGTAAGACCTGCTCTACTTCTTGTCTGCTGCCCACCTCTCCAGTGTAAGCCACGCCACAGCCTGACTTCCTCCGTGTCTAGAGCAGGCCTTCAGCTCTCAACTCTTCTCGCTGTGTTTCCTCCTTCTTCTAAGGTACCGTTCCTTCACCCCGAATTGTGAATCTCATCACCCTCCAAGCAGCTTGGGGGGGGGGGAGGTGTTCTCGGAGGAGACCACTAGTGAAGATTTTGCTATCAAACATTAGGATTCAATCCAAGGGCACTGCTTCCTTCCCTTTGTACACGCCAACTTCTTTCTAGGGGAAATATGCACAGGATGTAACAGTGTCTTTGGGGCCTCCATCCTGGTATCACTAATCCAGCACCCTCCGGAATGGAGGGATCAGTGTTTCTCTTTCTGGGAAACAAAAAGAGACTAGTGATGGGGAGGGGGCAGGGTGGGATTCATTTCTACTCGACACTGGGCATGTTCTAAACACCTGCTGTTTAGGATCATTTCCCTCTCGCCTCACTCTAAGGCCACCATAAGCTCCACTTGACGTCCCTTCCTTTATCCAGAGTCCTACAGCTGGTCAGAACTGGGGCAGAGACTTAAACCCAGCTTCTCTTGACTCCAATGTCTGCCCTCTTTCTGGTATAACCATTGCCTCCAGATTCCACATCCGGGCATCCGCAAAGCCCAAGGAACAGTTCTCCGTTCCCCATTGGTCCCATCTTCTCCTCCTCCCTTAGCACTCACTGATAACATTCTCCATGCCAAACTCCCAGGACCCTGCCTGCTACTTAGTGTCTTCGTATTCGAGGAGGACACTGGCAACCTGGGTTTCTAGGTTCATATTTCTTCTACCAAGGCACAGAGTTCAGGCCATTGGTATCAGCTATACTCCTGATCATCTTGCCTCTACCACCTAGCATTTCTCTCAGCTCTCCTCCACTAAAGAACAGCATCTGTGGCCAGACAGACATGTTCCAAAATATCCCACCCCTTCGCCCTTCCCCCAGAGCTATCGTCTTCAGTCTGGGATTTTGATAGGACGTTAGTTACCTTTGACCCCAGCTTTGGACAGGACAGGGAAGGCCCTGGGCAGATTCCTGAAGTTGTCTCATAGGGACAAGGAATCACTGGTCCCCTTCCTTAAGAACTGGTATCCTTAATTTAAAGACCATTGAAAGACCATTAAAAGTGGCTCCCCCTCCCCACTTTGCCCCCTGCCTCAATGAACAAGAATAGCCCTAAATCTGACCTCCCATCATTTAAAAAAAGAAAATGCAAAGAGACACTTCCCAGGTGAGGTTACCTGAGGCCAGACCCTGGGCTTTATGCTGTGCTGCTCTGCAGTCCCACTGCAACTTGTAGATCTGGGGCAAGCAGAGTCGAACTAAGTAGCAAAGGTGGAGACAGGATGGTGTGGAGGAGCGGGCATCGTGACAGCCACATGGTCGAGGGGCACCTGCAGGCATCATGTGGATGGAGCCCGAAGCGGCTCTGACGGTCCCCTCCACAGCACCCATGCTTTCCCTCCTGGTGTCCTCACGGTTGACAGAGGGTTATGTAACCCAGAGCGAAGGCCTGGAGTTCTCCCCCAAAGCGGCAGAGTGAATCAGTTTTGGTTTTTTTTTTTCCGCCGTCATTTTCTCCGCAGGAATCTGCTTTATGCAGATTGGATTTAGGGGTTTTTCCTGGATGCTTCTGTTTCATTTAACATGCAAGGGCTAATAACTTGTCACAATTCAATAAGGCGGTGGTTACAAACACCCAGGCAGCTGCTTATTTAAATGCAGGTTTGTTAATTAGCTTCTCTTAACAAGGCTTGTGCTAAATCAAGCTCCCGGCTGGCAGCGCCCAACCCTGGCACTGCTCCCAGGACGGGGAGGTCGGGACGCTGGCAATAGGGTCAAGATTCAAAGAGAGGAGAGCTGCCCTGGCCTCTCCCCTGCCTCAGTTTCCCTAAAATCAAGGTGCCTGTTACGTGTTTTTTAAACAGCCACAAGAGACCTACACTGCCTCTCCCTGCTTATTTCTAGTGCGTTCTCCGACTCTGGCTTCTGAGCCCATCCTCCCATCCAAGGCTAGAGTTTGTGTTTAGTACTGTGGTTCTTTTCCTGCATCTCCTCGTCCTCCCCTAAGCTGTCCTATGTTCCCTCATCCCTCTCTGGCACCACTCTCCCCTGAACATCACTATGTGTTCAGTTCTGGGGACAGGGGTGCCAGGAACAAAAGAGAACTAGCCAACTCGGGGTACTGGCGCATGCCAGACACTATCTCTGTAACCCTCGTGACAGCCTAGAACGGATGCTGTCCTCAACCTGCTACAAATGTAGGCGCTGAGACCTGGAGAGGTTCCGGGGTGGAGGGGTGGGTGAGAGTCACTCTGGGCTTTCCTACAACCCCGATTCCAAGACGCACTTGGAAACCATCACTTGTTATACGGACATTATTGGCGTGTTAGCCTGACGCTCCCCTGCTGAGATCCTGTCTGAAGAGCATGCGCCTGATTGAATGATGTCTGAATCACAGATTCTGGGTCCTCTTGGAGGTTGGAGGCCTCTCACTGGACACCTGACCACCAGCCCCAAGAAGGCTGCTGGGGACCTCTGAGGATATCGAAGAGGCTGTTGTTGGGGGCAGAGCAGACCCCAAGTCTCAGTACAGAAGCCATAAACCAGGAAGAACTGTCCATGTGGAAACCATAGGAAGTGTGTGCTATAGATACCTTCTCCTCAGAGGGACAGCAACATGAAGGAAATAACAAGAAATGACAAGAAAATAGTTGTATGTGCCTGTTTATTCTCAAGAAAGGACCGGAAACAACAAAATATAAAAAGGAAACGAAGTGAGGATTGGGCCTGAGGATCTGACTGCCCAAATGTAATTCCAGAGCAGCGGGGGCCCGGCACTCTTGGCCTCCCCCAGTGGTCTGTGGGGCTCTTTTCCATGGAGAATCCAGGTGTGCCCCTGAATTAGCTGGTACCTGCCATGACCTCCTGACAGAGGCTGGACCTGAGATAGGTGACGTCTCCTGGGACTCTCAACTGCCACAGGTCCTTCTCGTGATCATGTCAGAGGTCTGAAAGACTAGCCGCTAAGATGTCACTGTGGGTGCTAAGTTCCGGATGTGTGCAGATGTAGATTTCCTTCCTATGATACCCGGAAGCATTGCTGCTTCCAAAACTGGGCCAGCCTCTAGAGAGCCTTCTAGAGAATGAGCATTCCCAGTTGGAAACAAGTGGTGGCTTCTTCTTAGAGCAGTGCCTGTCAACCTGTGGGTCACACCCACTTCGGGGGTTGAATGGCCCTTTCACAGGGGTCACCTAAGACCATCAGAAAATACAAATATTTACATTACAGTTCATAATAGTAGAGAAACTATAGCTATGAAGTAGCCACAAAATAATGTATGGTTTGGGGTCACCACAGCATGAGGAACTGTATTAAGGGGTGGGGGGGGTGTCACAGCATTACAAAGGTTGGGAACCACTGCCCTAGAGGAACACACATTCAAACATCCTCAAAGATGTAGAATTTTCTAACTCCTGCTCATCTGCCAACCTTTTCGAAATATGTTCACGGTTCCTACACATTCTCAAGACCTTTCCCCTAATTAGCATCCCTCTGAGAGTGTGTAAGACTTTCCACGTGTGGTCCACAGGCCCTGCATGAGAACTGCTGTTCTCAGAACACTCTCCCGATGGAAAACATGGGCAGTTGTACATGGCTCGAGGATGAGGTGTAGATCTCATAGTTTCTAAGGGCGTGGACAACACTGAGCGCGGAGTAGGTACTCCGCAAACGCGTGTAGAATGGAGGAGGGAAGGACCCCATGCGTCCTGCAGTACTGTGCTACTTTGTCATATAGTTGGTACAACTGCGCTTTGCATCAGTACAGCCAGCATGAAAGGGGTCTGTGAGATGGCCCAGCGGGTAAAGGAGTCCAGCACACTAAGGTCAGGACCCAGTTGATAGGAGAGAAGTAACTCCCACAGTTGTCCTCTGACCTCTACATACTTACTGTGACATGCGTGAGTCTGCAGTTACATACACATACACACACACACACACACACACACACACCACACACACATACATACATACAAACACACACATACACACATACATACAAACACACACACACACACACACACACACACACGCATGCACACACGCACTCACAGCAAGAGACAGCAGCAGATCCAAAGAGCTATTGTAAAACCTACTTCAGCCTTTTATAAAGAAGTGGGGGAGGCACACAAGGGGCAGGCCTTCTGAATTCTCTGTCCTGTACGTCTTACCTACCGCAAAAGAAGCCTACTACCACCCCTGGGTACCTCAGATCTAATTTTCCCAAGCCACCGGGCCCTGCCGTGTAACCGAGACTGCCACGCGCAGTTTCAAGAGCGCCATGGAGAAAGAAGGGAATAGACCCCACCCCACAACCTCTCCCTGCCCTGAGAGGAAAGGAGCCAAGACGCCAGGGCCTTCACCTGAGGTACGGCCGCAGAACGGCCTCTACAGCCCTCACGTTCCCTGGGCCTTGTTGAGCGTCCCTGCTTTGACACTCCACTGGGATTCTTGGCCTGCTTTGTGTCTCCCTAAGAGAAGAAGGACAAGAGCCAACCAGATCCAAAAGCCCATATGGGCCTCTCCAGACTCGGGTTGGGGGCTGTGGGCCTAAACCAGGGGGTCCAGAATGAGGTCCGAGGAAGTCGGGCACAAGAGTTTGGTCGTCCCCCCCCCAGATGTCTCTGGCAGCTGGGCCACCTGACATGCCAACTGAGGCAGGAGTGGCTGTGTGGGAGGCCTGGGTACAGGGGGAGGGAACTCCTACCCCCGCCCAGGCCTTGGAGCATTTGAAAGGCAAATGTGCTGGGTTGCCTAGGGAACAGGAGAAAAGGGACTTCCCTAGCACCGGTGACTAGTAAGGGATGGAGACGGGAGCTGTGATGCTGAGAAAATTGTTTCCAAAAAAAAAGTAAAAAGCAGTGACTAAGCAGGCCTGGTTATGTAAAGCGATCCCTGAGGAAGTGTGGGGAAAAGCCTGGGACCCACCCCCGTGTCCCTCCTCCCCACTCCCAGCCCCGTGCCTGGGAGTTTCCACCAGCCCCGGCCCCCTCCTATTCTCCCGGAACTCCCAACTCCTCCACAGTACTGACAAGGGGGGCCGCCTACCTGCCAAGGGCAATACAAGGAGGTGGGCTAGGAAAAGAAACGGAAGAGGGATTGTCACACCCCTCCCCCTGGTGTCCTCCTCCCCCCCCCCCAAGTGACGGTTCTGGGAACGCCATTCCACAAGGCACCCAAGGTCAGCCCAACAGGGGCAAGGGGCTATTTATTTACCATCCCAGGGTCAAGGGCCTCCGCTCAGAAGAAATACAGGTTTGACCCCCCAGCAAACGTGTTTGCTAGCTGTGAGACTTTGTGTGGGTGCGGGCAGGGGGCGGGGGTTAGTTCTCAGAGACAGAGATGGTCAGATCGCTTACATGGGGATATAGGTTGATGTCTGCCCCATAGGGTAGCTCACTACGAGGACATAAGGGCAGAATGCCACGAGAGAGGTGTTCGCTCCGTACCAGTGGAAGAATCCCTGGGAATGTGAGCCCTGCTTGGAACCTGAGAAAGGTACTCAACACTTGCAGGTCTCTAGCTGAAGGTTCCCAACCAGCCAGTAGACAGACAGCAGGGTAGACCTGTGCCTTCAGGACCAATAAGTCCCACCCTGGGGAGTGCCTCACTTCTCAAAGGGATCATCTCAAGAGCATCTAAGGAGAACTGTGAGACTTTATAAGGCTGATGAAATGTTACGAAGGACCCCCAGCACCCTCACCTGGGGTACAGGCAGGATCACAAGTACCCCTTGTTCCTCATTCTATAGATTTTACCATCTTATGAAGGTAGACTCCTCTGGACAAGTAGATTTCTGTTTAAGATTTATTTTACTTTTAATCGTGTGTATGTGTTGGTTGGGGGAGGGGTTTGCTTCTATAAATGCAGATGTCCCGGGATGCTGGAGTGATCAGCTGGTCCTAGAGTTACGGCCATTTTATAAGCTGCCTGATATGGGCGCTGGAAACCGAACTCTGGTCCTCTGGAAGAGCATGGGGCCATCTCTCTAGACTCGGGCAAATGGATTTCAAGGCATAAGTTACCCTTGCCTTCGCAAAGCTTCAGGAAAAGTCTGGAAAACTTCAGGCTTCAGCTCCAGTGAACCTGACCACAAGGAAGGAGGCGATAATCCATGTCTTACTTTCAGGGATAAAAGACAAGTCTGTGAGTCTAGGACCAAGGGGTCCAAGAGCCCCGGCATGCAGGAGCATCTGCGTCTGTGCAGTGCCCAGCTGTGTTCTTTAAGGGCTCAGCTTGTATATGTCCCCTGTGGGCGAGCTTAAGCCTTGGCCCCTGTCATTTGCCCTCCTTAGGAAAGGGAAGCAGATGCCAACCGACTTTCCATTTCAAACAAATGCGGGAAAGAACTTATCAGGAAGGTTTGGATACCCACCACTTCCCATTTTCTGAGTCCTCTGCTGCCTTTTAAAATTCTGATCCCCTGTACTTTTCTTGGATCTACTCTTCACGGAGTGCCCTGGGATGAAGGGCCTGCCTCCAGCTGGCCTGAGCTCTCACGGAGACTAAGGGAGAAGGGCTGAGCTGGCTTTACAGAGCCTCGGTCCAGCTGACTCCCCTGACAGTGTCCTCTCCATAGGCCAGAACTCTTTTCACTCTGCTCCAGGTGAGGGGTCAAATCCAGCCTCTCCCAGGCCTGGTGCGACAATTCAGTTTTCTTTTGGGCCCCTCAAGACCTCTTACCTTTGCTCCTGAGCTTCAAGTACAGGCCGAATCTCTTGGAATCCTGGCGGTCCTGGCCCTCTCCAGTGTGAAGCCCGGGCCTGGGAACTAGACTACGCCATCCACGGAGGGTTGAGTGAAATGGATCCACGTTCCATTCTGTCCACAGTCCCATGAACTCCACCTCATCAGTGGGCACAAGCAGAGTCCGGGAGGGGATCCAGGGACCCACCCTGGCTAGCCCTCTCCTGAGTGTCTTGTCTCTCCATAGAATAGGGGACAGAACTTGTGACCTCTGACTCAGATCTTCTGTGGAGACCCCAGAGTTCCTGTCTTGCAACTGCTGTGACACCGTGAAATCCACTGGCCTCATAGTCACACATTCACCCGGCCTGTCACCTCTTAGCTAAGTGGCTTTTGATGTCACTTACTTCTCTATAGCTCAGATTTATTTGTTTGTTTGTTTGTTTATTTATTTGGTAAATGGAGACCACCCTGGAGTTGCAAGAAGGAGGAGCACGTGCTCCTCCTCAGAAAGCAGGAAGGGAATCCAAACAGAGGTGTCTTGGACCCCACCGCAGGGTATGGTCCATTTTGTGAGAGGACTGAGTCCCCGTGGCTCTGATTTCTGAGGACTGCCCACACTCTCCTCTGGCCACCACCAAAGGCACCCTTTGCCCAGCAGCAGTTAACTGGGCGAGGAAATCCCCCTCCTCCGACCTCCACGCCTCCCCCACCCCCAGTCACCTTCCCACACCGCCTCCCTAGAGGGCCATCATTGGCGTTGTGAGGATTAGTCACCTCACCAGCGCAAGGAGCCTCCCCCACAACTCGGGCCCCCACACAGGCAGGCTGGCTGAATGCTTAATTGGAGTTCCTCACACCTCTAAGGACAGCCTGTAATGAAGCGGCAGAGGAATCAGTGCCTGGGCAGGGGCAGGCTCTGACTCTTGGGGAGAGGGGGCGCTGCTAAGGTTGACCAAGGATCTCGCCTCCCCTAAAAAATGTCCCCTTCAAATAGGCACAGCAGGGCTGGATAGAGAAGGGTAAAAAAATTTCAGGAGACTTGAAAATGGCCTGGGTACTCAGCGTACAACCAAAGGATACTTCCAGAAGCTTCTACCCAGGGGCCAGGGGCCAGGGCATGGTAAGGTAGGCCATTCAAAGTCAGGTCCATCCATCTCAGTGGAAAGGGTAGCTCCAGGCCCACCTTCACCAATGACAACCTCTTCCACTCCTAGGATGCTGAAAGGGGGGTAGGGAGCAGCAGCTGAAGGTCAGGAGCCTGTCCAGGGTCTGACAGGGTCACAAGAAGCCACTTTCTACCAATATGCATAGGTCCCTTGATGAGGATAACTTGGATGCCTTGGGGGCAGGAAGATCTAGGCTCAGAGAGTAACTCCTTCGGCTGCTAGGAGCCATTGGGTATAAAGGCTCTGGAAGGAGCGGGGTCACTTGTCACCACTTGGGCCACGCCCTAGTAGAGCAGGATTTAAAACTGGTGCTTGCCACAGCGGCTCAGAGAACTGAAGAAGGGAGGGGTGGGTCCCCAGCTCCCAGGGGAGCAGGAAGCAGCACCCTACCCAAATTTAGAGACAGCTAAAGAGAAAGGGACAGTGTGGCTGTTCCGTCTGAGGTGCAGCTGACTCAGGGCTTCCCTTGTGGGGACCGCCCTACTCTAAGTTAGATGGGGTGGTGGCCAGAGCACAGGGCGGAAAATGGAACACGAGGGAAGCCATGATGGAGCCGAGCTGTCACATCCCACCGAAGGCCAGCCTGAAGGCGAGAAGCAAGCTTTGCCCACTCACCACACAGCTCTCCCAGCCTTGCATGTCTAATTGGATTCTCTCTTCCTCCTACGAGGCTATCCATAGTGCGTGGAAAATACCTCATGGTCGGGTTCTCTCCTCCTCCCTCAAGGGGGAGGCTGGGGGCTCCAAGCAGCTCTGACATTCATATTTTCCCTGTGCCCAGCCACCCCTGGGCTCCTGGGTGAGAGGTACGCTGTGATTAGAAGGAAGCTGGGGACAGCATGGCTGGGTGCGCTTCCCAGTTGTCTCCGGGCTGTCGCACAGAGACCCTATCCAATGCAGACCCAGCAGATTCCTGCCCTTGTTCCTCAAGATGTGACCCTCCCTGAGGGTCCTGGGGCTGTGCAGCCAGCCTCCTCCCTGTCCATCCCGGACTCTGTCTCAAGCAACCCTCATAGACATCACCCACCACTTCCCCAGCTCAGCACAAACCCTACCTGTGGCTTAAGGGACCCACTCCCACATGCCCAGGATTGTAGTCCTCCCTGAAATCACTCAGCCAGCCCAACTAGTCTCCAACCTTCCCGGCTAGAGGGGGCTCTCCCTCTGAAAAGTGCTCCTGAGAGGCGGGACCATCTCCTGCTGCCCCACTTCTATCGTGCTCCAGGCTGGGCTTAGAGAAACATCCCAGTGTGGAAGGCTCATCTGTTCTAGTCCTGAGGGTCAGGAGGGATATTACAGTTCGAAGGGAAACCATCTCCCATCGCGGGCTCCGGTTTGAACACGTGTTTGCGGTGGGTGCTGTGGAACCTTGAGGGTAGGAGATGTGGGTGGTCTAGATGGGCCCTGGGTGCAGATTGTCTCAGGCCTAGCCTAGTCCCACCTGCCACCAGAGCGCTCCGCTTCCTGATCCACCAAGATATAAAAAACCCCACTGACTCTTACCCGTGACGGGCCTTACTTGCCTCAATGGGGCTGTACCCTCTTAAGTACAAACCAAAAGAAAGTCTTCCTCCCTTAAAACAATGGCAGGGACCACTCAGCTCACGTCTTGGGCAGCAAAAAGTGATGAGGAGGGATATGTCCCTCCCAGAGATGCTCTCCTTCGTCAGTTAGTTCCTGGAGGGGGCTGCTGATGTCATCTGTGAGCTCCATATAACTCATAACATCACATGTCACAGGTGCTCTGGAAAGGAGAGTAGGAAGTGTCACAGCACTGTCCCTCCTTCTCACAGCCCACAGAGTGTCCCTCGCAACCACGGATAAGGACTCCAGCTGAGTTCCAAGCATCCTTGGCCGGTGTTGCCCCCCCCCAACATATCCTACAAACATCTGATCTGAGGAAGGGTTGTCTCTTTCCTTAAAGACGATTCCATATAACCCAGTGTTACCAATTTAATATTCTCAAAGTAGACCTGCCTCGCCCTCTCCAAATTCCCTGCCCTTGGCCTCCCCTGGTTCCCTCCACCTCTACCTGCTCTCCTGCCTCTACTTTAGCCCTTTCCACTAGCCACGCTTCACCTTCCTATCAAGTGAAGAGCAAGGGACAAAGAGGGCGCCGCCCCCTAGTACAGGTCCTCCCCCTCTGTGTGACCCAGGCTCCCCATCTCTGGGGGCCTTGAACTCAGAACCCCGGCAGGGCGTCTTCAGAGATGGTCTCGTCTTCTCTCTGCTCCAGGAGTCTCCTCTGAGGCAGCCACACCCCTCTTTTCCAACCTTATAAATGTGGGGGGGGGATGCTATGGGTTGGGGAATGGAGAGAATGGTGGGGTAAAGGAAGGATGAAAGAGATGAAATAGAAGAGGGGTGCAAACAGAGGGAAGGGCAGAGGCTGTCGTCTGTCTTCCTCCTAGGATGACTTCCTTTCCTGCTGCTCTCTGGTGACTCGGGCCCCGCCCGCCAAGCGGCACAATGGCTTCCTCTGTCGCCTTCTTTTTCCAGACCAGACCTCGACGGTGCGGTTCCCCACTCTGCCCAGCGCCCACCCCTCCACCCTACCAGGCGTGCTTCCCTGGTACCCGTCACCAAATACCCCGGTTGTGCCCACGTGCGGGCATGAAGCCACTTGCCAACCCCTCCATATTCAGCAGGCTTCACACTGGGGCTGCTCGGAAGAGGAGGCGCTTGCTCGCACGGGATGACTCAGCCAACATCTCGGGCGCCTTGATCAGAAAAATATCCATCTGACAATCTCCTTCCCCACCGAGCTACTTTGCTTCTTAAGTGGCTGGGGTGGTGGGGGGGGGTGTTTTTATCCTTCAGCAGAGTGAGGTTGTGGTGGTGCAGCAAGTAGGGAGAGAAGCCACCTTAAGTGCAGGGGATTGGCCAGTGGAGAAATGAGTAGATGGACGTAAGACGGCGGGGCAGCAGTCCGAATAGAAGACCAGAGTTTCGATAGCGAAGACTAAGAAGACAATGGTCAGGTTGGCCAACCATCCCTGCGGCCGTGTTCACGGACCATCAAACGTCTCACATGTGGGCACTCACTCAAACCTCCCCAGAGCCACACGGTCAATCACATATCAAAAGACAGACTCTCTTCTGGGCCAGCATAGATAGGTCTTTATTGTCTACAAACTATTTCTATGTGCTCCATTTCGTTTGTGAGTAATAAGAGAACCGAGGGGCCGGGCGGTGGTGGCGCACGCCTGTAATCCCAGCACTTGGGAGGCAGAGGCAGGCGGATTTCTGAGTTCGAGGCCAGCCTGGTCTACAGAGTGAGTTCCAGGACAGCCAGGGCTATACAGAGAAACCCTGTCTCAAAAAAAAAAAAAAAAAAAGAGAACCGAGGGACAGGAAAACGGCTCACAACGGTTTCTGGGGGCCTGTGTAACCCCAAAGTGCCTCTGCATGACCCTCAAACCCAGCATCTTAGGGTTTCTTCTACAGAGAAATCGCTGTCCCAACTGAAGCTCCCCCCACATGCCCCTGTTAGGCTAGAAGTAGACTCTCCTCCACATATGCCTGCAGACTCCCCTCCCCATATATCAGAGACCCTCGCAGGAGTGAGCACAGACCACCCTGGCCATCCTAGTGGGGACAGACGCCCCAGTGGGACTCACTGCCAGCATCCGGAAAAAAAACCCCAAGAGCCAAGGAATCGGGCAATCCTTCCTGCCCACTCAGAAATTCCGGAAGCCCTTCCAGCCGGGAACCCGCCTCCCCAACCTCTCTCTAGCTTCCTCTGTCTGTCTCCTTCTTGCGACTCCTGCGAGTGCACAGGAGGGTTGAGGGAAGCCCCGTGTGCCTGTGATGAACGGAGCTAATTTCTGGTTTGCTGGTATGCCGCAGAGAGGCTGCCTCCGTCCCCCTCCCTCCAGCAAACCCTCTCCCACACACAGACAAATAGGCTGCATATTTAATTGGAATTCCTCACACCTACAGGGTAAAGCCTTGTCAGTAGAAATAGAGCCCACAGCCAGCTGGCTTCCCCCATTCCACCCACCTTGTCTCTTAAAAAGAAATCCCCCCCCCCATACGTGAACACCACCCACAGGCCCTTGCAAGTCCCTCCCAGCATGGTTGTAAAGGAGGGATTGGTTGGCAAGGCTGCTTCTTGCCTGGGCTGCTACAGCCGGGCCCACCCCACAGAGACCACCCAGGAGCTTCTCCCCGATAGACAGACCCCCGGCAGCCTTCTGACTACCAACCTCAGGACTCCCTTAACCCAAAGCTCTTGAGGCCCCAGAGTCACTGACAGATGCTGCCCAGATATCCATCCGGGCTATTTGGTGTTACAAGACCAGGTGGGAGGAGGAGAGACATGGAGAGCTTCCAAAGCTAGACGATTCCCTTGGAACAGCCAGCTCTTGGAGCCAGTCTCTCGTGGTCCAGGTGGGAAACTGAGGCTGAGGAGACAAAACACAAGCGTAGTGCATGGCTAACAATACAGAGCTGGACTGAACCTTGGCCACCACCCCAGGGTGCTGCCACAGCCCCTTGCCTTGTGAAGTCTCACCCAGAATGCAGGAGGGAAGTGGCGCACAGAGACAGAAAGTCATGGGGGAGGGGGCGGGGAGGGGCGGGGGGAATCTTGAATGAAAGCAGAGAAAAGATAAGAAGGCTCTGAAGGAGCAGGGTCCCTAGCAGACCTGTAGAGGGGAAGTCATTGTGGTCTGTTTCCATGAGACAAGGCGGGGGGGGGGGCGGTCTAGGGGCACAGAGCAGGCCATCCGAAGATAAAGATGCCAGGCTCCAGACAGGCGGAGCTCCTCTGGGACGCCCAGGCGGGAAACCCAGCTGAACATCTTAGTATTGGGCATTGAAGGACAGACGGATGAGGGACGATGGGATGAGGGATGTTCCTCCCTGCCAGAGGTCCCCGAATGGGACCCTGCCACCACCAAGCCTCACGGGACCTCGCCATTCAGGCCAGCCAGCCTCAGCTGGCTCTGCAGCCCAGGTGCCTACCGAGGGCTTCCGATCTCGCTGTCTTGTCCTCCGAGGGCCTCCTTCTTCCCTCCCTGGCTCAGACTCAGCCTGGCACAGGCCCTCGCGCCAAAGCAGTGTGTGTGTGTGTGTGTCAGCGAGGAGACAGCTGCCTGGGGGGCTCTGAAGAGCGCTGTGACATCCTCGCTCCCCCACAAAATATCATCTCGGTTTGCCTGAAAGTTCACCATTAGTGACTCATTTCTTTGGGTTAAACATAGCCCTCCCGTCTCCGTCTCCGACGCAGCTGCCTTGGGAAAGGAGACCTCATTGAGATCTCAGCATCCCGGTGTGAATGGGGAGACTAGAGATCTGGGAGACCGCCCAGAGGAAGGGAGGAAGTGGAAGCTGCGGAAAAGACGAGAAGGAGGAAGGAAGTGTATCAAAAAAGAAGAGGAGGCCAGAGAAGAGACGGGTCCAGCTCGAGCCGTGGCTGTCCTGCAGTGAACGTAGAAACCCAACCTCACTGATGCTCAGATGCACCGTGGGCTCAGACTCACAGGTACACGTCTGTCCTCATCTGATCCCGGCAGGCCTGGCAGGCTTGTGTGCTCCATTGAAGAGATGAAGAAGCTACCGAGGCTTGTGGAGGTTGGAGGGCTTGTCCATCTAACCAAGGAGCTGGCAAGTCAGCACCACACTTGACTCGCACGTCTGCAGAGCCACCAGCACGCATTCAGGGAGCATCCCTCCTCCGTCTCCCTCGGCATCCATCCCCTGTCAGGTCCCTGGAAGAGAGAGACAAGAGGGACAAGGAAGAAACTGGGTGGGAGGCTTCAAACAGGCGAAGGAGGTAGAGTGAGGCCCAGGCTATGGTCCCAAAGCAGTTAGTGGAGACCCAGTCAAGAAGAAGGCAGTGTGGGTGAAGGCGGAGACTCACTTATTGGCTGGTGTCGAATCTGGCACTAACATGGAGACCACCCTACCACATCCCCCTATGACCTCCTTCAGACGGCACTTCAAGAGTCTGCTAGAGGGCCTTGGCTGACTGGCAGGAGCAGGCAGGCCCAAGCTCCTATACCCTGGCACCCTCTACCCCCCTTTCCACCTTCTCTGCTTGCCTTCCCTTCCCCTCCAGCCGTAGCCCCGCAGGAAGTGGCCTGTCGGCCATATTGAAACCGTCTGCTCCTCTCCCTCTTAACGAGCCAGGTTAAATACGCTGTAATCAGAGTAATCATACACCTGGGCTGGTTCTCGAGAGAACTGCCTTTTGTACTGCGATAGGACATTAATAGCAATTATTCTGCTTTGTAATTGGAGCTTTAAATACTAATTCAAACAGCCAGAGGAAAACCAATTAGTGCTAATTTATCTCTATGTGTTTTCCAGAGCTGGTGTCTGTCACACTGTGAAGAAATAGGTTGGTAATTAGTACAGTTGGGTGGTAGATAGAAGTAATTATCAGATTCTTTCATTTTTCTTTGGGGGGGGGAGAAAATGGGTAGGGGGCAGGGAAGGCCAAGATAGGTACTGTAAGTCTTTGTTGTCTTGAAGTTTACCCGGTGGGCCTAGGAGTGCCCAGTCCTGGGCATCCCAAGACAGCAAGGTATTCCTGAGTCAGGTGGGTTCAGGTGGGAGGGGCACTGAAGGAGGGCCTTAACAGGGACCTTCCCACTAACAGGCCCATGGCGAACTATCGGCTGTGTTATGGTAAGCATTCTTTTCCCGTGTGTCTGGAAGAAGGCTTGGGAGCCCCATCCCTGATAGGGTTAAATGGACAGTAGGCCCTGGGCCCGGAAGTCAGCCTCTTATTCGCTACCTGTGTGGCCTGGCAGAAGCACCTAATCCCTCTTCCCTCCCACGTAAAATGAACAAGAGTGCTCAGATAGTGTTAACTGTCAACTTGACAGTGTAGAAACACGTAGAAAATGGGCCTTTGGCTGTACCTGTGGGTGATTCTCTTGACTACTTGAGGTAGAAAGAAAGACCTGTCCACTATGGACGGTGCCACTTCCTGGCTGGAACCTAGATTGTATCTAGTAGCAAGAAGGTGGTGAGCAGCCTCAAGCAGGTGTTAATCCCTCTGTGCTTCCTGACTGTGAATGTGATGTGATCAACTTTTGCCTTGGCTTCACCATGATGGACTGCGCCTCGAGCTGTTCTTTCTCCCTTATGTTTCCTTTGCCAGGGCATTGATCACAGCAACAACAACAACAACAAAAAAAAAAAAAAAAAAAAAAAAAAAAGAAACTAAGACAAATACTTTCCTCACAGGGTTATTCTAAGGATTGAATTAAATTAAAGCTAAACTCCCCTGGGCCTGGTACCGAACAGCACCGTGTCTGTGTTACTACATGCCCACGGTTTGCCTGAGGCTCTTCTGGGTGCCTTTGTAAGTGTGATGTCTGGTGGTTTAAATCTTGCGGCTCACCATGCCCTCGACTTCCCCACTCCCTACGTAGACCTCTCCCGAGGCGCGATTCCTCATCTCCACAGGAAGGGTAACAATGGCACCTTCCTGGAGGACTTACTGTGAAGATTAGATGAAGCAGCAATCAAAGGGCTGTTAGCCCGGGGTCAAGCGTGCCATAGGAGCTCTGTCAGGGATCCGTGGGCTGCCAGTGTCATTATGTTGTTACTTCACCGTGCCTGATCTTGTTGGAATCTGTAAATCCTCCATCGAAGGAGGTGGACATGGTGCTGTGAATGCATTCTATCAATACAAATACTTTATCAAAAGCCCAGTCCACCCTCGGGACTGTCAAGGGGCCGGCCACTACCTCTCAGACATGTGAGACTAGCATACCTCGAACAAAGGAATATAGGAGGCTAACGGCACTTCCCAGAGTGCCACGGGGTTTGCGCTTTCACATATGTGATTCTTGCAAGTGCTAGCGAGGAGGGCGGAGAATTGTCTTAATCCCCATTTCACAGCTCAGGAAGTGACAGTGTCCTTTGTCAAGGGGATGAATAACAGGAATGTCGCCAGGGTGGCCTGGCCTGCCAAGGTTGGGAGTGGTCCTTCTTGAGCAGTGGAGTTGACCACGAGGAGGTGTCGCAGTGGGCCAGAACCCTTCACAGGAGAAATCATTTGGTGGAGAGCTGGATAGCTTCATTCTATCCGGGCTAGGTAGGCCTTTAAAGGTTTGGATAACAGTCTCAAGTTAACAATGGTTCCACTTGTAATTTTCAACATTAGGCCGATGCGAACATGATTGTTCACTCAGTAGAAACCATGCATGGGTTTAATGGTTTGTTTTGGTTTGGTTTTGAGATGTAATCTTGTAATGTGCCCAGGTTGACCAGGAGCTCACTACATAGCCGAGACTGGCCTTAAAGTCCTGGAGATCCTCCTTCCTAATGCTCCCAAATGCCGGGTGCTTTGGCCATCACCCTCACCCAGACTTGGAATTTGGAATTTTGATCTCCTCCCAGCCCAGCAATAGACACACCGTGAAACCTGTAGTTCTGGGAAGAGCCTCAGCGTCCAGTCTGTCCCACAAACACAAGAGGAGACAACTAACACTTTAAAGTGTGATGTGTTTTAATATGTGGCGTACTGTGAGCTAGGTGGATAAAACGCTTCGACTGCCCTTGGTTGAGTCTGGGTCATCTTCAATCATAACTGAGAAGCATCTCCAGCAAACAACACTGAAAAAGCTGTGAGGTCTTTCTCATAGGAGAGAGGGAGATCTGGCCGGCCCAGGTCCTCATCACAGAGCCCCCACCCTTCCTACCCCCGGTGCATTCAGGGAAACGGTCTGGACTCTATAGGCATTTGAGGGCTGACCCTGAGGCACAGAAGTGGGTACAGAAGAGTAATGAGAAGGAGGATGCCGGAGAAGAGTAGAGCTGCAGCAGGAGCCCAGGAACGGGTCGAACACACGTTTTTGAGAAGCAGGGTGTAGCCCAGCTCAAGTGTGGATGATGAGTGCCGGAGAGCCAGAAGCTGAGGCTGGTGGGTGAGGCTCTGCCAACCACATGGCAGAGGACCTTTGACCAGGGCCACCACCTAGAGCGTTCCACTGCTCCCACGAGAAAGTTTGTTCCCCACCTACCAGATGACCCATCATCCTTGGTGTCTACTGCTATAACAGAATACCTAAGAAATGGGTGATTTACAAAGAACAGGGCCTTAGGGCTGGAGAGATGGTTCAGTCAGTCAGGTGGGTGCTATGGAAACATAAGGACCGGAGATCAATCCCCAGAATCCACATTTTAAAACATCCAGGGGTCTAATGCACACGGGTAATCCTAGCCCTGGAGAAATAGAAACAAGAGGATCTTTGGGACTTTGTGGCCAATCTGCCTAGCCTATTTAGTGAGTCCCAGGTCCAGTGAGAATCCCCAACTCAAAAACTATATGGCATTCCTAAGACCAGCCCTCCAAGGTGTTCTCTGACCTCTCTGTGCACGTGTGTGCCTAGCACGCACATGCACCCTCCTGCCCATGAGCATGCATACGCGCGTACGAAGAAAGGTGGGGGAGCCCAAACAGAGACGTGTGCACAGTCGTGGTTCTGAAGGCTGAGACGCGTGTGAGCGGCGGACGGTGGGAAGCAGAGCAAGCGTGCAATGCACACCCGAGTCTCTCCTCACCTCCTTGATATTCACACTCAGTGGCCCTGGCCTCATCCAGGCCGAATACCTCAATGTGGGGATAAAGTCTTTAAGGACTCTGGGGGATGCATCCAAGCATAGCATGAACCTCTACCCTAAGTAAGGCAAGCCTCTTTCTAATTCCCACGAAGGAACTGGCCACAGACTTGCCAAGCTGTGAGCTTCCCCTCCCCCCTCCACCCTGTCCCCCAGGGGGTGGGGTGGGGCTCTTGCTTCCTGCGGACTCTCAGCTTTTCTGAATTCAGCAGGTTGGGGACAGAAAGTTTCCAAGACATATTTGAGGAACTTAGACTGGCCAGAGCAGAAGAGAGTGGGAGGGATAAGGGAGGAGAGCTTGAGACCTTGAAGGGAGGGTGGGGTAGGAATGGTGACAGTGGGAGGAAAGACAAGGTTGAAGGGTAGGGACACATTAGCAGGGACAGGGGACTTGGCATATAGCCAAATGATAGGACTGGTTAGCCATCATAGCAAAGGCTACTGGTGATTTTCTTCTCTTTTTCTTTCTTTCGCATTTATTTATTATTTATTGTCTTCTTTGGTTACGAGTACTGTATTTTCTAAACATTTCACACTGAACATATTTCTCCTTTATACAAAGAAAAACAATGAAATGTATTTTTAAGGAAGGAAGGGACATATGTTAGAGACATTTTTGAAGGAAGAACTGATGGAATTTGATAAGCGACTAGATACGGGTGATAAAGGAGACAGATGAATCAAAAATAACTCCTAGGTTTTGAGACTGGGTGCTGAGGGGGGTGGCAGCAGGCAGGCAGGGCGTGGACGAGGGGGCTCTGTAGCGGGGGACAAGATTGGCACAATGTCGAGGTGGCGATTTTTTTTCCCAGCTGTTCCCACAGAGGGTACCCACACAGCCCGGAGGAGGGGGTCTTGGAAAAGAGGTCCCAGGTACCCTGTGAAGGTTTCTTTGTCAACTCACCAGGTGGAGGAGCAGCCTAGGCCTGAGGACAGAACTCAGAGCATCCTTACCCAAGTCAGAGCTGTGGGAAAGAGTCAAAACAGAATGATGCGCCCAATGTCAGAACAGGACCCCTGAGGCCCAGGCCATTTTCCCAGCCTGAGCTGTTAGAATGAAAAAGTGAGGAGGGTCCTAGAGGATGGATGGGGGCTGAGAATGGTGCATAAAGAAGCCAAGAAGTTCCTCTCAGAGACACCGAGAATACCTTTCACAGAGAAGGGTCTGCTCGCCCCCTCCAGAGCTGTCCATGACAAGAAATCCCATTCTCCCCCGCTCCTGACTGTGCGCTAGTCTGCAGAGGCTTTGGACCTGGGAAAGCCTCACAAATACCAAGGCAGGACAAACTGTTACCACTGCCCTATATTCGCCTTGTATCCGCTGGTGGCACAGTGAAGGATGCGTCTCTAGAGACTGCTTATGGCCGGGATCTGAAGGCGGCTGAACAGCCCACCGCCGCCACCCCTCATCCCAGAATGCTCCAATTCTTCCGTAATGCCAGCACCTGCCCCAGGCCCACCTCCCTGAATGTGGCCTCCGAAGACTGTTGACCAGCTCAGGCCCCACCCTGGGATGCATCACTGTTTCCTTGGCAACTGAGGGGGTAGGTTGAAAAGTAACACACAAAGCAAATAAAATGAGCTCCCAAAGGGGTGGCCCGCAAACAGGCACCTCAGCATCCGGGGGGGCCTCAGATATGAAGGGGGCTTGTCTTCCCAGCCCCTTTTACCAAGACTGCTCCGGGGAAACCCCAGGTAAAGAACCCTTCCCAACATGCTGTGGTCCTCACGCATGCTCTCACCGAGGCCCGCAGAACTGTCACCAGAAATTAGATCTCTGATGAAGATCCCTCCGTACAAGCAGTGGTGTTAATGAGGCAAGGACAGCCAGTCATCTCCCCGGGGGCAGGTAGCTCAGAGCAGACACCAAGCTACTAAATGGAGCAGGAAGATGGGGTGTAAACACAGCTCATGGACAGAACCTACAGGGGACCAGGTCTGCTGGAGACCCAAAGGCTCCCGAAGCCCCCAAGTTAATGTGATCAGATCATCCCACTGTCCCCTCCTGAGAGCATTTAGGGAGCTCCCACCAGGTGATCTAGGAAAGCCTCTTGGGGGTGTGTGGGGAAGTAACTAAAGACCCCACAGAGATGTGCAAACCTTTTCCTGCGATGGTACAATCACATAGGACAAGGACACGGACCTTTGATTGGGGGAGGGGGTGTTGTAGCCCTGGCTGGCCTACAACTCACTGTGCAGACCAAGCTGGCCTCAGTCTCAGAGATCTGTCTTCTTCTGGCTCCCAAGCGCTGGGATGGAAGGCATGCACGCCATACCCAGCCCAAGGACGCAGGCCTTAGCGAAGCACCTTTGAGGCGTTTGTTTTACCTGTGGGTCTGGCAGCACACCCAAACCATAGACTCTCTTTAGCACCCCGAGAGGCCCGCCACATTGCCTCTCTGTCATTCACCTCCCCCGCTCTGGAGACTGTGCTGTCACCACCAACTGGCATATATTTAAGCATCGTTGATTGGCATCGTGTGGCAGGTGCTGGTTTGTGTCACCTGTGCAGATGCAGACAGCAGGTGTTTGTTTCCTTGTCTGTGTGGCATACACCTAGCGTATGTATCTCTGTTTCTCGAAGATTCTCATGTCTGGGCTTCTCAGTCTCCCAGGCAGGGGCTTGAGCCCATGACATCCAGGACAGTCAGTGATCAAGTGTACACACCCCTGTAAAGCCAGGCCCAGGCACTTCCCTCTTCATATGAGCATGAGGCTGGGTCTGACGACACACAAGAGAGAGATAACCTTGAATTCCCTCTAATTTACACAAAAGAAAAAAAACAGGGGGGAAATTATTCGAAAACTGCAACACTTTATTATTAGTAACGTATTTGTCTGTGATGCATCTCACAACTGCTGGTCCCACACCAGTGTGTCACAGCTTTGAGGCTGAGAACTGCTAGTCTAAGTGGTGTGATTTCAGAAGTTAGAGGAGGGCCACTTCCTGCCCCCAAAATATCTCCTGTCTCCACCCTACTGCTTTCCCCTGAAGTCTCACCGCCCCAGCCGATCTACTGCACTGTGTTAAACAGCCCAGCATCCTCTTCTAACGTGTGAGGACTCCTGAGGAGAGAGAATCCATTCAGGCCATGGTATCCTTGAGTGCGGCTTACAGAGGACCCAGAGGCCCGCGGGCTAGGCCCTCGTACCCATGTGCCCCTCTCTCCATCCCCTCCATAAGATAAGCAGGATAGTACCATTGTCCCACACATCTCACAAGAGGAAACCGAGGCACGGGACAGGTACGCAAATATCAGCCTATAGGCCATCATCCCAACCCAGTTTGGTCTCTTCCAAAGTGTATATTTCCATACTCCATGAGTGGAATGGAGGATCTTGGGCATCTGCGAGCCATAACAAAGAAGCTGGTGCCCAGAAGAAAATGATACCCTTAGGAGGACATAAGGAGAGTGTTTTGCCAGGGGTTGGAGAGGGGGAAGCATCTTCATGCCTTATAGCACGTTACCGAGGCGGGCTTCTTTCATAGAAAGGAGGAGAAGCACAGACACCCTCCATATTTGCTAACACCTGTCCCACTCTCGGTTGCCATCAAGGCCAAGGACAGGGATCTATCAAGATATCAAGTCACATCCTTAACTCCTGTCCCAGAAGAGCCCGCTTCTACCTACACTCCCGTGATAGAGAGGAGTGCCTACCCGAAAACCTTATGGGGCATTTCCTCCTCATCAAATGTCTCCACTGTAGTAAGCCTGTGGAGCGGACCTCCTGGGCTCCTTTTGTCCATTTGCCTGTGCTCAGACAGCCGAATACATTCCTGGAGGCCGAAAGTCCCATGGAGGCGAGGCTAGTGACCGATGGGATGGTCACCTGCCCCAGCCTCTCTGTGCTACATACGGACTTGTCAAAGTGCTCGTCGACTATGTGGGCTCCACAGCCCAAAGTGACGTGAACCCATACGGACAGGTCTGTCAGACCCTGAAGAGAGCATCTTCCCCACGTCCCCATCACCAGAAGGCCTCACCACAATGGGGCTGCCCAGAAATACAATATGAGAGAGAGGAGGCAACGTGAGCTTCTCAGAGAAGTAGGGGCCATCCAAGTAGGCCAAAGAGCTGACAGCCAGATCTGTGCTATGGGGCAAGGGCTCTTCCTTCAAAATAGTACCGGTATGGCCCCTCATTCTTCCAGAGTGTATTTAATCTTTGGGGTCCTACATGTAGAGAATTATGAATGCATGATTCACAAAATTTACATCCAAGATGCACTCAATGCCCAGATTGAGTTAGGCTGGGAGATGACTTTGTCTTTTAGTTCTATAAAAAAAAAAGAGCTAACATTCTAATAAATGAACTAACAAACAAACAAACAAATAAATGGAAGGGAGGGAGGGGAGAGAGAGAGAAAGAGAGAAAAAGAAAGAAGCAATTCAGCCAGGTTGTGGTGACACTCACCTTTAATCCTAGCACTCAGGAGACAGGCATATCTTTGTGAGTTTGAGGCCATCCTGGTCTACAGAATGAGTTTCAGGACAGCCAGGACTACCCCGAGAAACCCTGTCTCCAAAAAATTCAAAACCAAACCAAACCAAAAACATGGCAATCAGTGGGCTGTGGAGGGAACCCACCCAGCATGTAGAGCCAATGGACACAAGGCCATAGATAAGTGCATCTCTCCATATGTCCATGTGCCAAAGCGTGTGTATGCTAGCCTAGATTCAACTGGGCTCCTGTGGAGCTCTTCTTGTTCCTCAGAGATGCTCCTAAGAACTGAGACCTCACTGGGAATGCTGGAAAGGAAGGGAACGCAGAGGGAGTCTCCAGATAGATCCCTGGCGTGTGATGATGCGGACATGACAGTAGGACTTGACGTGTCAAGAGAATCAGACCTGCCTTCAGTGGAAATAGGCAGGGTCCTCTTCCCATTGACCTGCTGACCCCTACTGCCAGGGCAAACCTCGAGGACTGTGGCGTCCATGCCATAAGGTAGTTGGTATCTAGATTAGGGTAGGGAAGAGGTACCAAATTGCCTGGCAGGGTCCAGGATGACCACTTTTTTGTTCCAACCCAATACACATTGGAAGGCGTCCCTGACCTCCACTCTGCACCTTCCTAGGGCCCTACTGAGATGGCACGATCAGTCCTAGGGTGGGTGGATGATACTTCAGGCAAGGAGACTCAAACCCCCAGCAGGTACTGTCCCATCAGTCCTCATGCACAACATGGTTTCAAAGATGAAGTCATTAGGGACACAAAGACATGGACAACAGAGAGAAAGAGAGTTCTGCCCCCTTTAAAGTCAAGGGTCTACACTGACTGGTCATATTCACAGGAAGACATCCTGGTGCCTGGTTTTTGAGATCTAGCTCAGCACTTTTTAGAAAATTCACCTACCACCAGCTAGTTTCTAGCATACCCAATGACAGCTCATCACAGGGTTTGAGAGAGAGAGAGGAAAAAAAATACATACATACATATATATATATATATATATATATATATATATATATATATTCCCAGAGAACTGACAGAAACAAAGGCTTCCTCTTCAGTTTAACCAATGTATGAGAGAGTGGCAGAGACAGACAGACAGACAGACAGACTCGGGGCCTTTCTAGCTCAGGAGCACCCTGTGTCCAAGAGTTTTGAGGACTCTGCTGTTTGGGGAAGAGCTCAAAATTTCTGTTGCTTTTTTTCAACCTTACCTATTTCTACTTCCTTGAGGTCTCCCTCCAGGAAAAGGGATCAGGCAGCTACTCTATCATGCCAAGAGAGCAGCAGGTCAAGGCTCCAGGAGAGACAGGCTCTGAGCTTGAGGTCTTTGAAAGCGGAGACCAGGTGTCCCTATCGGGCAAGGGTCGCCCCTGGGTAAAGCGATGCTTGTGAGTTAACGAACATTTGAAGGCAGCTCGGTCGGAGAAAAGTAGATCTCAGTCTGTGGGGCCAAAAGTAGAATCATAAACCAAGCAAGCAGTCCTTGGAAAGATATGGATTTTGGCTTTGCTGGTGTGTGTGTGTGTGTGTGTGTGTGTGTGTGTGTACGCATGACACAGTGTGTGAGGTCACAGGATAACCTCTGATGTCAATGTTGACCTTCCTTGCTTTTTAACATTATTATTGTTGATTAAAACTTTATTGTAAAGAACTGTCGAATAAAAACACACAGCAGAAGTAGCCAGATCCAAAGTCTACCCCTCTTCGTGAACTCTTCTCCGCAGTTGGAATGGCCATCCTGGGGTGTGGAGCTTCCCAGTGGATCTTACACCTTTGCTCAAGTGTATTTTCATGCACTTATTTCACCAGGTACCCCCAAAACAAAAACCAAAAAAAGGAAAAAAACCAATGGCAGTTAAAACTGGAAACACAATTAATTTCATTTCCTCTTTACCTGCATTCTTTCCTTCCTAGTCACTGAACATTCAGCCTTTCCTTTCCTCTCTCTGTGTTGCACGGCAGTCCTGTGCACATTCTTTGCACACATACACATCTGTACACATATGGGGCCTGGGATCCCCATATGAGGGAGAACGCAAGGGTTTCTTTTTCCATTCTGAGGCTGCATGACCTTGCCTAAAATTATCTCTTTCCAAATGCACTTTCTTGCACGTTTCGTGCTTTCATTTTCCTTTAGAGCTGAATAGTATTCCACTTGGCGTCAGGGCCAGACTTCACTATAGCTTCCTCTGCTTAGACAACGATGTTAGTTCCAATTCCTCGCTGTAGTAACTAAAGCAGCAATAAAGCTCCCATGGGGATCAAATACCTCTCGGATAGAATGTGGAATTCTCTGGATTTCTGCCCAGCAGTAAAATAGGTAGCAGTTTTATTTTTAGATTTGGGGGAGGGGGAATCGCCAAGCGAATTTTCATAATAACCGTATTAATTTGTGTTCCCGCCCAAACCACAGTGTTGAAGCATGGCCCCTTGTGCTGCCACTGTCCCATGGACCATACCTAGCTGGCCCTTGAGCTTTCTGGGAGATTTCCCTGTGTCTGCCTACCCTCTTGTCACAGGAGTACTAGATTTACGATGGCTGCATCCAGGTTTTAGATGGGTTTGGGGGGATCAAAACCCTCATCAAGTTTGTGTCGCAAGAGTTCTTCCTAGCTGAGCCAGCTCCCCAGCCCCTACCTCTCTTTGTATTTCCCATTATGAGATGGGGTGGGGGTGGGGTCTTGCTAATCTGCCAAGGCTAGACTTGAACTCACTATGTAGTCCAGGCAGGACCTGAACTTCCAATCTCCCTGCATCAGCCTCCCAAGGATCCGGGATGACAGGCCTGCACCACCAGGCCCAGCTAGTTCTTTCCGGTCATTGTCCTCAGTAATAGCGCTCAGCTGAGATTTCTAACAATTCAAGGAGTGAACTTGAGTTGGCCCAGCAGGCTGGAAGTAACATGTCTGATGTCTTTCCTCCTCACAAAACCCTGCAAGGCAGGCACTCCAATGGCCAGTGAACAGGCAAGGTGGGGAGGGAAGCAAAAAAGGAAGCACTGTCCCTTACCCAAGGGCTACTGAGTCACAGGTGGCCGTGCAAGATTTGAAAGTGAGAGTGGCAGCTCTAGCTGTCGCTCCCCTCAAACACCTTCCAGGCAGCAGAACCACACAGCATTGACCTGGAGCACCATAGGTGACCCAGAGGGAGCCCAGAACACATCAATAGGTGGGGGATATTGGTGAGATGACCCATCAGCATCAAGAGAGGTGGAGCCAATGACTTCAAGCTCTCAGAGATAGCTGTCACCCCATTCCTTTGTCCTTGGCCAAGCTTGTCGAAACCAGTTGCTTGGAACTGCTCTTTCTGAAGTGGATTAGTGAGGGCCCCGCTGTAACTAACTGCATGCTGTGTGATAGTGAGTGGTGTGCCCTGGGCCCTTCCACCAAGGTCATCCAGATGTTAAACCAAGAGCAAAGGTGATTCCAATTTCAGCTGGACGCAAGGTTCAGTGTGCAGCACGAATGGACGACCATAGAAGAAATACAGTCTGAGGGCATTCTTGATAATGTCGTGTGAGGCCTGACCTCAGGTTAGCCTAGGCTGGTTTCACGTTCCCCATAGAGCCAAATAGAACCTTGAACTCCTGGTCTTCCTGCCTCTACCTCCAAAGTTCTGGGAGTACAAAGCATGATTGGGCCTCGTAGCTCAATGGTCAGTGGATCTACCTCCCAGACACGCGGTCTCTTTAAGTTGTATTACCACTAGGCACTGGAGGCCTGGCCAAAAAGACGAAACATCAGGCCATCCATCTTGTTGGGACTTGGCCTTTTCCTCCCTTCCAGACTTCTGAGACTCTGGGTCATCTCAGCCTCACCTCTGCTTCTCCCTAACTATGGACAAGGGAGCAGGGTGCTGGCAGCATCTGTGGACCGGGGTCTCTAAAGGAATGGCCCTGCCCCGCAACCCCACCGCCATGGCTTTCCACCTCTGTGTTGCTCTACAGATAATATATTTATAGACATATAAATATCTTTTCCCCTGAGGGACAATGAAACTCAGCCAAGTGGGAATTGAGCGTGATCTGGTAAGATTTCTTGCAAAGGAATTTTACTGGAGTGGGGAGAGAAATTGTATATTCAGGACACCACCTGGTTAATAAACCAAACACAGAGCTCCCAGAACCCACGAGATTTCCTTTCTTTATTTTCTTTAAGTTAACCAAGGCTGTATTGTTATCCGCCACGCACGCCCCTCCTTTGGCAATTTAAATTGTGGAGGATTTTTTTTCCTTCCTTTGAGACAATAAGCAAATTAACAGTAGGGGTTAAATAATTTGTTAAGGGGTAGTAGATGGAGTGGAGTTGGGGGCTTGGAAAGGGGGGGGGCAGGGGACTAAAATCTGCCAGTAGCTGCAGTAAATACAGAGTTGTGCCTCAGGCATAATATATCAAAGAAAATATAATGCATCCAGCTTAAAACTAATGATTGCCATATAATTAGATGAGAAGCATTGTGCTATAAATGTGTATTCTTTAGCGTGCTGTGATTTTACTGTAAAAAAAAGGAGAGAGAGAGAGAGAGAGAGAGAGAGAGAGAGAGAGAGAGGAGACAGAAAAACACAGAGCCCAGCAACATACTATAAAAAGACCCCTCTGTTGACTTCTCGGCTGTTTAGTATTCCTTGGCTGTTCTCCCTTGGGAGTGTGTAATTAGTGCTTTATGAAGAGTACATTTAAAGCAATTTAATATTCACCTCATTCAGTCTGAAACAATGTGATCCATGCTTAGACAAATCAGTGCTCCTTGCTGACATAATCTGTCAGAACATTACCTCTGAAAAGACCTTTCAAGAGGTTCTGCTGTTAATTAGATGTCTATCATGTATAAACAGAGCAGTGAGCAGAAGGGCCTCGACAGGCCAGAGGGATACGTTGGGAAATGCATTTTGTATGAATGCGGGTTGCAGGGGGGGGGTCTTCTCACTCGCCAGCCTCCCTCCTCCCCCGTAGCCTCGCCTTGCCACGCCTGCAACCACACACGCCTTGGGCCTCTTCCAGGCAAGCAAAGTGCCTTCCAGTTGACTTCAGGGGGCACTGCCAGTCACCACGGTGAAGTGTTCACACACACACACACACACACCACCTCCTCCTTGAACAGACCCACCTGCAAGATAAAGCAGCTGCTTTTACAGCCCAGGGTGCATGACCTTACAGGCCATCTGAGCATGCTAGGAATCTCTCTATAAGCATTGAGTGGGACAGGCCCCCACCCTTCACGGGCAAGAGCCAGACAGAAAACAAAGGTCTCATATGCATCTTCCTGCTCTGCTCTAAATGAGAGACTAATACACATGGGCATTTGCACACCGGAGCCTCCTTGGCTGCCATGGACACAAAGAATGTCACAACAGCCATGCTCAGAGCCCTGTTTATTAAGGTCACATGATCTAGGCCTTACCTTCAAGGGGTGCCCTTGCCCAAGTCCAGGGGTGAGCGCTGGCTCTTCCTGTGTGTTGTCTAAGGATTTGAATAGTTCTTCTTTATTCTGGACTTAGAGCTCCTCTGTGCAAGCATCCTAGATCTTGACACGGATGCTTGCCAAGCAGTGGGTCGAGACACAGTTCTGCAGCCTTCATAGGATGGCAATTGCAAGAGGGTGTGGCGAGGACTCCCCAAGCACCTCCTTCCCCTGCAGGGCTCCGGAAGGCCGGGGAACTGTATCCATATGTCCACCTCTCATGCCTGTTTAAGATTTGTCACCTTCCTCAGTGGCCTCAGCCCTGCAGTTTCAACATTCACTCCCTAAACACCCATGAGGCACCTACTGGGTGCATTCATCTATGTGGACTCCATTCCAGGGCAGCTGAAAGAAGTAAGTCCCAGTCTCCGCCCATGAGATGCTTACAGACCCATAAACTTCTAATTACTGTTTGGGGCAATTATAAGTAATGAAGAGAGACAATATAATTTTGTAACTAGGAGGGAGGGCTGGAATTGAACCGCTTGGACTCAGACTTCAGACTACTCGCCAGTTAAGTGACTCTGGGCAAGTTATTTGGCGGCCGCCCTGTAGCCTCTGTAATGGGAGTGAGACCATGGGCCTCATGGGTTTGAAGAGCCCAGGGAGGGGAGAGCGGGGCCAAGGGCAAGGGGCTGCAGAAAGGAGCAAGGTTTTTGGTCACTCACTAGTGAGTGAGTGAGTGAGTGAGTGAGTGAGTGAGTGAGTGAGAGACATCCTGGGAGGCGGGTCCCAGCTGAACCCTTCGGAAGGAGCCACAAGATGGCACAGGCTGAGTAATGGAGGGGTGTCCCAAAAATCAGGGAGGCAGCCACCTCTCCCGGTATTTCTGAGAGAAGGTGAAGGAGAGAGGGAAAGAAGAGAGTGGAAGGGATAGGGCGGGATGAAGAACAAGAATATAAAATTTAATAACTCAAAATCCCCAGAGCCTCAAGCTCCGCCCCCCCGCCCCCGACCCAGGCAATGCAGGAGAAAGGTCCCCTGCTCTGGCAGTGCCCACAGCAGTGAATCGAGGGTCCTAGCCCGTCAGTATGGCACAGGCGGGTTGGGAGGAGGGCTGTCCAAGTAAGCCCAGCCCTCACACAGCGCCTCGTGTCCAAACACTTGGACATGAGTGGGAAGCATGGAGTGGGCTCAACACCATCAGGTCTGAGAGGTTAGATGGAGTGTTCCCGTGCACAGAGCCACGCGACGCTGGCTGTCGGGCATTTCCGCTTTCCGGTTTCCCACCCACCTTGACTCCAGTTAGACTGCAACCCGCAGGGACACATCAGCCTGCTTTCCCAAGGCCTGGGAGTTCATGGCTTTGGCAAAGACACAAACACATAGAAAAGATGTGAGTGACATCACGCGTAGCCCACCAAGGCTCAGGCACAGTCTACTTGGGCCTTTCTGGAAAGTTTGCGATGAGGGAGGCTGCCCCGGGGATGCTCGCACCTTGGGAATCGGGCACTGAGTACAGTACACACACAGTACAAAGGACACAGCAGGAAGGTCAGACGTGGGACCTGAGACGTCAACTGGGGCAGTAGCCCACTCACTTCAAAGTCATTTACACACACACACACACACACACACACACACACTTCAAAGTCATTTACACACCCACACACACACACACACACACACACACACACACGACAGTCTAGCAGAGGAAATGGGACGGGGGGGGGAGGGGGGAAGGGGGGACAGCAGCTGTGTCCCTCTGTGCGGGCTTTGTGGTTAAGGATGAAACAGTTCACACAGTCTTCTTTGTGAGTTAGCATTCCCACTCTGTGAAAAGGCAGGGCCAGATGAGTAACTGAGAGATCATCCTACCAGGGTTCGATGACCAAAGGCCAGCTTCTGCTCATCACACCGGGCTGCTCTGACCCCCCCCAGGGCCTCCAGGGAGGGAAGCTGGAGCACCCACCAGCAGGCAGGCAGGTGGGAAGGCCCCAAGGCCACCCCTGCTTTCCATAACACTTGAGTTTCTGTGCATGTCAGATTTCCCTTTGCAACACCATTCCAACTCTCCTGGCCTCTGAATCATTCCCCCACACACACACCAGGAGGACCCCCCACCCCCCAATATTCAAGATCTTGGGGGTGATTTGTATTCCTATCCATCAAGCTGAGTGGCTTCCTAAAGGGCAGGAAAGACCAACTTCAGTCCTGACTAGCTGTGTGACTGGGGCGGGGGGGGGGGGGGGTCTCTGCGCAGCTCCGCGCTTGCCTTTGATTCTCTGGGAATCAGAAGTCAGAATCTCCACCACTCCCAGGTCTTGAGGGATCTGAGAGAGCGAATGAGGTCATGTCTACGAACCGCCTGCCTGACGGAAGTCAGTCGAAGGACTAGCACAAGGCCGCATTATCTTCTGGAGTTGGCAGGGCGATCGCTGTGAAGTTGCTGGGATGGAGATTGCTGGAGTGTCTCACGGGGAAGTGGCGTGTCACCCCAGATCCAGCTTTCCCGGGCTCTGAGATGCAAGATCAAATGCCAGCCCAGTCGATTAACAGCTCTGGGAACCCACAGGATCTCTTTCAGGGTCAAGCTTCCTCACCTGTAAGAATAACCCAAGCCCCGGATGATTCTTCCATAGAGGAGTAAATAAAATGAGCCCTGGCATACAGTGGGCACACTTACTGTGGCAGGTACCCTGGGACTGTCACAGAGAATGACCTGCCTATGTCTCTCCGGGAGCTGCCTCCACATATATGCCAGTGCATGCCGCTGTTTTCTGAAGGCCAGCCCTCTGCAGAAAGGGGCTGGGTGCTCCACACACCTGCTCTGGACCAAGAAAAGAAAGAACAATGCTGGTGAGCATATGTCCCCCCCACCCCACCCCCCAGCATCATCCAGGAAGCCCGTGATGTACACAGCCAGGAGTTCAAGGTCAGAAGCCTGGGGGGTGGCCCGTCCACCCTGAGTCATGGCGAGACTGGCCACTGAGTTCTGAGCCCGCCACTCAGCCTTTGCAAGCTCTCAGCCCGGACGCCTGCTTTTCTCAGTCACTGTTACTCAGGAACAGATGACAGACCTCAGTGAGCTCTCGCAGGCAGGCGGGCTCTCTTTCTGTGGCCTCCTTTATAGATGCTGGAACACACACACACACACACACACACACACACACACACACACGGGAGCGGAGCTGGATGCAGAGAGGAAAGACTTGCCTCCCTAACTACCCAGATCTGGGTAACTTCCGGACAGCCTTTACATTTGGGGAGCTGAGACCGGTGGAGAGGAGATCTATCCAGCAGAGGGTGTGCGGACCCGTCACAGACTGGCTGAGCCCTCTGAAGCTAACAACAAGGCTGCAGAGCCAATCTGGCAGAGACTGGCTGAATTAGTCACCAGTTTTGATGAGGAGGTAAACCGATTACATAACAGCCTCTCTCTCTCTCTCTCTCTCTCTCTCTCTCTCTCTCTCTCTCTCTCTTCAAAAGGCTCTCCAGAGCCAGGGTGCTACCCTCCCTCGGACCATGATGAAGGGGCTCAGGTCACATACCAGAGCCTAGGGCCTAAGGTTCAGGCAGGAACCCTCCCCAGGCCTGCTCCAGCCCCGAGGGGCCAGAAGGAGGCGCCCGCAGTTCACCTCCTGTCTGCAGCCTGCCACCCTGCCTCCAAAGCAATCCCACGCTAGTCTTGCAACCTGCGGCTCTCAAACTCTAAGTGTTAGCCTGGAAGATGGCCCCAAACGAGGAGGTGAAGAGTCCTCAGTTGCCAGAAGCTCCCAGGCCCCTGGGTTATTCCAGGCCCCCCTTTCCCCTGCCAAATGTATCATGATTCATCATTACAAGAATTATTATCAATCGGTGCTGAGCCAGCACTGATGGCTGTGCCCTGGCGGAAGGACTGCAGGGCTGGGGGGGGGGCACTGGAAAGCACACCTGTGCAGCAGCAGCAGCAGCAGCAACAACAACAGCAGCGTGGAATCCAGATGCTTTTCCTCTCCAGAAGAGCAACCCTGGCAAACGCAAGAGCTCAAGCCTCTGGCTCTATGTGCTGTCCATGAGTGAGATTTGGCCTCTAAGTGTAGAGGTCAAGTTCATTGGTTTCTAAGAGATGCCTAGGACAGGGCCAGTGTCTGTGACCGAATCCTCCTGTGGATTTACTCATCCCCTGCACGGGGCTGAATAAAGAACAATAAATGTTTAGCAATATTAATAGTGGGTGACAATGATGGTGATGACTCTGGTGATATTAGAATGGGGGTATGAGTGTCCTGTTTAGCCCCAAGCCCCGGGGGGCTTCCGCTCTTCCTGACTGCCTACTGGCCCTTCTGTTGCACTCACCAGACAACTGAGAACACGAGAGTCTGAGGAACTGTAGGAATCGCACTGACCGCCTGACCCCACACAGGACTAGGCTCCATCTGTCCAGAAAGAGGAGTCACCATTACACAAGCCGATGAGTCGAGCACTCGGCAGATGACGTCAGCACCTCCTGAGTGAAGGCAAAGCGACTAGCCCAGTCACACCGGAGACAGTAACAACCTTCAAAGGCCGCATTCCCACCGGCCACCCTACCAGATTCCAAGATGGAAGAGTTTGGAGGGGTCTTGGGGGTCCACTGGCCCAGCCTCCCCATTGTACAGATGAGAATGCTAAGGCTTCAAGAAACGTGAGTGCCCAGCACGAGTGGCCCCAGCACAGCTGGGGTGCAAGCTCCCATCCCGTTTCGTTCACACACACAGTGGAAACCAGAGAAGGTGGCAGAAGACAGATGCAGGGCAATGTACCAGCTACCAAGACTGCTGAGGTGTGTGTGTGTGTGTGTGACACCCTGCCTCTTGAGCTCCAAACCAGACTGGCGGCAGTTTTGAACAGAAGAACGGACAGCCGCCCCGTGGAAGCCACACAGATGGCCACGATGACAAGCCAGTAGCTGCAGTTTCTAGAACAATGAGCCTTTCCTCCCTGCCCTGCTCCTGGGAACACGGCAAAAAGGCTAACTTACCCCCCTCCCCAAAGCCTGAGGGTAAATTCCCCAGGAGAAGTCTGATCCTGCTTCTATCTCTCAAAGATCTCTCCCAGGTGTCTATTTGGGATAAGCTTCCTGGCAGAACTTGAAGCTAATTAGAGGAAATTTCGTGCTAGTTTAGGCCACGAAACCACTTATTCATTCAACGAACTTCTGTCTTGCCCCTTGTCTTTTCCCTCTCCCCATTGCTCAGCAATGTTCCTAGTTTCCATCTGAAGACACACACACACACACACACACACACACACTCCCCAGCTTCCAGCCCCAGCCTTTCTCTTGGCCTTTTTCTCCCCCCCTCCCATGGTTTTCCCCATCTGGGACCCAAACCCAGACCACACTCGGCAGAGAGGCTGTGGGAGGGGGCCCTGCCAAACTTACTCCCAGACAGATGTGCTCTGTTCCCCGCACAGCTGTCCAGGCCTGTCCATCTGTGCTCACTTCCTGGCTCCCTGCTCCAGCCCCTCACACTTCCCACGCCAGGGTGGGAAAGTCTAGTCCAGATTTTCTTCTTCCCCATCCAAAAGCTGTCAAGTGGCCACTAGCACAGCGTAGCAGCGAGCCACGGCCCCTGCCCTCCCCAGGCCTCCAGGAGGAGCGATGGCCTAGGGGACTCTTCCCTGAACTTAAATCTTGAACCTGACAGCTGCTCGGGACCCTCCCGGCTCTAAAGTCCTCCCTCCCAGCATTCTTTGTTCACATGAAACACACCAATATTGATCCCGATAGGATTTCATTCTTTTCTCAAGCCTAAGAAGTCCACTTCTGGCAGGCACCTAAGAGAGGTAAATATTTCTTTCTTAAAAAAAAAAAAAAAAAAAAAAAAAAGCTTGAGAAGTTGAAAGGTGGATGCATTGGCAAAGTGCTTCTTGCACAAGCGTGAAGACCTGTCTTTGACTCCCTGGCCCTCACGTATAATCTGAATGTCATGGACTATCCTTGTGGTCACAGCACCGGGAAAGCAGAGACAGGCAGATCCCTGGGGCTCTCTTGTCAACTAGTCCACTCTAATCAGCAAGCCCCAGGTCCTCGTGAGGGACCCTGTCTCAGAACACAAAACAGAACTGGGGAGATGACTCAGCTGGTAAGGTGTGAGGACTGGAGTTTGGATCCCCAGAGCCCAAGTGAAAGCAGGCAGGCCTAGTGGCTGCTTGTAGTTCCAGCACTAGAGAGGCAGAGACAGGGGATTCCTGGCGGAGCTGACTAGCCATACTCACCAGAACTGGTGAGCTCTGGGCTCAAGAAGGGATTCTGCCTCAATAAATAAAAAATGATCCCAAGGTAGATCTGAGATGTCAACTTCCACACACGTGGGTGCACACACGTGCACATATGTCTACACATCTACACACACATGAAGACACACACAAACACACACACACACACACACAGACCACATGCACATTCACACTCTAAAAGAAACGAAAATGGAACGACACCCAAGGTTTTCCTCTGCCTCCACACACATGCACACTAATGAACACACATGTATGGTTGGTGCACAAAAAGAACTGTCACTGTCATGACTCCTGCAGAAACCCATGAGGCACCTTCTAGCCTTGCTGCTGTGAGGCAGGGTCTGCTTGACTGAAATGAAGCAGCATCCCTGGAACCCGCCTTGTTTCCAGGCTTCCCAAAGCTCCTTGCTGGCTCCTGAGCACTGAGCGCCATTCATCCCCTGAACTCAGAATGGTTTGGGAGGCTCTGGAGTGTCCATATGATAACCCTTGGTCCTTAAGACCAAGACGTGAAGAACTGTAACTATATACCCTTCGACAGCCAGCCTTGACTCTGGATGTAGAAGGCGCTTGCTTAGTAAGAGTGTCCTGAACTGGGCTGCCAGCCCACTTCTCTGGCACTCATCAGCATCAAAAGGCACATGTGGGGAATCTGATTGACCCCTTATGGTTTGCCTTTGGGAAACCCAGATTAGGCGATCAAGAAAAGGAGAGGCAGAAACATATGTCTCCATGGTGAGAAGGGCATGGGGGGGGAATGACTGAGATTAGCTGTGCCCCCTAAGAAGACACAACCTTTTCTTTGACACCATGGCCTAATGTTCCAAGAGTGACCAGAAATATGGGCAGTCATTTCCTCTTTCTAGAAGTATCAGATTCCTACCCTTTCTGGAGAAAGGACATAACCTGCATGAGATTTGGCTTCTCCAGGCAAGAACGAGCCCCCAGATCAAAGGCGGATGTCCAGGGGCAAAGCGAAGAGCTAATTTAGACTTTGTGGTTAGAAGGCAGGGCTCACTTCATAAGCTAGCATCTGTAAATAAGACGTAATTTCAATTCGCCCGCTCTCCCAGCTTACCTGTCTTTAGGTGAAGGGAGTCGCTGGTCTTTCTGCCAGGTGCCCCAAAAACCATGAATCCCGGGACTCAGTTTGGGTTTTTAGATGGCGCTGTTGATATGGACTGCATCTGAACAACCAGCCAACGGTAGACATAGGCAGTGGTGGTTTGGCTTGGTTTTAAACCATTTTCTTACGTATCTAAGAAAGAGAAGTTCTTGGGGGATGAAGGTGTGACTCAGTTAATAGAATGTGTGTATACCATACACAAAAGCCCTTGGTTCGACTCCCAGCACCACATAAACCAACACCCATGAGGTAGAGAAGAGTTAGAAGTTCAAAGTCCTCCCCAGCCGCACAAATAATTTAAGCACTCTGACCATAGGAGACCCTGTCTCATGAAGAAGGAGAAGGAAGGAGAAAAGAGAGTAGAAGAAGGGAGAGAAGGAGGGACAAAGGATGGGGGAGAGAGGAGAAAAAGGAAAGCCTTTCACACGGGTTGTCCATGTCACCTCTTCCTTCCTCACTTTACAAATTTGGCCACCATCGTTGTGATGGAGTCCCTTGCCGCTCAGGTCTCAGCCTGAAATGTTTGATCTGTTAAGTCGGAGTCTCCTGTCACAGAACGATCACGAATGACAGGAGGGCCGGATGACAGACAAGCAGGAAGGGAGCTGACAGGCGCTAAGTAGGCTCAAAGGCCCAGGCTCGTCCTTATTTAAGGCCTTGGAAGCAGGCTGCCTGGCAAATTTGGGGAATCAGATGACTTAAGGTCCTTCTATGGCTTCAGCTAAGATCAACAAGTGTTCATTACACACACACACACACACACACACACACACACACACACACCTCTATTCTGCCAGCCCGCCAATGACTGGTGTGGTTGGCAGCCTCTCTCTCTCCACTCTATATTTCATAGAAAGGGAAAATCCATAGGCACACATCCACCTGGATTCTTCTAATAATTCTTCAAGATAGGGAAGCCCTAGGGTCTCGAGGATGTCCCTGGGTGTCAGACTCATGTCGAGGCAACTGGGCCTGGGAAGGCAGTGACAGGGCTTCAATTCTGGCCATCCCCCAGAGTACAGCGTCAAGCAGGTACAGTGACATCCCGAGGTTTCTGAGTCAAGGTTCTCCACCTCTGTTATCTCGCTCATAGGATCTCGGTCCAGGGTGGCCACCTTGACCCACCTTGGAGCAGGGCCCTTGGCCTCAGAGCCCCTACAGCATGGATTCCCGGGGAATAATTTCACAACCCAGCACCGAGTTTACTACATGTTTCAGATGAAGGTGTGTCGGAGCCGAGAGCATGCTTCTGCCCGCTGCGTGGGCGTCGAGTTCAATGCCTTCTTGTCAACACTTGAATGTGTTGAACATCACTCACAAGGGCATTCTTTAAGAAACCTATTAAGTTAATTACCCAGGCATTTTTTTCCCTCTCTCCCCCTATCCATGCATCTCACATAAGGGGCGCGCGCGCATACACACACACACACACACACACACACACACACACAGATTGGCTTTCTTCCTTTGTGAGAGACTTTTGATGTAACTCCTCTCTTTTTGGCACAATAGCATCTTGTTTATTTCTCCAACAGTTATTAGCCGCGGAGGCTACACTACACAGACCCACTGCTTCGCTTAGGTCTCAGGACCAAGCGCAGCTAAGACAGGGTTTGCGACCCAAGAGATGCAGGGGTGGCTTGCCTGCTATCCTCACTTCTAGCCAACCTCCCTCAAGGGTGGCAGTGACGAGGATGAGAACAGCCACGATGACAAAGGAGTCCCCCAAGAGATGCCAGTCCATTGGCAAACATTTACTAAACAGCAGCCCTGTGCCCAGCGTCTTTGGAAAGACAACATTCTACTCAAAGTATTGTCTTATTAAAGATTATCAAACCAAGTGGGGAGGTCAGGAGGTCTAGGTTCTCGAACCTTTCTGCTATGGGCATCTGGTCCTTAGATGCCTGAGTCATGAATGTGTCCCTTTGTTGAATGCAGGGGTGGCCCTAGGCCATCAGTTCTGGCCCTCGAACACCATGGGGCTATTGTTCACTACTTCACTGAGCCTGCACAGCTGCCCACAGCAACTTACCTAGACAGGGGGTCTACTCAAGGGGGGGAGGGGAGGGGAGGGGAGGCAGTGTTCAGACTATAAATAGAAGCCACCCGAAAAAGTTAGATGCATGGCTGTAACACTGGGTGATGACACTTCTGGGTAGGGAGACAGCTAGAGTTAAGGCCTGTGGCCGACAAGGCTCTCCAGTTCCGACAGGTAGCTGTGATATTTGTGCGGCCATGACACGGATGGGAACTTCTCAAATTCGGATGGAAAGCAGGAAGAGTAACAGAGGGGGCTATAGAGATCTAGAAGGAGGTACCAACCAACCGGACCTCAAGCTCACGGTATCAGATGATATCAAGACTGGCAGCTTTGACAAAGGAACCACACCCTGTAGCTTTCTTATAAATACCCTACGTAAAACCCCAAACCATTCCCGTGACTTTCTACTTAGAAGAAAGAAAAACATGGCGCAAATAAAGACACTGTAAGAGGATTCTGGGAGATGCACCTACCCATCTTAGTCTCCTGCCCAGAGTCTGTTATTCCCTTAGTCACAACAAGAAACCATCTCCACTCTCAGTCAGAGGAAGGTCTGGGTCCACAGTGCAAAGAAGCATTGATACCAAGAGGCCAATGCATAGAATCACAGAGTTCAAGGAACCCAACTCCGTACCCCCAAGGGATGTACCCCCCCCGTACCCCCAGGCAGCCCTTCTCCTAAACCACTCAAGCTGTCAGTGGCCTGTCCTGTTCTGGAGTGTGTGGGAATGGCCTGACTATTTAGACACAACAGGAACCTTGGACCATCCAGAAGGCCTTGGTTACCTCAGGATACTTTTGTTCCTAGGGAACCACAAGACTATCTGCAGCCACTCCCACCCCCAACCCCACCCCAACCCTCCCACCCCCCTGCCTTCCCTCTGATTCAGGGCTGACGAAAGCCTGGTCGTTTCTGACTCACACCTCAACTCTCGACAGGCCCCCTAGAGACCCCTTCCATCTGTGTAAGGTCTAGGGGAGTATCGTTGGAGGTTCGGAAAAGAGCCAGCTGAGGCCAAGGACTTGACCCTGAGCACCTCAAGGTTGGAAACTTAGGCTCACAAGCCCTCACTGCCTATATTCCCCTGAGGCATCTAGCACAGTTTCACTCTGACGCAACACTCTGACAGGCAGGTTCTATGACATAGGAAACCAGAGGCCTAGACACTATCTCTGAGAGGAAGAGAGAGGCCTCTGTTGCTGTCCAGACTTTGGCCATGTTCCATTTAAGGCTGATTTCTGGTACTTTCTCCCCTAACATAGGGACTTCCCCTCAGTCAGACCTCAGCCCAGGACTGGGAACATGCCTCACACCTAAGCAGCCTGACAGCAGCTCTCTGTCAGAGACCACCTTCCTTCTTCTGAGTCTGGGGGGGGGGGAAACCTAAGGGCAGAGGCTTTGAAAAGAGCATGGTATAGCAGCAAAGGATAATTATCTCCCTTCCCAATACCTCTCTACATAAAGTACATGCATATCTGTAGGAGTTCATGTATGCTTGTCGCCAGTTGTTCAAACTGACTTGGGACTTAAGTATTTCATAAAGCCAGGGTCCCACGTATCAGAATCCTTAACTCAAACTTGGATGTGCACGCATGCATGCATGTACACTGCACACACACACACACACACACACACACACATGCACACACATTTAGTGCTAGGTCATGGCTCTTTGGGATGGCATGCTCAATGGCTGTGTGCATACACTCACACATTCCCTGAGAAAGCCCCTGAGGCCTCTTCAGGAAGGCTTTCCGGGAGACATTTATGGTTAAAGAGGAAGTCTGAGCACTGTGAAGCAAACAGCCCAGGCCAGGGAACCTGCAGATCCCTGCCAGGAGTGAAGTCAGGGCACAACCCTCTCGCTAGCTCTGCAGACTTTCAGTCCACTGCCTAGACTTATGCTGCTTGGTGAGGCGGGCCTGGGTGGAAAACCACATGTAAACGCACAGATCAGGTGACTTAGCCACGGCCATCCATTCCCAAGGCCAGCACCTGGGCTCTGCATCCTCTCACATGTCCTGGGTTCGGAGGAAGAGCCGGGACAAAGTCACTGGGGTGGGGTATATAGCCTGGACAGTGTAGAAGGCCTTCCCAGAATGTCTCTGGAGTCTAATGATTGGTACCGGCAAACACACACACACACACACACACACACACACACACACACACACACACAGGCTCCAAGTGACTCTTTCCATTTAGATGAAGTAAAATGAAGGTATCATTGCCCTAAGTTCCCTCCTGGGTAGCTCTAGCTGGCTCCCTGGACAGTGCGGGATGAGAACACAGGAACACAGGGTAGCAGCTACTCTGTAGGAAAGCACAAAGGAACACCTTCTCACCGTGCTAGAACACTGCAAAGGGCAAGGTTGACCCAGAGGGAGGAGAGGAGGAAACCCAGATGCCTGAAGGATCTCTTCCTAGGCTTGGAGGTGGAGGGGGGTAGAGATGACGCTGGTGGGCTCCACAAAAGAAGGACAGGAGGAAGTGGCGAGCAGAAGAGCGGGGGAGAAAGGGAAGACCAAGAGAGGTAGAGGGTGGCAGAGTAGAGGAAAAGAGAGAGGAGGCAGACCAGGAAGAGCTAAGAAAACCACTCTTAAGAGCTGACATCCATGACCGCACCAACTGGCCCTGGCCCCAGAGTGACTCATGCTCTCTCCCAACTACAGAATGTATGTGTGTTTGCGTGAAAGCTTTAAACCTTTTTAAACAAACAAACAAACAAACAAAAAACCACTTCTCCCACTACAATCTGATCACTCTTCCCAAAGCAGAGGACAGCATGGCTCCATCACAGGGGCATGCCAACAGCTCATTTTGTCACTTCTAAGCAAACATTTGAAAGACACCACTAGGCTGGGCACAGAGCATCTCCCATGCGACAGGAGCCTAGCTTTCACCCAGAGTTTCCCACCTAATGCCGTGAGCAGGCCCTGGCCTCGCCGGCCTCGGCCTCCCTCACTAGTGAGCAGGGCTGTGGTGATTACGAATGGCTCCGGTAGACCTAGAACTCGCAGGTAAAGCAGCCCCCCCCCCAGCCCACGTGTTCCACAAGAGGTGGACAGCGGGGCGATGCCCTGTTGCAGGTCATCCATAGAAAAAAGGCAGCAGGAGCTGTCAGCAGAGACCAACACAGAGGGTGAAGGAGGGTCAAGGACAGTTTAGGAAGGGCTTCCTAGAGGAAACTGTGTGGACACTCAAGTCGGGGAACCCACACACCGGGCTGAACAGTATAACTCATTAGCTCTTCCTGGTCAAGTCAGACAAAGGACGTTCACGCAGGCTTGCATGGAGAAACCCTACCCCCATTCACTCACCAAGCCTGACCCACATCTCCACAGGCCTCTGTCTCCAGTCAGATAACAAGGGTAGAGAGTGGCTGATTCAGTATCTCCGCACCCCTCTCAGCCCATGACACCAGAGACCCCTAAATTAAACAAGCATTACAAAAAAAAAAAGACCATTCTCTGTCTGGAAACTCTTTCTGTCCCTGGGCCTGGCACGAGGCGGGACAGATGGAGGAAGCTCTGACCCAACCACCTTTCCTCCCAAGGTTGCCAGAGAGATTCCAGCAAAGACAGGAGAAACCAGGCCTCCCCTCAGAACTGGTTCTCTTCATAAAGACCCCCCTAGTGGGGGAGGGGGTTACAAGATGGAAGCTAAAGCGCCTGGGGCCGTGACTCAGGAGACAAACATGAGCCCGAATACTTGGATTCCACTCCCAGTCCTACTGCCCACTGGGACTATGAGCCACATGCTAATTGTGGTCGGCAGCTTCCTGGAGGGGGGCATAGGACACAGGAGCACACAGGGACTGGAACCCTTGGGGTTGAGGGCCTCTGTGCCCGGCAGAGGCCGAGTGAGACCTACAGGTGCTTTGTCGGCCCCACTCTAGAAGGAAGAGGCCATAGAAAGGGAAGGCTGGCTTGGGGCACAGGGAACGTGAATTCCTGTGTTCCTCTGCCTTCTGCTGACTCCATTTATCTGCAGGTCGCCTGGAAGCAGGATCAGGCCAGGGCCTGCATGGTCACATTGAGGCTGCTGGCTGAGTCAGAAATGACCCTTGTAACTTGCTGTAGACTCTGCCCATGGTGGCCTGTAGACCTTTACCAGACCGTGACCAGAAGACCTAGGGTTAGGCAGTCCCAGAATCTTCTTTCCATCCTCAAAGGCTATGGGAGCTTTGATGATGTCTATTCTATCTCCCTCAGGGGCTATGGCTTCCTAAGATCCCCTGTGCACCCCTAGTATTTATCTGCAGTAAGTGGGTGGGTTGGCTTCCCACTTCATGGCATATTCTGGGAGATTTTATGTTTAATGACCAATTTCTACTACTTCATGGGGACATGGACTCAAAGAATAGTCTTTGTGTGTGTGTATGTGTGTGTGTGTGTGTGTGTGTATCTCTGTGTGCATCTCTCTGTCTCTGTCTTTCTCTGTCTCTCTCCCTCTCCCTCTCCCTCTCCCTCTCCCTCTCCCTCTCCCTCTCCCTCTCCCTCTCCCTCTCCCTCTCCCTCTCCCTCTCCCTCTCCCTCTCCCTCTCCCCTCCCTCCCTCCCTCCCTCCCTCTCTCTCTCTCTCTCTCTCTCTCTCTCTCTCTCTCTCTCTCTCTCTCTCATTGAACTAGTCCTGGGAACACAGAGGCAAGTATCTCTTTAAAAATCCTCCCTGCAGAGCAGGTCACACTGGCCTGGAGCCATAACACCCTAGGCTGTGATCTCACCAAACTCCAGGAAGCCAAACAGGGTCAGGCTTGGCTGGTCTAGGAGCAGGAGACCTCCCAAGCAAAACACAGGTGTTGCTGGTGATTCAGCAGGCCAGCCCCTCCCTCCCGGAGTCTGGCTCTTCTCAGGTGTTGGACAGAGACTGGCATGATTCAGTGAACCCCTATCCGTACCCAGCCAGAGGAAGGGGGTGTGGTGCCGCCTCTGGGCACTCACGTGCTTTCTGGGTCCCTGTTGGGTCCACGGGTTCTGTTCTTGGGAATCAGGGTGTAAGTTCTGTCCTCCTTTCATAATCCCTGCCCAGTTCCTCAGGCTGAGCATTCTCAGCCATCGACCCAAATTCCTCAGTCTGTTTGTACCAGGTAAGGGATGGAGGAGAGGCAGGGAACCTCCCAGACCGACAGTCCTCCTCAGCCCCCAGCTCTGTCTGTGGTCTGTGGCTGCCATCAGGTTCAGAGTCTCTCAGTGCGCACGCGCGCGCGTGCACACACACAAACACACACAAACACACACACACACACACACACACACACACACACACACACACCAGATAGTTCCTTCTAGTTTGGGAACAGTGAGATTAAAAGGGGTCCACGAAATGAGGGCCGTCATTAGCCTGTTTTATGAGAACAGAAATATTCATTACACCCCAACCCCATCATTAGAAGCCGCAGTGAGAGCTCGGGCCCATTCTTTATGGCAGTAGAAACTGAGGGGGTTTCTCCCCCAAAGGGAGTACCGCTTCTCCCTCCGAGGAAGATGTCCAGCCAAGGCTTCCTGGTGTAAGCCTCAGTCTCAGGCCTGCCTCTCAATGCCCTTCCAACTCGCCAACCTCCAGCTGCATATGGAGGCCATCACAGATGCTTGTAGCCGGGGTCCCGTTGAGGGCTGAGGAGCATTGCCACCCCAGCGCACAACCCTGTCCACCTTCATGTATCGGGCACCACGGACTGACCGACGTGGCTTCCTCCCCCAGGAAGCTTCCTTATCCCCACCATGTCCTCTGTATGTCCCCTTCTTAGCTCTGGTCACAGTTACACCTCTGTGTGCTCAAGTCCCTATGACACTATGAGCTATTTCAAACAGGACGCTGTATCCAGACACTAGAAGTACTTAGAGTTGGGTTGTCAGGAGCCAGGAGCCGGGACAGGGTATGTGGGTCTAGTCAGAAAGGGGACACTGTCCTAGCCCCAATTGCTCTTGCTGCCTTTTGTCATAAGAAAGGTCTAGTGGCCTGACTGCCTTTTCAAGGCCTTAGCGAGCAGGTGGCTGAAAGCAAGCTGCCTGCCCAACCTGGCAGGTGCCCCACTCACCTGCTAAATTTAACTCCTTTCTGGGAGTCCCGGCGAGTGGGTAGTTGGCCTTCCCTTTGCAACTGAACCCAGAAACTTTGCACCAGAACCCATACGTAAGGGAACATCCGATAGGAAAGCCTGAGGGGGTGGAGACCCACCTTCCAGAGACATTCCACAGCACCTCAGTCCCAAGGGGCTGGAGGAGATGGGAAGCCAGGACCAGTAAGTCGAAGGCAACCCCACTGGCGCGAGCCATTCAGGCTGGATGGAGCGTGGCCGCAGCCCACAGAGAAGAGCCCGAAGATTAATCAGCTGTCGTTTGCACTCATTAAAGACCCCCTCTGCCTCTGTGCGCTGCAGCCTCAGACAACGTGCCAGCACTGCAGACGCCTTTGTCTCACTTTTCTGAGGCCTGAGGTACCCAGACTCCCAGGCTGCTCTGCAGAGGTGGGACAGGCCCCGGACAAAATGGCAATGGGCTTTGCCTGGCAGGAGGTAGATTAAGGAGTCAGCAGATGTCCCTTGACCCCCTTTGGAGTTCTCTGCTGTCACCTGGTCCCCTTTCCTCCCATCTCCTTATGGCCCTCGGCCACCATCACCTGGAAAGGCCCGGCCCCTCCTCAAAGTTGTGCAAAGATTCATTTCAACACATTGAGACTGCGGATGCGCCACACAGGGCCTGGCTGCCAAACCCCGCGAGCCGCCCTGCCCCCCCCCCCACTCCTCTGCTTGCCAAGAAGCAGCCAGAGACCTCTTCATACGCACCTTCCCAGGGACCACTGACACTGAGTAGCCCTTAAGAAATGACCCCCCTAGGTTCTCAAAGGAGCGCCCCCTCTCCCTGAGGTCATGTCAGTCCCCCGACCATTCCGGAGACCTACAAGACCCAACTGTGAGGTCAGGGTGGAGTCTGCTACCTTAGCCTGGGTTGTTTTTCTCATTGTAATTGCCAAGCTCCTGAGGTTGGCATGTGCCCGCTGGGCACTGTTAAGAGATGACACAATGGAGTGAGAGCAAGCCCAGGGCCTGACGGGAGAGAGACTGCATGGCCCCAGCCCCTGGCTGGGCCCTGGTGGGCCCCATTCATAATCCCCTGGGTCTAACAAACATCTGGTTTGTCACAGGCAGGCAGAGACTTGAAGGCCCACCACACAGGTCCCAGCACAGCCAAGGAATGGTGGAAGGGTACTGTGGTGTCTGGTCAGGGAAGGCACCTTGGACATCTGGGAGGAATGAGTGAGAACTGAAGAAGGAAGCCGGCAACAGTCCTCCTGTTGCCACCAGAGCCCCAGAGAGGATCATGGTCCCCAGAGCCAAGTGCCTCCCGTAACCCTGTGCCTATAGCTCCTCCAGTGTACAGGTCCCCACTTTCCCATGGCTCCCCTCCCACATTGGTCTCTGGGGTCCCATCCACAGAGAACAGAAACACCCCACATCCGTCACATAGAGTTGCAGAGAGTACTATCTGGAGAAGGATTATGGGGACAGGGTCAAAAGCCCACAGATAGCTTCATTTGCCTACCAAATGGGGTGACCAAGGCTTTAAAGTGACCCTCCAGGCTTTAAAGACTCAAAGCCCCGTGTTTCTAAGTGAGGTGACCAACCTTCTACTGGTTGTCCCACCCTGTTTAAACAGCCTTACTTGAAAGCCAGGCACCTTAAGACCTGAAGGCCAACCAGGGTCTATCAAGGACAGGCTTCCAGTTCCAGGGGGCCAGAGCCCGAAAAAGACAGGAAAGTGGAACACATCCAGGATCAGAACACAGAGGGGTCCCATTGCTGCCCTCAGATCCCTGCTGGAGAATCAACCCCCCTTCCTGGGTCCAGGGGCACTCAAGGAATCAGACTCCGTGGCAGGTAGTATCCAGGTTGACATGTATATGATATGTATGTATCGGCTCAGGCTGTTTGCTCCTTTTGACCACACTGGAAATTGAGCCTAAGGCCTTGCCTCCAGCAGGCAAGCCTTCCAGCACTGAGCTACACACACCCCCTAGTAACCCACCCCCGCCTTCTCCACCTTTAAAAACGTACGAAACTAAGTGGCCCAGACCAGCTGTGAACTCAGTCTAATGGTCAACTTGGGATCCTCCTAGGTCACTGGGACCAGTTCTCACCCCCGGTTCTCATTCAGAGACGCTCTGGGATATACTAGGCCTAGAGTGGAACCCCAGATGCTGCGTTTTCTAAAGAGTCCCCACCCCAGGCAGGCTGCTGGGGACAGCGCACCGTCGGGTCTTTGGGAATGAGCACAGCTGAGACTTTAATGGGACGTAGACTGTCTCTGCTCACTGTCCCACTTTCTCATGAATATCCCTTTCCAGAGCCACCAACTTGGGCCTACATTTCCTTCAGAAAGCTCTTGATCTTTCTTCCCTGAGCTCCCCCTTTTTCTTTCTTTCTTTCTTTCTTTCTTTCTTTCTTTCTTTCTTTCCTTCCTTCCTTCCTTCCTTCCTTCCTTCCCTCTCTCTCTCCCTGCCTCCTCCCTTCCCTCCCTGATCACAGGGCAGACCCAGGCCTGACTCCATTGATAGGAAGAGCTCGGATTACACCTTCTCTTCCCACCAGAGTTACCTCGCAGCCCTTGGCCCTGCCTGTGCTCCTGCTCCTGGTCCTTCTGTCGCCTGGCCCTCTACGCTCACACAGCTGCTCTGTACTGCCAACTAGGAAATAGATGCTGAGCTCATCACCTGGGCCAAAGAAGGCCGACAAAGCAGAGCAGGAACCCAAGAGTCCAGTTCCTACGCTCTGGTTCCCCCATCCCTAACTCCAAGGCCACAGTAAACAGCTCTTGACTGTAAGGCTTCTCACCCAGCTCTATGCCCTAGCCCAGCCTGTGTGACCCAACTTCAGGGGGTCCCCCTGAGCTCTTAAGAGGAGGAAGGGGAGGGCACAGTAGCCCAGAGATGGTTGACAGTTTCTGGCTGGCATCTGAAAGGGAATGGATGGATTCGGGTGAGGAATGGAGAAGGCCTGAGTGAGGCAAATGAGGGAGGACAGAAGATTAGCGGGGATTACAGACAGACGGACAGACGGAGACTATGGGGTCAGAAGCTCTGCAGATGCAAGCCCCCAGGAAGCAATCACAACCGCTGCAGGAGCCTCCCAAGTTGGAGCGTGGTATTCTAGACATCAGCCTGGCTAGGTGTCACTCCCAGAGGGGTCTGCTATGAAATAGGAAGCGAAAGTCTAGTAGGGTCACCTCCCCCTTAGCTAAGCTCTCTACACAATTCAGGGCAGGAAGGGGGTGTTAGGTACAGGGTGCGGTCAGCAGCCAGGAAGACGGGGTTCTTCAGGTGAGAGATGAAGCCAGATAAGAGCCAGGGCTGAAGATGAGTCCTGAAGCTCCCTCGGATCTGGTTGGGCTGCCATTTCTCAAGCCCTGTTTGTTTTAGGGATTAACTGCACTTCTTTCCTAATTACTGCCAGAGCCAGTATCCCTGCAGCCTCCTGCAAGCATCCAGGTAGGAAAGCCAAGAAGGACTAGACTTAGGGGCCCACCTCCCAGCAGACTGCCCCTCTACTCTCTGCATCTCTCCCAAATGAGGCTTACCAGCCCTTAGATCCCAGAGCAGCAGGCCAGCTCTGGGACTACCCACAGACCTCTGTGTCAGTCAGTCTGTTTGTCCACACTCCCTGTCATTTTCCTTATTCCCATCACCCAGGCTCTAGCCTAGGCATCGGCCAGCCACACACACCCCACCCCCCCATCATGCCGAAACCACCAGGGACAGGCTGCCTGGGAAAGGAGTGTGGGCACGAAGGTCCCATATCTGTGTACTGAGAATGGAAGCATAGAGGTCTACATATGAGCATTCTGGGTGTATGTAAGCATGTGTGTATGTGTGAGTGTGCATGGTTGCACATACATATGTTCCTGACCATGTGTCTGCATGTATGTAAATTTAGAGGCAAGTGTATGAGAGATTGTGTGTCGTGGTCATGTGTGAACATATATGGAGGTATGAACATAGTGTGCAGGTCAGCATATTGCATTTGCTGTGTTTAGGTCTGTGAACATATATACATGTGAGCACCTCAGTAATGTGTATGAAATGAGCATATTAAGTATGCATGTTTCTGAATATTACATTTGTGGTAAACATCAGTGGATATGTGTGATTATTTATCTCCCTACATATGTGTATGTGTGCTGTGTGTGTGTCTGTGTATGTGTATGAGAGAATGTGTATAGTCAGTGCAAACATGTAAGTACATATGAGTGCTATGCATATTTTAGTAATTTGTAAGTGGGCCTGCTGGGTGAGCATTTATGTGTGTGTGTGTGTGTGTGTGTGTGTGTGTGTGTGTGTGTGCTCGTGTGTGCACATAGGTATAAAAGTAAGTGAATATGTGAACATGGAAGTGTAAGTGTGTATAGAGTGTATGTATGTATATGTGAGCACATGCACATATGTGTATGAGCACACTTTGTATCTGTACATTATATGTGGATATATGGGTGTGCATAGGTGCATATGAGCACATATGTGAGTGTATTGAGTATGAGAACACATTGTGACTATGAGTGCATATGTGTGGCAACATAGGTCTATGCTAAATGTGGGAATTGTGAGTATATTGCATGTATATGTGTGCATGCATGTGTGTGTGCATGTGTGTGTGTGTGTGTGCATCTGTGACCATTCTCTTTGCCTGTGACTGTCTCTCCTCTGCCACTCTCAGACCCAGTCCCAGTGGGACCTGATAGCCTCCTCAGCCCTACCCTGACCCACTCACCCCCCAGCCGCTCCCTTCAAGGAAGCCTACTCTCTGTGGCTCCCACTTTCCCTCAGACGGACCCATTTCTACTGACTCTTTAAAAAGTCCTGTCACTGCTCCACTTCCCTTCAAGCCATTTCTGGCCAAGCTTCCACTAACTTCTGCCTTGTCTACTGGGACCCTCCCTCTGATCCCTGAAGTGGGACCTCCCACCCATCCCCCAACAACAAAGCCCTCTCAGACAACAGGCTCCTGCTCTCCTCCAGGCCCGGCTGCCTGACTGCGCCTCTGCGTTCTCCTGTGTGTTGCGGTGTGCAGCTCTGTGGCATGGGGCACGGGCCAAAGGAACAAGGAGTAAGAGAAGAAAAAGGACCAGGCTCAGATGGTGTCATTAAGAGATACTAATGCCCCTCATCAAGGCCTATTAATAAACATCATATACCGCTTGCTCCACAAGCCCGAGGGAGGCACAGGCCCAGCGGGACAGGCCACAGTCACAGTTGGGTAACCTCTGAGCCCTAGGCACAGCCATTAGCCTTGTGAGCCTGACCTGGCCCAGACACTTCTTGGGCCTGTCACAATCAAGGAGCACAGGCAGCCACAGAGCTCCACCCCCACCCCACCCCACCCCCAGCCCCAGCCCCAGTCTTTTAGCAGAGAGGGGAGCTCAGTAATGACCCTTACACTTGGGCAGCGCTGTAGGGCTTCGGGGCTCTGTTTCCTAATTACAACTATGCAGCAACTCCATGAGAAAGCTCAGCTGGACATCGCCATCCCTACTTAGAGGTAGGGGCACTGAGACCTTTGGAAGACTGAGTGGCTCCTCAAAGTCACGTAGCTAATTGGCAGTGACACTGGGCAGAAGTCTGGCTGGCCCTGTAGCACAGTCACGTTGGATGCCTGAGTCACCTGTCAACTGGATGTCTCCATCTTCTCGGTCTTGCGACTTCCGGGAGCCAGAGCAGAAAGCACAGCCCCATAAGCAGAGTGGCAGGCCTTCCCCCTCCAAGCAGGCGCTCTCCCGGCCTCACTGCACTTCAGTGGAAAGTGGCAGCCGAAGCGGATTAACGTATGCAAAAGCCCTGATGAGAAGTCTGCCCCACTGAGCCTGTCCCTTGGTCTCAACGCATACACATACATGTATCCAACCATCCGCGCACACACACATGCACACACACACACACACACACACACACACACACACACACACACGCGCGCGCGCGCGCGTGTGCACACACACACACATATGCACAAAGCTAAAATGAAATAAATGTTGAGTCCCTTTGTAGCCTTCAAAAATTTTTTTCACTGTTTGTAGATGAGAGGTGTTTGGGGTCCAGGTCCCAAGGTCACATGCTCAGAGGAAAGCCACTGATAATGGAATCCAGGTGCTTCCCTTTTGACCTATGGCAATGTGGGAAACCAAAACCCAGCCAAACCCATTTCCCCCTCTTGACCTCAGCGGCAGCTTAGCCAGCTCTCTCGGCTAACCCTCCTGGGATGGCAGCTGACTCTCTGGAAAACAGCAAGGCTTTGCCTAGGACCTGTGAACTCAAGGTTCAGCATGCTGATGCCTTTGGCCTTCGGCAAGCTGATGTATTTCCTGCCATCGGAGCCTGGCCTCTCCCTTGCATGTCCCGTCTCCTCTTGAGTCTCTCTCAGGCATGTATACTGGCGGCTGGCTCTAACCAGTGGCCCAGTCTAATTCCACCTCCCCTGCCCCTTCCATGCTCCCACACTGCTCAAGTCGTACATGACTGACTCTTCCCAGTGCTCTCACGGAAACACTCTGAGGGCGGGATTTGTCTTAGCTGGCGGTTTCAGAGGGAATAGTCCGTCATGGTAGGCTGGGATGCCCCAAAGGAGACTACAGGTAGGTCCTCAGATTCTGGTGACTTAAGAAGCAGAGAAAACAGACCAGAAGCGAAGCACATAGAAGTTTCGAAGCTTGGCCCTGGTGGCCCACAGGCACCAGCTAGGTACCATGCCCCAAGAGCTCCACAAACTCCCAAAGGAGCACCGGCATCCAGGGACCGACCGTATGTTCAAGCGCGCAGCCTATGGGCAGCATTGCAGATCTGAAAAATAGCAGGCAGGTTTCTCAGCGTGAGCTGTCCTTCCCGCCCTTGTTTTGGCCACTGACAAAACACTACCACACAGCCTTCCAGGCCCAAAGACCAGTCTCGCCGTAGCTTTCTCGGATCACGCTCTTCTCCCCCTGTCATTTGTATCTTCTACCATCCGAGAACTGCCTCAGGCCTCGACCACCGCAGGCGTTTCTTTGTTAATCTATCTGCCCCTCTGGACCACGGGGCTCCAGAACACCAGGGGCTGCGTCTTGTGTCCAACATAGAGCGTCTCATTACCCGTCCATTTTCCCCCATCTCTCCAGCCATCATCCCACAGGCTCAACTCACAGCCAGTGTCAAGGGGACAGGACTTGCTGAGACACCACTTACACCTCTCGCGACCTGGAGCACAGGGCTGGGGCTACCTACCTATACGTCTCAAGCCGCAGACAACCTTGACCGTGGCCTTAGGAAATTTGCATATTAACCCAGTGTGATGAAGGGTGGTTAAGCTTTGGGTGATGTTCCCCCTTGTCCTCAGCTACTACTTCCTGGAAGAGGTAAATCCTTCCCCTTCAGCTGCACCCCACCCAACCTACCATAATATCTGAAGACCTAGATTTGAAACGTAGCTAGCTCAGAATCAAAACCCAGGGCCCCCACTGTCAACTGGTGTCAAGGTACCAGGATGTGCTGTCCGTCCATTGGTCTCTTCTAAATATGGTATGCGCCATCCCGTCTCTACTGCCGATGAGGGCAGTGGGGGGAAAAGACCTGACAAGTCTTTGATCTTGACATATGTAGAAGGAAACAGGTGTGCAAAATAATTGGCCATCTTACATCCCGGGGTCTAGAAGCACTCAGTTGACAGGAGGCCTCAGATCTGTGTGCCTGCATCCTACCGGTTCCCACGGGCTTCGCTCCATCTGCCCCAGTGACCAAGCCCCAGGGCAGGAGCAGGCCATGGGGTTAATTGACTGGAAGGCTTTCCCTGAGTAGGCACGGTCTCCAGAGCTGGGTCTCCTCCAGGCTGCCGTTTGGTGGCCTGGCAGCCACAGCCCCTGGGGATGGCGGAGCCTGGGGGCTGTCAATGCCTTCCACTCACTTAGCCCTTGTTAATTGCAGAACACACAGATTGCTGGGTAGCACTTTCCAGGGCTGTGCCTTTTCCTGGCTCCGTTGCCACTTGGCAGCTCGCAGGCAGCTGTGCAGAGCAGCAAGGAGCTTTCTCGTCCCGCGCCAGTGTCAGCGAGCCTGCACGCGGGCTCTAGTTTCCCTTTTTCTGTTTCTTTTGTTGTTGTTGTTGTTGTTTTGTGTTTTTTTTTATTTTTGGTGGTTTTTTTTTTGTTCTTGTTTTTGCTTTTGTTTTTGTCTATATGTTTGGGTGTGTGTGTGTGTGTGTGTGTGTGTGTGTGTGTGTGGTGTTTCTGTTTTGTTTATTTGTTTGGAGGGTTTGTCTTTCTTCATTTTCTACCCAAGTATTCCATTTCTCCTACTACACTTCCTTATCTCTCTGTGCCTTGCCTTTCAAATTTGGGGCTCTTTTGAGCCCCCCCCCCGCCCCTCCTCCCCGCCACGCTCCCTGAAATGGGAAAAGAATGAAACTTCCCTCTCTGACAGAGGGAACCCTGGTGAGGCAGAAGTGACTGAATCCTCCGTGTAAATGGGAAGAGGTGGGTGAAGAGATTAAATCATCTCCTGAGCGCCAGAGGAAATGTGTGTGACCCTCTCCCTGGAGGTCAGGCAGCCCGAGGTCCTGGAGCTTTGAAAGGGTCCCCGAGTGGGTGGCTGGTTGCCTGTTGGTAATTGCAGCAGAATGAGGCCAGCAGGACAGCAAGCCTGCTGGGACCGGCAGCAGCCAGGCCCCCTTCCACACCCACCCATTCATGAACCAAATCAAGAGCCTGGGCCTTTATCTGGTAGACCTTCCAAGTCGGGTAAGTGACAGGCCTCGTAGAGGATAGCACTCAGTGTCCCCACGAGGAGAGGAAACAGCGTGTGTAGGTGAGAAGCAGACCTGAGTAGGGCAGCAAAGGGCAGAGAAGCAACATCCCTGCCCACCCACCGTGTGCAAGACATCACAGGGGGCATCCGAAGTTGAAGCAGCAGGAAATGGTCCCTGCCCTGGAGGCTAGAGACAGACAGACAGACAGACAGACAGACAGACAGACACACACACACACACACACACACACACACACACACGAGCGTGCACACACACTTCTAGCACCATGCTTTTTAACCTGATACAAATCATCCAGAAGAAGTATTTTAAGATGTTTTCAGTCCTCTTGGTTCCTGTGGCTCTCTCTCAGTCAAGCCCCAACTTTCCCTAAATATCTCCAAGTTCTAAGCTAGCTCAACAGGGGTATAGTGGGTACAGAGAGGGAAGCCAGCAAAAGGAAACCTCATGTCTACAAATACAGAGAGACCCATGGGCTCCCAGAGTCCAGACCCTTCTCTGCAATGAGGATCCTTTGTGCTAGGGCTGGAGTGTTGTCCAGTCGCAAAGTGCTTGCCTGGAGTACACACCGCCTTGGTCTATCCTTACTATTATTTGTATGAATTCCTGTGCCAAATAGTCATGTGTGTACCCAGCACCCAATGGCATACACATATATGCATTCACATAAGCATGTGCACACACACACACACATACACACACACACACACACACACACACACACACACACAAAGGATCTGCCCTACAGAGCAGTTTGCCACGGCTCCTTCCGCCTTGGATACCCACAGATTAATAGATTCCCCTCCCCCGGAAGATACTGATTGTGGAAAAAAGTTGCTTCCCTGCACCATCTGTCCTTGACACTTAGGAGAGCTCCTGAATGTCCTCCCAGGGGTGTGACACAAACTCACCTAAAGGGATCCTAGTCCTGACACTCTGAAAAGCCTATCTTGGCTTCCTGAGGGTCAGAGATCCACCCACATCTATGATATTTGTAATTTCTATAATTGTGATTTTTTCTTATAACTAAGCCTTTAGAAAAGTTCTTTTAAGAATTCCAATCTGTCTTCAGGTAGGAAAAGGGAAAGGCAGTTTTGGACTGGGTTTGCTGGGTCTCAAAGAAGACCAAGAACACGTAGAGTCTGCCAGAGCAGGTGAAGCCAGCTGGTTGGGGTTATCAGAAAAAGGCTAAAGATGTTGGGAGCTCTCAGTACTCCCGGGCCTCTTACAGGTCCTCCTTCAAAAGCACAGGTACAGTGTCTGCACCACCCCCATCGGGGTCCTTTCTTGGCCCAGCCTCTGAGCAGAGGCCTTTCTCAGCATCCCACTCATATTCTCCTAATGAGTCTGGACCATCCTCCAACATCCCAGCTTTCCAGGCTGGATGTGATTTTCTATCATGATATTTATGGAAAGCTGGCATGTGATGGGATGGGATGGGATGGGATGGGGTGGGGTGGGGTGGGGTTGGGTGGGTGTGATGGGATGGGGTGGGGTGTGATGGAATGGGAGTCATTTCCATCATAGCCCCAGGCCTCCAGATACTATTTGGTTCTGTTTGGTATGGGTTAGTATTAAGCCCAACTTCCCGCACACGCTAAGTACCCCCATTCTATTGAGCCACACCCTCATCCAATGCCTGCATGTCTAACGATAGTTGGCTGAAAAACAATGCTTACCAGTGGAGCAATGGGGTTGTAGAGACTTCATGAAAAGGCACGAGGCAGCAATATGGGCTAAAAGGTCCTTCATCAGTCAGTCCTCGGGAGTCCCAGGACCCATCCATCCCTGACCACTCTGGCACGCTCCCACTCACTACCGAAATGGCTTGGACTGTTTGTTTAGTCTCTCTGGGCTCCAATTTTGTCAGCATTTGGAGTTCAGCTTCCCCAAGGGTGTTGATCCCAAGGGAGGAATGTCAGCCCCTCCAGGACTAACCTGAGGAGGGATTACAGCCTAAGGATACTTATCCATCTTCACCCAACCTGAGTAAGTCACTCTCTCCACTCACTGAATATGAGTGCCCCCCCCCACTATCATACTCTACCCTTCCTGCCAGCAAGAGTGGCTTCTGTCTGCAGGACCAACTTGGGCTAAATGTCCTTAAAACCCAGAGCAGCACAGGCCCAGAAAGGCAACAAGGGAGGCAGGCAGCAAAGGCAGAAGGCGCGATTCTGTAAGCCCAACCCAAGGGTTTGCATCCAGTTTTTGCAAAGAAACCCTAGCGGGAAGGAGATACTCCCAGGGTCTGAGCAACGCTTCAAGTCAGACTTTCCACTTGGGCTCAGCTCTGATTCCACAACAGCAGTTTCCTGGCCCATAAGGCTCAGCCCCCACCCTGACTGCCTCCTTGCCCTCTCTGGAGGAGAGAAGCTGGTTTATTGCTCTGGGTGGGACCCAAGCCCATAGGGAATTGAAGCGAAATGGACGGCCTAGGTTGCTATTGTTTGGTTTAAACAAACTCCTGGCTGGGTTGCCTTGAAGAGGAATGAGGGGGAGGCCAGAGAAAAGACAGCAGACTGCAGGGCCAGCCTTCCCTGCCTCCTCCCCACCTTGTTAAGGATAGTCAAGAGAGCTATTTTAGGAGAGTGCTTCCAGGCTTCTGTTAGGTCCTGACCTCCCCTTCTGGAAGGGCCGGGCATTGAAGAGAAAAGCCTCCAGGCTCCAAACCTCCTACCTTCACTCTCTCCCACCTCAGCCTCAGCCTCAGCCTCTCAGCTTCTGGTCACATCTGGGTCTGGTGCCAGGCCAAAGCGGAGAAGCTAAGAGATTGCACTGAGAGAAGCTCCAGGAAGGCCGCCCCGGGCACCACTGCAAGGCAACCCATGGGCCGCAGAGTCTGCAGGAATAGAGGAGGGAAAGGAGGGGAGGAAGGGGGAGGGAGAGAAAGAAGGGAGGGAGATATATGCTTGTGCGCGTGTGTACACACACACACACACACACACACACACACACACACAGGATAGGAAGAGGAGGAAGAGGGTGGAGAAAATCAGATGCAGTGGACTTATGGTGGATTCTGTCCTACCCTGCTGCCCCTTTCTCCCAACTAAAGATGACCCTTATAGTTGAGCCTAAGGAAAGGTGCATGGGCAAGGAGACCCACAGCGAACAGAGGACAAGCATAGCCTACCCCAGAAGATCCTAGAATGGGCACTCAGTTAACCAGGGTTCAGCCCTCCCCTCCCCCACCGCTCCCCCATCCTGCCTTCACTTTCAGGGAGTGAGAGGCATAGACTGCCCCAGGAAGGGTGGAAAGGGGGCCAGGGCACAGTTAGGTGTTGGCAGAATCAATTAAGAACCACACTAATCACCATCATTAAGGCTATAAAACCCCACACCTAGGGGCCCGCAGGGCTCCCTGGCATAGCCTGGGGCCCCGAGCTGTGGCACAGACCCAGGGGCCTGGCTCCAGTCTCTTTCATCTAAGCATCCACCAGTCCTGCAAAAACAATAATTAGTTACCCGCCTCCAGGAGCAACACATTATCCCACAGACAAGGAGTGGAAGAAGGAGGGCAGAGGGAAAGGAGAGAAACCGGGGCTAAAAAGACTGCCCAGAGCTGCGGCTGAGTCTAGTTGAGAACAGTCCACTCTCCCCTCTGACCTCCCTTGGCTTCCTTGCCTCATAGGCATCAAAGGTCTGGAGGGGGCATGGTTCTCCCTCCTACAAAACCGAGTTAATTAGCCAGCTGCTAAGGACAGCCCGGCCAAGCACCTCCACAGTCACACCCTGCACCCAATCTCAGGTGCAGATGTCTCTCCTAAGGCAGCCCTTAGGGATGGTTCCATCCAGGATCCCTCAGAGATCGTGTTTCGGTTCTCAGCCTCCGGGATACCTCCCACCCCGTGACACCCTGCATCAGTCTCCCCCACCCTTCCGTCTCCAAAGTCCTCTCCTAGAGGCAGCCACACCCCTCTTCCATCCTGCTCCCAAAGAAAAGGTCAGCTGCTGAGGACCCGGGGGGTTGTTGAAGCAAGAGTCAGCCTTTTCCATCACCGCCCAGGAAGTAATCCACGGTCTTTCCTGTCTCTCCTTTTAGGGTGCTGACATGAAAGGTGGGAGTATTCGTGGCAATGTAATATCACGTAAGTGGGTTCCTCCGGCACCCTTTCTCTAGACAGGACATCAATGACAGATGTAAGAAAGAGTAGCCATAACCGTGACTCACAGTGTGCAAATGCCAGCTGTAGAGGTCCCCTGTAGGATCTGGTGTCCTTGCATCACAGCTACCAGGTCTTTTTTTTTTTTTTTTTTTTTTTTTTTGGACTCAAGGTCTCATGTATTCCAAGATGGCCTCAAATCTGACACAGTTTGAGGATGATCCTCTTGCCTCTGCCTTCTGGGTTCTAGGATTACAGGCATGTGCTATCATGCTTGGTTTAACACCAAGCAGGTGATGGAACCCAGGACTTCAAGCATGCTAGGCAAGTGCTCTACCAGCTGAGCCAGACCTCCAGCCGAGGGGTCTAACTCTAAGGAAGCCGACGTGGGGATTAGGGGTGAAGGGAGGGTTTCCCTTATCACGCATGTAACTGGGAAAACAAGAGGCCAGCCAAGGGTCTAGCTGGCTAGTAGGGCACTCATGCCCAAATCCCTCAGACCCCAGTCCCCTTCCCTCTGAGGTCCCTACCCCCAAGGTGTGCCCTAGATGCTCAGGGGGTGAGTTGGCCACAGACAAAAGACTGAGTACAAGTGGTTCCCGCGGCGCCCCCCCCCCCCAGTCTGGGAAGCAGCATGGGCTGGCGTCACACAGGTCCCTCTCAGCTGCACTTCCTACAGGCCCAGTTTTACTTTTTAATCTCAGTTTCCTCATCATAAAAAATGGACCTGGGTGGAAAGAAGTTGTCCACTATACACCTAGTCAACATGTGGGGTAGCCAATCCCTACTCCCAAATCTTCATTTCTGGAGGTTTTTGAATGAGGGTGTCTTCAGGAAAATCCCTAGTCAGAAGGGTAAACTCTCCCATCTCCCCTGAGATTAAATCCTTCATTCTAACTTCAGTCTTGTCCGTGGAGAATTCTGGCCACCTGTCTTTGGCCATGAGGAATATACCCCCGAGCCCACCAGCCTAACCAGAAGCCGCCAGATTCATCTGCCTTCCACACACACCCATTTATAAGAAGTGACAGTCTTTTTACACCCCATGCTCAGAAGTCTTTCTTAGCACTAGAAGTGTTTGAGAGGAATCCCCCTGATTTACCTCAATCCAGAAGCTCCAAAATAACCTCAGAGCATTGGCATGCTGTCACTGCTCCCTTGTAGACCCTGGGCCACGCAAATGCACGTGGCTCTAGGCACGCACGCACACACACACACACACACACACACACACACACACAATCTGATCTGTGATGGGTAAGATGAACAGTCAGGAAATCCCCTGGCTCTCAGTATGCTGGTGGCCCAGTGGCTGGAAGCACGCTATGAGAAACACTTCCAACAGTGCCAAACGGCCATTGCTTCTTTTGTCTCACGGTTAAGAGAGGAAAAGAGAAGGAGGGCCGTGAGCAGCCAGCATTCCCATCCACTGACACCCTCCTTGCAATCATCCCTTCCCTCCCCTTGACCACCTCCCCTCCCCACCCCACCCCACCACACCCCCACAACACAGGAAGACTCTTGGCTCCAGCTTGTGTATCCTTCTTGAGAATGGAAGTGGAGAGAGAACAGTGGGAAGGGGCAAAGCAACACTGAAAGGAGTTCCGGGCTAGAAGACCTAGGCCAAGCCAACCAAGTCCCTAGTCGCCGCATAGGCATGGGGCAAGGAGGACGGCTCTCTTCACCCTATGACCTTACCCTCCAAAAGAGCCAGCCTCCAAGACGCAGAGTGAAAGGGAGGGAGTCTTCTCCCCAGTGCCCTGAGATTCCCACATTCTACAGTGCCTGCGATCGAACCTTTTGAACCCAGTCCCACCCACCCTGGTAACCACTTCCAGATCCTTCCAAAACAGCCAAGAAACTGACCTCTTTAGGGACTGACTTCATAAGGAAATGCTGAAAAAGAAAATTAAAACCCACTGCCAAACACACTCATAAGGGAAGATGGGTTTTCTCTAGAGACAGAAAATCCATCTGGATAGACTAAAACCAAAACCGGACCCCACCAACATCCATCATCTACTGGTCCAGGAAGGCCTGGGGGCCTCAACCCTTTGTGCCACCCTGGAGCCCCACTCCCAACAACGCCACCCCTACTCATCCCAAACATGCACCTTAAATAAAACACTGAAAGCGAGAGCCCACCTAGCATAAGTCCTAATGGGGGAGGGAGGGGTGCAGTGGGCGTGGCTTCATTTGGATGCCCCTAGGGAGGTGACCAGGGATGGAAAGGTGACAAAGGTGACTTGTTTTTTAAGAGCTGCCAGGAGCTGCTGCCAGCATGGTGGTAAATGCACCCACGTCTCTTGTCCCTTTTCCTACAGCATACCAGCCTCCGACTCCACCACCGACCACTGGTCTACACCGCTACCAGTTCTTTGTCTACCTTCAGGGAGACAGAGACATTTCTATCCCAGACGGAGGAAGCCTAGACCGAGGTGAGGCCTTCCAGCCCTTTCCACTGAAGCTGGGGTAGATTCTGGGGGCAGGACCAAAGTTGTGTGTCTTCACCGGAAAAAAAAAATCAGAACTTTGACTTCCACCCATGAGCCTTGGAGGCTGGGGCCAAAGGGCAGTATTTCTTGTGAGTGATTGGGATGAATGTTCTAAAGGAGGCTTTGGCTTCAGATGTGGTCTCCCAGAAGTAAACACAGCAGCCAAAGAGCACCCCCAAAACTTTGCATGGCATGTACAGGCAACTACACTACAACACCTCAGCAAGTAATTGTGCCCTATAATTGAGGCCAATCTGGGCAAGAGTACCCTGGAATGCCACCCTGCTGGTCTGTCTTCATTGGTGGTTAATTGCTTGATCTGCCTTGCCATCTCAGAGATGGGGCAAAAGATGTCCCCAGCCACGCCCCTCCCCCAAGCTTCTCCGAGCACTCCTCCTCAGACACTGGAGAAGGCACATTTCCACAGTCTTCTTTCTCATGGCTAACCTAGCCTGCTTGGCCTCCGTCTACCACGCCGGCCCCGGCTGGGGTGCCAGGTGAGACTCACCCTATGAACCTTAGATTTCTCTTGGCGAAAAATGGGAATGCAGTGGTTCCCCCCACGCACTCTGTCACCTCCCAGGTTTGCAAAGGGAAGGTTCTGCAGAAGTCCCAGGGGTCAGGGTGAGGATACACAAACACGCACGCCCCAGGCTGTGCAAAGGTGAGCGGCAAGACAGACGCGAACAGCCATTTCCTCTCCCCCGGTGACCCCAACTAACTTCCACCCACTGGGAAGCCAGCACAGGTATTGTCACATCCCCTGTGCCTGAGGCTCCAGAGGTAAGGAGCTGAAGCCCAGAAAAGGGACTGGCATGCCGGTAGTGTCCTTTAGATGTGTGCCAAGCGAAGGTGGGGGTGGGGACGCATCAGTCACAAAAGACTCTCAGCCCCTGGAGCCAAGACGGTGCCACCTTTCCACCCATGAACCCTCCCAGGTGCCTTCAGCGCCTTGCCAACATACAGCAAGCTCTGCCAAGGACACACTTTTAAATCTGGACATCAAGTGTGAAGAAAGGGGGAAAAAAAAAAGAATGTACCTTGACCAGATCAAAACAAGTCTTCTGTTTCCCTAGCTTCCTGGGTACCAATCTCGCCAAAATGACCGGAAGCTGCCGAGGCTCGGTAGCTGCTGGGTACCAGGAGCCGAAGCCTTCTACATAGTTCCCAGCCATTCTATGGGCTCCTTGTAGAATAAGGCAGTAAGTAGCCCAGCACTCAGGCTCAGACCCCAGAATCCTAACGCCAGTGCCTTGCCTAGGGAAGTGCTCCGAATGGGCTCATGCTAAGAAGCTGGCTTTCTTAGGACAGGATAGAAGTGAGAGCAAGCATTGGAGGATGCCAGGAAGAACAGCAGCCAGGGCAGGAGAGGAAGGGGGCAGCGTATGCCCAAGACAGTGCCTTTCTCTGCTGAGGCAGGCTTCCTGATATATGTCCAGGCCATGGCCGCACAGCCATGAAACTTCTCACTGATTGACTCAAGTACTCAACCGAGGCTGCCTCCCCTCCTAGGACAGACGGCAAGGCAAGAAAACTGCAGAACTGTGGGGCCCGGAACCATTGTTAGACACTTTGGACCGTCACCAGAACTGTCAGTCCTCACACACTCACGCGTGCACCTTGCATGCATCCGAGCAGAGTGAGGTTCCTATAGCTTTCTCTGTTGCCAAAGGTTCTGGTCATACCCGGGGAGGGGGGGTGCCTTCCATGTGCCCAGCCTTGTGCTAAAAAGAAGCAGTCCCAGAGCCCACAGGATTTTCCCTGCCCTCCAGGAGCTGACAGTCTCATTTGGAACTGATTAATCAACAGTGCAGACCAGCTTATAATTAAGTCTTTAATTGTGTTGTTCTGATGGCAAGGGCAGACTAGAACCAAGTGGATGGGGGGTGTATCTCTTACCTTCCTGGGGTCTCTTTCTCTCCAGGACAGTACCCCTCTTCATCCAGGTAGAGAACAAAAATTTCTTTCTGAGGGTTAGAAAAATCTTGCTTCCACTTTCTAGCTGGTGATAATCCTCTCAGGGGCCTCAGTTTCCTCACCAGAAAGATGAGGCTTGGCGGCCAACCTACAGGCGTCTTGCCCTGGGCTTCATGGAGGAACAGAGTATAGATTGGGTCCTACAGGAGAGGAAAAACCTGAATGCCAGACTGAGTGGGCTCTTTGTTCTAGAAACTAGAGACGCAAAGTTTGTTTGCTTGCTTATTGCCTGCTTGCTTGTTTTCAAGTAAGAAAATAGAAAGCAAGCTGGGTGGTGGGGGAACATAGACTTCTATACAGTCAAGGCTAGACTGGTCTTCAGGGCAAATTTCAGGACATCCAGGGCTTCGCAGAGAAACCCCATCTGGAAAAAAGAAAGAGAAGGAAGGAAGGAAGGAAGGAAGGAAGGAAGGAAGGAAGGAAGGAAGAAGGGAGGGATATGGAGGGAGGGAGGAAAGAAGGAAGGAAGGGAGAAGAAAGAAAGAAAGAAAGGAAGGAAGGAAGGAAGGAAGAAAAAAGAAAGAAAGAAACAAAGAAAAGAAAGAAAGAAAGAAAGAAAGAAAGAAAGAAAGAAAGAGGAAAGAAGGAAGGAAGAAAAGAGGAAGGAAGGAAGGAAGGAAGGAAGGAAGGAAGGAAGGAAGGAAGGAAGAAAAGAAAATGGAGAACAAGCAGAAGAAAGCTCGCCCACAGAAGTGTGGCGCTAGTGGGTGAACCCTAAGGAGCCAGTAGAGACTGCCTGTAGGAGAGGCAGCACAGGAGAGCAGCCTCAGAGACAAGCAATCTCAAGAAATCAGAGAGAGGGGCAGAAGACCGCCAGCGGCGTGCTGGTATGAGGCGGTGAGAGGCCAGCAGAGATGGACCCAGGGCAATTGCAAAAGCAGAAACTGCCATGGTCCTTGCATAACTTCAGAGTGTTGAGAGCTTGGTACACTGTGTTTAGGAACTCATGGCGCCCTAGGCCAAACCAACACTCAGGTCAGGGCGCAGGCCCCTGCCAATGAACACAAGCCCCGGGTCTTGCCGTGATCTAGTTTTCTGCCCATAGGATTAGAGCCCTGAGAGATGCAGGTATGCTAGCACCAGTCGCAGTATCCTCCCCGGGGTGAACAGGCAAGGACAGCTTCCAGAGGCTGAAGGGGAAAGGTGGCGCTCTCAGAGTTAGGCAAAGGGACATCCAAAACAGACAGCTGGCTGAGCCAATGAGCTAGACAACTATAAGAAATGTTTGCAAGGCAGTTTTGAAACTAAAGTAATCTAAAGGTCTCCCGTGTGACACAGGGTACAGTCCGTTTAAAAAAAATAATAATAATGTAGGACCAATTGTGTTCAATTGCACCTCATATTCAGGCCCTTGTCCTCTTGGGGACTCGTGTGTTATGTGATAGGCTGAATCGTCATTGAACCAGCCATGACTGGTGACAAGTGTCAGGTGTCATTGTTCAAAGCCAGGAGGGTGAAACCCTCTTCGGGGTCCTGCTCTGTCCTGCGACTCGGGATAAATACATGTACTCAGAGAATAAGGACATCTTGACATTCATACTCTCAATCCCTGCGTGACCTTGGATAGGCCACCTCACACCCAGGCACCTTGACCTCTGTCTCATCGAAATGGAGAGGGTTATTCTACAGTGGATGTCCTGCTGGAGTGACACCCTCCTAAGTTCACTTCCTGTGCTCTTCCTTCCTGAGTTCCACCATGTTTGCCTGAAGGGGCCAGCCCTAGACATTTCTAAGTGGGGGTTTCCACAGGGAGGACCCAGGGGGCTCGAGCTACCCTGATCTAGTTAGGAAGTCCTGTGGTGCCTTGATGCCACAGACTCTTCCTCTCTTATCATGACCACCCAATGCACTCTGCACCCCCGGGGACAATGCTAAGTTGTGCACAGCACCATGCCCAGTGCTGACGGGACAAAAGAGAAGTGCAAGTCTCTGTCCCCTCAGATGTGTGTGTCGCCCTGCTGGAGCTTGTGTGGAACACATAGATTACTTTGGAGAAGATATGCAAATACAGGAAGTATCTCTAGGACCCCTGAAGCCACTACCCCTGACAAGGGCTAGTCATAGTTCATGAACAGCATCCCAAAGGCCATGCTTTGCCCAGACTTGGAGCTAGAGGTGATTCTGGCCTAGGATGTACTCTCTGCTTCCCAATGGTCTGGTCCTGTCCTAGCTACACACACACACACACACACACACACACACACACACACACGTACTCTTGAACCCCCGAGACATAGCCTCAGCTAATCTGTGATTCTCTATGGTTTTTCTGTATCTTTTCCTAGCAGCAGTCTTGATCTTGGCATTTCCACTTCTATATTCTAGCCCATAGTAGCCCTCGCTTCATAACACACACACACACACACACACACACACACACACACACACACACAGAGAGAGAGAGAGAGAGAGAGAGAGAGAGAGAGAGAGAGAGAGAGAGAGAGAGTCATTCCTAGGAGCCTCACATGTTACCAGAACAACTGATTCGTTCACCCATCCCTGTCTGACAATCTAGAAGGGCCAACTGTTCCCCTCCCCCAGTCTGGACTGTTCCCAAGTCATCCAGGCTGTCCCCCTTCATCTCAGCTTTGCCCCACATGCTCCCATCAGTGTCCCCACCACTGTGCCAGCTCTCCTAACGTTCTATTGTGCTCAGGCTTCTGCCTGGGTCTCTTCCATGTCCGTACATACTGCTCACACCCACCCTGCTTCCGTCATGAGACGATGAAAGAAGAGGTCCTTCCTTTGTGTTATCTGTCACTGCGCCCAGCCTACTGTGGCCTGTCAATCACCAAGTGTGTATATATGTGATACACCCACAGGCACACATTTGCAAGCCATTTACACACGGATCTGCTCGTTCTCACACCTCCAGGTTCCCATACCTACCACGTCAACATCCTGCAACACCTGAAGAGGCAGCCACCTCCACGAGTACTTATGTCCTCAAATGACAATCTATGTCCACATTGTCCCTGTCCAACCCCAGGCCGACAGGGCTCCCTCTCTGCCAGCTGCCCTGTACTCCACGGTATTTTCCTTTGCCCCACCATGTCAGGAGGCAGGACAGTGGCTGACATCCCTTGTATGACTTGAGGGAAACTGAAGTCCATGATGAAACAGGTAGATCTACAGGTAACAGCAGACCAACCTCCTGGCAAAGAGCTCGTAACGCTGGAATCAACACGCTCAACACCTCTCTCTCTCCTCCAGATCACCAGGTTTCAGGGTTCTGGTGTAGAGACAGGCAAGAAGCAACTGTATCTCGTCTCAAGGTGATCGTCGTACACAATACCCCTTTCTTGTCTTTGACTAAGCCTCAAGCACCTAGACAGCTATGGTTTGCACTGTTCTGCATCTAAGCCACTGGTCTTCAGATGTCACAAGCCAGTCTCATGCTCCTCTTGTGTGTGGGGATGGAAGAGAGTAGGAGGAAGGCCTTGGCTGTCATTTGGTAGTAGCAGTGGCTGGCTGGGATTTGTGGAATATCTGTGGCGTTCTCCATGATCTATGTCCTATGAGATGACAGATGGTGATATGCCACCGGTTGCTCCAGAAACCACTCAAAGACCGCAAGTACAGGATGAGGCCATTGTGACAGCCACCACCTCAGGGACCTTCAATGGGAAAGTTTACTTGTTGCAAAATGGGATGAAAATAGCAAGGAGGGAGGATGGCGAGGGTTTGAAGCTAGACAGCTGTAAAGCGCTCCCCAGCACACGGACATCTGGATCCCAGGGTCCAAGAGGAAGAACAGGCACAGGCCTGCCATACAATGGCTTCGAAGTCTTGCTTATGGGTCTGAACACCTGCAGGGCTCTCTGGGTGAGTGGGGCAGGGCCACTGTGGGGTCACAGGCATGAAAGCAACAGAGCCCTGGAGTAAAAACTGTGGTGACATTCAAGAACAAGGCTAGCAAGGATCTCATAGGCCCGTGGGCAAAATCTAAAGCTCAGAGAAAGTTGGGGAGTATACAGGGAAGAGGCTCAGAAAGAAAGGAGGTCCTACCTGAAGAACAGCCCCACCCTCAAACTGCCACCCTCCAGCACATACACACAGACAGACACAAACACACACAGCCCCCCCCCCCCCGCTGTAAAACTGCTCAACCCAACCCCCCCCATGACCTCCCACAGTGGTTCGTCTGGCCTGGTCCCAGAATCCCTCAGGGCCTAGCCCCTGATCACATCCCACTGTGAGCTCTCTTTTGCCTCCATAGGGCCCCACCCACCTGGCAGAACTTGGTACCACTGCGTTCCTGGCAGGCACCCAGCTGGAAAGACCCTAGGCAGCACATAGTCAGGTATCCTGTCCAGGAACTACCTGAGATTTCTGTAAGGCTGATGGTAGGTCTCTTGGAGAAATGTGCCTCAGCCAGGCTAAACAGGGACCACTCAAAGCAAAAGATGAGGTATAGATCATAAAGAACCCAGAGATAACTCCAAAGTTCCAGCCAGCCACTACTTCTACCAAATACAGGGACAGGTGAGGGCTTCTCTATCACCTTTCTCAGTTACAAGATGGAAGGAGGCCCCCGTGCCCCAAGGCTGAACAACTAGAAACTCCCTCTTGCTCCCCATTTCTCCTGGGTCCTTTTCTCCAGAGGGCAGAGAGAGACAGCTCCTCACCACTATTGGGCCTGTCTCTCTGCTATCCATTTGGGCCAAAGTCCCGGGTCCCAGTGGCCCCTGTGTCCCAAAGCCTCTCAAGCCAGCAGGATCAGCCACTCAGCAAATACTCTCCAGAAGTAATTGGATGTGATGGAACGAGGGCTTTTCAGCTCCTGAGTGAAAGTCTCTGGGTGTCATTTAATGGCACACACACAAAAATAAAAGGCTCAGGCCTCCCGCCTACCACTGCCAGGACATCATTAATCTCTGTGGAGAGGTATCAGCACTTCTATCACCTAGTCCAGCCCCGGCGAGTCAAACAAATTACAGGCCTGAGCTGGGCTCTCCGTGGGGTGGTTATTAGGTCGGACTTGAATTTGTGTTGTTTTCTTCAGAGCCACCATCCCCTGCTCTCCCAAAAGGCCAAGGCCAGGGAAGAGGCTGGATACCTTGGTTAGATACAAGTCCCTCGCCTTGAGGCTCAGGCAGCTAAGAGCCAGGTGCCTCGGTCCCTGCACAGACTGCCTCAGGCAGGAGGCCAAAGTCGGTAGCTAAGAACCTCCCACCTTACCCGGATGGCGCTTGCCTCCCGACCCCACATCCCTAAGCCAAAGACCAAATGGAGTGTCCGATGAAAACTGGCTCCCCTCCCCGCCCCCAGCAGGGCCAGGCAGCCCTGGGCTGTGCCGGCTGGTGGGCTTGCTGAAGGGTCTCTGAGCCTCAGTCAGGAGTCAGCAACAAAGCTGTGCCTACTGGACAAGGCTCCCCCTGACCAACACTAGTGGATTTTTCTTCCAGTATGTAACTTGGGCAATATAAGAAACTCGCTGAGGTCAGGAAGGAAGCTAGATAAAGCAGCTACCGCCACTTGTGCCTAAGAGAGGCCCAGCCAGGGTTACATAAAAGGCACGAGCACAGAGACTCACTCAAGCTCAGAGTGCACACATGCTAGGAGGGGAACTGTCCATCTCACCCCTGTCTGAGGCCTGCAAATGCTATGCTTGCACACAACTGCCACTTCCAAATTGCAAATGCCGGCCTGTGGACTCAGGTCCCAGAATGGAAAAAGTGACCATCAGCATCTAACACCAAGGCCATTCCAAACCTGCCAGCCATGGCCTCCACAGGGAGTGAAACTCGAGAGAGACAGTCCCTCTCCTGGACGCTGAAGAGCGGACCTTCATCTTTTCATATCCCTGGTGGCTAACATGGGGTTAGGCACACAGTGTGATTCAATTTCCCTCCAGGCCTTTAGGCAGCGCTCCTCATGGGCCCCTCAACCCCTTCCACAGCCGAATTAACATCAGCACTCTGACCAACCTCTTCCCCATCAGCTCTTAGAAACAGTGGCCTCTTGGCAAGGCTGCCGGGCCTGCTTCCGTGGGATGAGAGGAGCCCCGCTGGGCTGTGTGGAGAGCAGACTGCCTGTGACCTGTGTGGCCCTGCTGCGGGAGCACCAGCCTCTGCGCTGCTCCCTCGGGCAGTTCAGGGAATAAACACCAGACTCTAAATACCTCCTTCCATCCTGATGGCTACCAGGGTAGTGGTCCCGCCCTCTTCCTGCAGAGCAGAGACAGACCAGAGCCACACAGGAAGGGGCTTTCCTCCTCGCAGTGACCACAGAAGCCACAGCTCTCCATTTCTCCCCACATGGCCCTGAGGGCCTGACTCACCCCTCTTCCTTCTAGAGTTTGCTCTGGGTCAGTTCCTCCTGCCCTCTGTGGCAGGAAACAAGTGTGTGTGTGTGGAGGGAGGGGGGTGTAAGGAGTCCCCGCTGAGCCAAAGGAAGAGGCAGGAGGAGATTAGCCAGCCCAGGTCCTGGCTTTGTGGAGCTGCCGCCCAAGTTGCTGGAAAGGTGGGGTTTTTAGAAATGTAGCCAGGAGGAGCCTTAGTACCTCGGGACCCTCTGAGCTCACACCAAGGACTTGGGGACAGCCAACCCTGTGTGAGGGGAGCCAGGCCTCTCTCGGGACATAGGGGATTTCTTTCCACCAGCTTGCTCTGATCTCGTGATGGGTTTCAATTCCCTCATTGACACCGAAGCTCCTTCCTGTCATACTCGGTGAGGAAAGGAGAAAGCCACCTTGTCCCTTCATACCTGCCACATACTACTTCACCCAAGATCCTGTCTCGGACACACATTCGCATGCGTGCACATACATGTACACAACACACAGGCATGCACACACACACACACACACACACACACACACACACATTGGTGGGGGTGAGGGCCTGCACGCACATGCTTTCCAGGGGTCAGATTACCAACATTTCTTTTCAGCAAACCCGGGCCCCTGAGTCCCACAGGGTCCTAACAAGGCACGATGTCCACAAAAGGACGGTGACACAGAGCAGCTCCATGGACTTGCCCAGGGTAGTCAGCGCCGATCCATGGGCCAAGCGGTCAGCATCTCAGCAGCCTTCCCAAGACAGTCCCATAAATTCTAACTCTACAGCCCTCAAGGCGAGGCGAGACTCACAGTTAACTGGTCAGATAGGGTCAAAGAGTTCTGGAAATGCCTTGCGTCCCCAGCTGGTTACCATGTCCTACCCCCCACCCCACCCCACCTCCCACAAGTTCTCCACATTAGCAGTGACACGAAGTAATATACACAACGCCCCTGTGACAGCAGCTGGCTGTTAGGAAACGCTACAGTGGTGTGCCTTTGCTGTTCTTCTTGCTGTGTCTGTATCGCCATTACAGCTTTTGGGAGCTGGTAGTAATAAACTGTCCGATCCTTGAGAAGATCATTGAAACATGAGCGTTGTGTGGTGGGAAGGGGAGGTGAGTTGGAAAAGAAATGTGGGTGAGGGGGTGGACTTCCTCTCATCCTCATCATAAAGGCAGTTGTGGCTGTGACTGGAGGCCACCGGTGGCCTATGACTCTAAGGTGAGGCTCTAAAGAGACTTCCAGGCTGCCGGCCTCATGCTGACTTTCCTCCATCTGTATCCCAGTGATGACCGGTCCCCACAGTATATGGGCCACTGTTTCTCTGTGTTCTGGGAAAGGCCTTCTCCGGGTGCTCTCCCACCCAAGGAAGATTGCCAGAGTTAGCCCCCCTAAAAGAAGAAAAGACCGCAGGATACATGCGAATTACAGTTATTCAGATACAACAGGAAAAGAAAAGAATTCCTATAAGGGTACTCCATGAAGTAGGTGGAGAAGGTATACAGCAAATTAGTTGTTATCCGAAATCCAGACCTACCAGTTCTTCCTGAATTTTCCTCACAACCCTCTCTATCCAGGGTGCTTCAGAACTTAGGATTTCAGAAAGGAACATGGGAATGTATCTTAGACCACTCCTTCAACTTTCTCCAGTGCCTAGGACCACATATATACATTTAATTCCCTGTCACAAGACCCGTTCACGCTCATCACAGAAGGTATACCTAGTTGGGTTGTCCCCCCTGAGAAGAGACCCCGCTAGCCTAGGCACTGACTAAGATTCTCCAGCACCAGACGGGGCAAATGTCTCCCAAATTGGATCCCAATTGAGGGTCTAAGTGCAACCCCTTCTCCCTTCTCTCAAGGAGAACCCATGTTTCATGGGGTGCTTGGGGCCCTGTTGGGGGGAGGGGGTACTAGAAGAACAACAATAGGCTCCCACCAATCTCAGCCCCAACAGCTAGGGTAAGCAGGTGTGAGGAGAGGAAGTGTCCAAGCCTCTATTATGTCAGAAGTCCAAAGACCTTCAAGAAGAGGGCATGGGAAGAGTCCTGGGGAAAGAGGCCCAAGGTGACTTTTATTCACTGAGCCATGTCCCATCATCCGCCAGCAAGCAGCCACCTAACTTAGGGGCTCTCCAAGCATCCAGACCCTCCTAAAGCTAGGACCCAGAAGATTTCCCCCTCCCTCTCCATGCAATATATACTGCCTAACCAAACGATCAAGGGTAACTCTACCCACTCATAGATGACCTCTCTCTGTCGGGCCAGCTCAGGTCAATGGTTATCTCTTACTGTTTCTCTGTGGTCTGTCTGATTCCTAGGGTCTTGGAATCTGGAAAAATTTCTGCAGCAATATGGGCTGAAAGATCCCGACGCAAGCACCCAGTTCATGACTCAGTTTGATGGGGAATTGCCATCAGATTTCGACTTCAATTTCGGTAGAATTAACGACGGCCAAGAGCAATTCAAGGAAAAATAACTAACTGTTCCCTGAGCTGAAACTTCTACCTTCCAGGTGTGTGCTCATGTCATGTAATCCACTACAGATGGTCTGGGGATGAAATCTCCTCTTGGCATCTTCCAAATAAAATAAATAAACAAATAAAAATAAATAAATCCAACAAAAAAAAACGCAAAACAAAAACAAAAACAAAACGAACAAACAAAAACCACTCACCCAGGGCTCAGTAATTTGCTTTCTAACCTGTATATTACTTTGAAAAAAAAACAGCGAGGGAAGGGCTGAGGAGATGTCTCAGTCAATAAAGAGCTTGCCTTGCAAGCATTAGGAACTGAGTTAGGACATCCAGACCCATGTAAAAAGCCCAGTCATGGGAAAATGAGAATCAGAAGCAAACAGATCTCCAAAGCTCACTGGCCAATGGTCTAGACTACTTTGACAACTGGGCCAATAAGGAACTCTGTCTTAGCCAGCAATGTCAGTGCACACCTTTAATCCCAGCACTTAGGAGGCAGAGGCAGGCGGATATCCTGGTTCAAGGATAGTCCGGTGTAGAGTGAGTTCCAGGACAGCCAGGGCTACACAGAAAAAAAAAAAAAAAAAAAAAACTGTCTAAAAAAAAATGAAAGAGAAAGGGGGGAGCAGGGAGACACACACTCCGCCTTAAACAACATGTTGAATGTGCCTGAAAACAGTTAATGGTTGAGGGGTCCCTCCGCTCTCAAGCCCCATGTGCAAACACGTGTGTATGCAAACTCACTCACGTGAGCATGCACACACAGAAGGAAGAGAAAGAAGAAAGAGGAAGAGAGAAAAGAAAAGCAATAAAGAAGACTGGACCAGATTTGAGGACTAGACCTAGATTTGAGGATTTCTTAGAAATGCAAGTGAGTCAGGCCATGAGCTGGACGGACAGGCAGGAGACCAGGTTCCAGGGCCCCCGAGATGCCAAGCCAATCATCCAAAGCCCCGCCTCCCCAGCCATGGCAGTGAGGAAGGAAGGGAGGGTAGCAGAAACTGGGTTTTTGACCATGGATGCTTCCAGCTCCAACAGACAACAACCTTCATTCAGTGAGTTCAGCTAGCACCTGTTCAGCCAGACCCAGGGCAGACAGAAGAGAGGTGCTATTCTAGTGGCGCTTAACAGTCTGTGGTGGTGCTGGTCGAGGGTGGGGGGACGTTGGTCATCAGAGTCACAATGAGATTTTAACAAACTGTGATGTGTGTTCTGAGGCTGTAAAAGGGGCCTGGTTTCTGGCAGTTGTGGAAGAGGCAAGGTCCCTTGGAAGAAGTGGTATTTGAAGTCGGGGCTGGAATGCGCGGTAGAGGTTAATCCAGTGAGGAGCACCACAGGCAGAGACTTCTGGGAACTTGACCCAGGAGCTGGCAGGAACAAATGTAGCATCTTCCTGAAAATGAAAGGCCAATAAAGGGGCTGGAATGAGGTGTGACTATTGACTGGACAGGTAGGGTCAAGGCCAGGCCAGGCCTCATAACCACCCTATAGTTTTTAATCGAATCTATACACACACAAAAAAAAAATTAACAACCTATGGAATGATGAATTGGAGAAAGAATGGAATTGGAGATTGGAGAAAGACTGGTATCGTAATCAGATGTGGGCTTTTAAGAATGCATGAGGCGGCTCCGTAGTGTCTGTAGGGAAAGGGTTTTCATCGGCTAAGGTCCTTGGGTTCCCACGCATGCTTCTTGGCTTGGCTACCCAAGGACCCCCTGAAAATGCATCTCTGCTGTTCTCACGTGCAGCATGAACCGAAGCCCCTCAGACATGTCACCTCCACCCTGGTTCTTTCTACTCCTCTCAAGGTCCCCTAGATCAGTTTCCCTCCACGATTTAACAAGACATAGAGACCTTGGCTGGGACACAGCACCACTGGTGACTCGTCTACAGTGAGCTTTGAGATCTCCAGACGAAAGGGGCAGGCTGAAGCTAGGCATGAGATTATGGCCTCCTTAGAGGCGTGTCCCATGACGGCTACAAAGCAGAAGGGCCGCAGTTGACCCTCCGCCCTGTGAAACACACTCAACTCATGAGTTAACTCTCACGACTGGATCTAAAGACTGCGGCGAGGCGGGGTACTGAGTCTGGGCCGTGGGGAGGGGAGAGGAGGATGCTGCCCCCCCCTCCCTTCCATTGCTAGGTTCAGATCCCTGCCCAAAAGAATAGGAACAAATGCTTACGTTCTAACATCACATCTGATGCCAGCCCAGGGCAAAAGGAACCTCCTGCTCCCTCTCCCCCACCAGGCAAGCCTGTGAGCAGAGCTAAAATAAGAAACAAAAGGAAGTTTCCATTTGCAGTGTCATGGAAGACAGCCACGAGAAGGGACTTTTTGGGTTCCTGTTCCCTGGAACTGTCTCTCCAAAACCCTTACCATGCCAGGGGCAGAGTGTGATTGGCAGCGCCAATTGGTGCCCAGGACTAGGATAAATAGAAGGTCAGCTTGCTAGAACAACCCCAAATTGAGACATCCTCCCTCTTCTGCTTTTAATTCCTTGTGGCTAGCGTGTTTATTTTGGGGTAAGGAAAAAAAGTCGGATGTTTACCCTTCGAGGAAATTATCAGCTTGCTTTCTTACCCCCTTTTTTTTTCCCCCGCCCCGCCTTTCTTTGGCCCTAGCGTTTTATAGGCTTTGAGTTCAGCCCCATGAGGGACCTCCATTCTTCAAGTCCCAAAAAGTGACAAAGAAAGCAGTTGGCCCGGGCCCTAGGCTACAGCCAGCCCTGCCACAACCACAGGGAAAAGTCCAGGGTGGAGAGGAAGCCAGGGGTCCGTGAGAGCCAGCCGTGGGGCGCCCACCTACAGAACTCAGTGGGCCTCGCACCCTGTTTCATCAGCTCCTCCAGGAGGAAGCAAGGGCACCTAAACAGCCAAGAGGTATATAAGGGACCGCGATGCGACCCTTTACACACGGAAGAAAACAGACTTTTTTTTTTTCATCATCACTGTGGTCGCCTTCGCCTTCAGATGTCACTTACTGGACACTTTCTGCAAACCATGCACTACACCAAGCGCTTTACGTGTGATGTCTACACTTACCATGGTCCCATCCTGATTCACAACCTTACTCGGGCTTGGTGTGTGTCCTCTCATTTACATGCCACAACAGCCTAACGATGCAGGTCTTAGCAGACTCGTAGACGGGAACCAGAGTCCCTACTCTCCAATTCATGGAAAGCAATGGCAGAAGATGGTATTACGTTAAAACCCCTCACCACGCTATTTGGAGGGAAACAATGCTCTAATTTTACTTGCTGGGCAATCAATCAATCAATCAATCAAGGCCAGGTCTTTTATTCATTCAAGAGCTGGACAGGGCTGAAGGAGGAATGGCTTGTACCACAATAGTTTGAAGTCTCAGCCATCTGGAATCTTTGTGGAGAAGGCTAGAGCCTCAGAGTACTCAAGGTAAGCAGGCTAGCCCAGGGAAAGACCATTGTCACTGCTCCCTCCCTGTCAAAGGCAACTATTGGGCCACTTCTGTTAATTGAGTCTCCCACCTGTGTGATGGCTACTCCTAGAAAAGGGGGAAGGTGGGAAAGGAGGGAAAGCTATCTAGAAAGGACTCAAGAGTGGTGGGAATGCTAGGCGGTGGTGGCGCACGCCTATAATCCCAGCACTTGGGAGGCAGAGGTAGGAGGATTTCTGGGTTCGAGGCCAGCCTGGTCTACAGAGTGAGTTCCAGGATAGCCAGGGCTACACAGAGAAACCATGTCTTGAAAAACCAAAAAAAAAAAAAAAAAAGAATGGTGGTAATAGTGGTGGTGGTGGTGGTGGTGGTGGTGGTGGTGGTGGTGGTGGTGATGCTGATGGTGATGATGGTGATGGAGGTGGTGCTGCTGATGGTGGTGTATCTGGGTGTTAGGGCTAAGTAGCCATGAAATAGAAAGCTCAGTCCACCCTGCCTCCAAAAACCTGAATTCACATAGACTTCTGCCACTTGACAGCTTAAGTGTCTCAGACCTCCATTTCAAATGTAGGAGAGAGTAAAATTCAACCTCCTTCTAGGGTGGGTTGCCACAGTTAAATGAGATAGCAGAGCAGAGACACTCGAGCGCGGTGTCTGGCATGCAGGCTGTTCAACAAATACAAGATTCCCTCTTCCTCCCTGCCTGCACTTTGCCTGTCCTGCCCAGCTCCTCTGAAACAGTGTCCTTCCTGGCAGACCCATAAGAGCCTCAGCAGCCCAGGGCGAGGGCCGACTAGCTAGGATGCCTTGAGCCCCCGCCCAGAATCCTCCTCCCAAACTGAGCTAAAAGATGGGAGGCTTGGATCAAGAAAGACACCCAGTTCCTTAGCAACTAGCAAGCATTTTCCTGTAAAGACAAAGACCCATCACTCAGAATACCCCTCCCCCCCCACAGCCTCCCCCAGCCTCCCCGGGCCCCCAGCTATCTGATCTGCTTTGCAGGAATGGAGCACAGAGCCATCCACCTCTTGGACCTTACCCCACTGTCCTAGCCAGTCTAATAGTAACGATTCCAGAATACAGTTCCTCCTCCTGGTAGTTAATTTTACCTCTGTGCTCCCCTACCCTGGAACTGCTAAAAGACACATGAGATGCGCGCGCACGCGCGCACACACACACACACACACACACACACACACACATGCCCTCAGCTTCTGAGGCCAGCAAAGAATTAGAAATAAAAGGCACAGTCGTGTGTTCTGTTGTAAAAAATACAGATGTTGATGGGCAGTTTATCCCTGCCGTTCACTGCTCTCTTCCCCTAGGCAAGTCAGCCACCCTCTCTTGGCTTCAGTTTCTTCACAAATCAAGTACTTTCTTCCGTACGGTCCCCTGCGCTTCCATAGTCTACAGTTCTGTACGGCTCTTTTGGGAAGCAGTAGAGAAAGCACACAACAGTGTAGAATGAGCGTTGTTTGTTTTTTTTTTTTTTTTTCATGATTACAAATGAAAAGGAGTCAAGTGCAGTTGTCTATAGAAGCTGGAGAAGTCTAGTGGGGTGCTCAGGTTAAAGATGAGTTTTCAGATGTAGGGGGCTGAGGACCCTGGGATCTCCCACAGGCAACATCCATTTCAGAATCGGGTCAGACAAAACTCAAGCAGAGAGCCCTCGTTTTCACTTCAGGGACACAGGGCAGCACAGAACCTCGAACTAGAGTCCTGAGTCAGGACTCCTGACTGAAAGGAAAGAGACAATCTGTCAGAAAGGGACGCAGCTGCCCCTGGGTTCCCACTCTCACGTCCAGTCTCATGGTGAAAGCAGGTAAGTGTACTTCCTGCAGGGCCTGAGCAGCAGCCTACCAGCCCACAGCTCTCTGCTCCCCAAGACCACCTCCCGCCCACAGAAACAGAGGCAGGTTCGTGTGCGCGTCCAAACCCATGACTTAGAGGTGCCACTGTCACTGCCCCGGCCCAATTTGTGTGATTGTGAAGCCCATATGAGTTTAGCCTGAGATGAGAGCAGCGGGAAGACAGGCTCGCAGGAGAGGGGCATGCACGCATGCGTGCCTGGAAGGGATGCTGGAGTCTGCAGGGACAGAAAGGAGAGGGAAGAGAGGTGGAGATCAAGGCGCCTATGCGCTCCAATAGCGGCCCATCCCTGGCTGGTACTGCAAGCTGGCCTACCTGAGCCATAGCTGCAGTTTGTCAGCTTGCCCCCAAGCCCCGATCCACACAAAATAACATCTACAGCAGCGGTCCTCAGCCTTCCCAATGCTTCAGCCCTTTCATACAGTTCCTCCTGTTGTGGTGGCCCACCCCCACCCCCAAACCGTAACTGTAATTTTGCTACTGCTATGAATCGTAACGTAAAAATCTGATACGAAGGATGGTTGATAGGCAACCCTTGTGAAGTAACTCACAGGTTGAGAACCACTGGTTGGTCTACAACTTTACCCACGTGGAACACTGGCCACTGCTGCTGGGAAGGCGAATGTCTTCCAGCTTCTTAGCAGCCATGCCCCTGCCCATCCACACAAAAACAAGCACGAGCATTCACATTCACACACACACACACACACACACACACACACACACCTCCGGTATGCAACCTGCACGTGCATACTGTCAACACAGCATCCCACACAAAATCACATGGTGTACGCAGCCAATAGACACTAAGGGGTATCAGCTCCGCCAACCTCTTTCTAGACATGCTAGACAAGCTGTATTTGTGATTACCTTGTTGAACCTCAGCACACTCTCACTCAAAGCCTACCACTAACGCAGAAAAAAAAAAAAAAAACCACTCTTTGTATGAGCCTGAGGATCAGACTTGACCTAACCACAAATCTCACTTTGCAATCGGCCTGCCACTGCAGTTGCTGGAGCATTGATGGTACAGTGGAGCTTTCTTGTGTGTGATTGGGGAAGGATGAGGGGAGGGGAGGGGCTAGCAGAAGGGAACCAGGCCTTCCGCTGAAGTTCACGAGGAAGGCCTCCAAACGCATGCCCGCCTGTCCTTCCAGCAGCCCCACATCTGGCCCCTTGCCTGGGCAGTGCCCAGCCAGAGAAAGGAGAAGCCAAAATTGGCCAGACTGAGTTGCTAAATTGAACCTTGGCAGCGAAGGGGAAACACGTCAGTTCCCTGGGGAAGTGGCCTAGCCCAGGTCGGCCACAGGCCCCTGGGCTTCTACTCCGATGGAACAAAAGTTGCTCAAATAGGTCTGATGCTTTTTGTTTTTGAGCCTAAAATACCCTGTGGTGGCAGACGGAAGTGTGACCACGGGAGGGAAGTAGGGTAATGGGGAAGAATTTGTTTGAGTTTCCATCATGACTACTTTTTCTTTCATTTGGGGTCTAGAAGAAGCTGCTCCACCTTCTCCCTCCCCCTGCATCCCCCAAAGTCCAACATCCCAAGATTTGGGGCTACCCGAAAGCTACCATCACCAATGATCTGCTGCCCTGTTATATTCCACCACCACCCCCAGCCTAAGAAGGACTAGGACCCTGAAAGCGACCCTGCCACAACACTGTGGAATTTTTTCCCCTCGGGCTACCTGGTAGAAGAGCGAGAAACTGATCCAGAAGAAGAGGGGTTGATTCCTAGGACAGGGAACAAGTGGCAATTGCTTTCAGAATCTGGCTGTCCCTAATGTGCTTCTGTGTGATTTGTGCGTCTGTGTGTGTGTGTGCATGCGTGCACACATGTGCGCTCTCTCATGTGTTTGTGTATGTGTGTGCACACGGATAGACATGTGCTGTGGCATGAGCATGGAGCCAGAGGACGAGGTTCAGTGTTAGTTCACTTGTATCAGACTCATGTTGTTGGGATTAGCAACATCCTGAGCATCCTGACAAGGCCTCTCACTAGACCCTCGATGAGGTTTAAACAAAACAAAACAAAACAAAACAAAACAAAGATCCCGTTCATGTGGAATTTTTCAGAGCATCTAGTGAGCCAGGATGTAACTGGACTAAAACTCCAACCCATGTACTGGGATCCAGCATTTTGATAGGCAAGCCAGCAGGCCAAGCCATATCTCCAAATGCAAGGGGTCGGAGAGTCGCTGCCAAGATAGGCCACACCACTCCTCGCCTCCTTCCTAATTTATTTTGACCCATACTCCTTACCACCAAATCAACTTTATTTGTTTACTCTCCCTGACCACCCTGAAACCTCATGGGACCTTCATTTCCCCCACTGCAAAGGCCTGAGCTACTTTCTTCAATGCCTTATCCCAGACTGTGACCCCTGCAGTGGGCACACAATGAATGACCTCCGGGTAGGGAGGGAATGGTGGGACAAGAGGTCCTTAAACAGTTCTAGTACTCCCTGAAGACTTATTAATTCAAAAGAGGCAAAGGCCTACTAGACACAGATGCTGGTGCCAAGTGGATGGGGGTGGCGTGGGGCGTGGGGTGGGGGGGGACAGGAAGATTAGGGGTGCAACGGTAACCTACCCGAGATCAGAAGTTACCCTTCTGCACTTGTTGAAGGGGCACATTTATCAAAGGATTCCACAAGTGTGGGGGGAGGAGTAAGAAAGCGGTGGACAAGGCATCTCTACAACACTCCCTCCAAGAAGGCGCTGGCTGGGGTGTAAAGCCGTGAAGCCCCGCCTTGTCCTTTAGAGTGATATACAGAACTTTGCCGGTGGAGTGGCCTGGGCTGGGAGAACAGGAGGCAGGAGATAAAAGACACTACACCATGACTACGATGGGACACGACAAGTCTCTGAGACCGCATAAAGCCTATGGGTCTTGTCCCTGGTACTGGGGACATTTGGGTTAGAACAGGAGAGATGGCGTTGTTGGTGCTGGTGGCCCACAGCCGGGGCCTTATGAACTCAGATTACAGTTCAAAAGCAGCTCCCGGCCTCGGTCCCTGGGTGAGATTTACCAGCTTTTAACAACAGCAGGATAATCACGCTAATGAAAAACTCCCTCCGGGCTTGGGGCAGCCAGACTGAGATGAAGAAACCGGGAGGCATTTCGGAGTCGCCAGATGAGTCACTCTGAATGTGCTGGGAGTCCGCCTGCCTCTGGGCGCGAAGGTCTCTCTCTCTCTCTCTCTCTCTCTCTCTCTCTCTCTCTCTCTCTCTCTCTCCCACTCTACAGAGATGGCAGCAGCACACTGGAGTGGGGGTGGGGGAGGTGGGGAACCTGCAAGTCCACCCCTGGAGCATTCTAGGCCCTGCTATGGGAAACTAGGCACGGTCTGAGCAGGATCTCCTGAGATTGGGCCACCACCTGGTAAAGGCAGCAGTCACCCTGCTACCGCCTGTGGTGAGGTCTGTATAGGTCTTCAGGTTCTCTGATCCTCTTAAGCCATCTTGGCTTCCCCGCTGTCAGGTTTTGGAGAGGGCAATGCTCTGCCGGGTTCCAAGCCCCCCAAAGATTCCAGCTGTGCTTGGCTCCAATCCTTTTCCCTAAAGGATTTCTGCCAGTGCCTCAGTTTCCCTGAGTAGTTCAAGGTTCCCTACACTCCACCCTGCCCCCGGGTGGTAGGAGCATTAATTACAGTTTGTTCCTGGCTTTGAAGATGAAAATGCCAAGGATCATTACCTCCCAATTAATGGGGTTATTACCTCTTGAGATTGTGTGGATGACTCCTACTGCACCCCTGCCCCCAACCTGGGATCATAAAGTGGTTCCCTGTTGGACTGTTTCTGGGTCCCCCCCATTCTCATACTCCCCCTTTCCTGGTTTCACACTGGTAATTAGCACCTCTCCTCCAAAATTAGAACCGGTAGAGTATCTAACATAGTCCATCTTGAACAAGGATTTATGGAGTCTCTGATGAGGCCATTGGTGTGGGTAAAAGGATGGACGGAGTTGTGAGCTCACACTTGTAACCACAGTACTCAGTAGGCTGAGGCAGGAGGATTAAGAGTGCAAGCCCAACCTGGGCTACCCTGTGAGACCCTCTCTCCCCAAAGATTTATTTCAGCCAGCCCTACAGAGGCAGGAAGCGCCCCCCCCCCCGAGCTGTTCACAGAGTAGAGTATTAATGCAGAGAGCCAGAGTTCAGAACGCTGGAGTCTTTAACGGCTTCCCTGAATCCAGTTTTCCTAGAGGCTCACCGTAGCAAAAAAAAAAAAAGCTGAAGGCAAGCCTCTAGATTCTCTCTGGGGTGGATGTGACAAAGGGATTAACAGTTTGGGACTGAGACAAGGGTTCAAAGCCCATGACCCTCTCTAAAACCTAGAGTGCTGCTTCTGAGGGTGAAGGAAAGGAACCAGCACCTGCCTTATGAATAAAGCCTGTTCTGAAAAAAGCAGGTACACAGCAAACCACGGAGATCAGAACTTACCCACGGTCCCTCCCACTTTCTTTTCTAGCTCATTCTTCTCCCCAGCTGCCTTCTCCATGGTCCCTCCCCCCACACATTCACACCTTTTCTGCTCTTCATTTCTAATCCTGAAGTTCCTCTTTCCAAAAAGCACCATCCCCTGAGAGCCCTTTCTGCAGACACCATCCCCCTTGAGAAGGGGTTACCCCACAGCGGGTCCCAGGGGAGCGGCAGGCCCTTAGAGCACATGACTCCATTTACCTTTTATAAGCCCCTAGCTAAGACAGCGAAGTTCCCATTACAAGCCCTCATGCCCTGACCCACTCACCCCAACACACACACACACACACACACACACACACACACAACCACCCCTGCCAACCCCTCCCTCTAGAACCTCTAACTGTAACTAGGAACTTAAACACATTGCTCCCAAACCTGCTTTCGATAGAAACCCAGAGAGCTGGGAAAGAGGCCTGGTTCATTCACTCTCTCTCCTTCTCCCCTAACCAACCCCCAGCCTTAGGAATTCGTTCAGAAACCCATGAGCTGACAAAACTCGGAGCTGAAATTAAATTCCAACTCTCTGGAAGCCTACAAATAAGGCTAATCATAGCCGGAAGTCATGCACAGGTAATTGTATCAAAGAAATCAGAACCCTTGATCCCCACGCCTTGGCTAGTGTTTGACACCCACAATGTACACTTTTCTCAATTCTGACTTTGTTGTTGTTGTTGTTTTGTTTTGTTTTGTTTTGTTTTTTGAGACAGGGTTTCTCTGTGTAGTCCTGGCTGTCCTGGAACTCACTCTGTAGACTAGGCTGGCCTCGAACTCAAAAATCCGCCTGCCTCTGCCTCTCAAGTGCTGGGATTACAGGTGTGTGCCACCACGCCCAGCTGCTCAATTCTGACTTTTCACAGCGCCCTTCCCCGCTCCCCCAGCTCCGTCCTGATTGCTCATCCTCTGGATTCCCCAGGACAATTAATTAGTTCTAAGGACTCACTCGGGTCTTGGGAGAACTCTGCAGGATCAACAACTTACAAATTTGGTGACTATTCCCACACTCCCAGCAATGGTGCTTTGTAACAAAACGGTTTGTCCCTTTGGTTATCAGACACTCTGAAATTATCAAAAGTATGGATCCCAAATATCCCGTTTCTACGTGGTTAGAATAAGTTTATTTTAATTTAGACCAATAGATCTTAGAAGGAAAGTGTGTCCAGCTGGAAAGAAGGCTCAGTTGGTAAAGTACCTGCCAGGCAAGTGAGAGTATCTGAGTTCAGGCAGCTAGGACCTATGTGAAAAGCTGGGCGAGCCTGAGTCTGTGCCTGTAACTTTAGATGTAGAGAGACGGACGCAGAGACAGGCAGACTACGGGGCTCACTGGCTGGCTAGCCAGCCTTGCCAAATCAATGCACTTCAGACTAAGAGGGCTGGACAGATGGCTCAGCAGAGCTCGATGCTCTAGCAGAGGACCAGGGTTTGTTTCCCATCATCCCATATGGCTCAGAATCACCTATAGCTCCAATTCCAGGGACCTACACTCTCTCCTGATCACCAAGGACACAAGTGCACACATGTGCCCACACGCACGCACGTGCGCACGCGCGCGCGCGCACACACACACACACACACACACACACACAGAGAGAGAGAGAGAGAGAGAGAGAGAGAGAGAGAGAGATGGTTTAGTGGACAAAAGCATTTATTATAAGGAGGAGGATTCAATCCCCCTTACACACTCCACACCACCCCCACCCCCAATCCCATGTGGTGGCAAACATATGTAATTCTAATATCAGCAGCCCAATCTTCTGGAGATATAGCATCCACCAGAGGCACCAGCATGCCCCCCACCCGCCCACCCCCCACCCCCACCCCACCCCACCCCGTGAAGGCCACTGACCCTACCAAGACTTTCTTCAAACTTCCGGGAAATCCCTACCTGGACTCTCCTTCAAGCTGGCTGCCATTCCCAAAGAATCAGCAGTGACCTCTGAGGAGCAGTAGGACTCCAGTGACCCTTCCGGATAGCAGCCAAGAATGGAAAACACCCGAAGACCCTCACGATAGCCGGCATTCAGGAGTAATGCCACCAGGGCAGGCCCTCTACACAGATTCTAGGCGTGATTTGAACAATTCCATTCCTCATCACTGAGTCTGATACCCTACAGGCAGACTTCCATTCCAGCCGTGTTGGTGAGTGCCTCCATGCTGCAGGTGACATCCTGAGTATTGTGCTTAATATCTTCAGGATTTATTGGAAACCCTTGTTAAGTAATCCGTGCCCCCCCCCTCCTCCAAATGCTGGGTAGTGAAGCCACACATCAATAATCCTAGCGCTTGGGAGACAGAGGCAAGAGTTGAAGGCCATTCTCAGCTAAATTTAAAAAGCTCGTTTAAAAAAATAAAAAAGACTAGGGAGGTGACTTAGAACACCGGGTGCTGCCACAAAGGCCTGAGTTCTGAGTTCAGACCTCCAGCACCCGTGTAAAAGGGTGGCATGCTGACACGCAGATGAAATGTTAGTACTGAGAAACAGGAGGATTTCTGGGGCTCCATCTCCAGCTAGTCTCAATCAGTCAGTGAAATCCAGGTTTAATAAGACCCTATCTCAAAAATAATGTGGAGAGCAATTGAGAAACATCACACACACACACACACACACACACACACACACAGAGAGAGAGAGAGAGAGAGAGAGAGAGAGAGAGAGAGAGAAACAGTGTGCACATGAGCACAGACATATACAAATAACATATACACCAAAATCAAAACAAAAACTACAGGCCTCGACCAGGCTACACAGCACACAAGTACTCTCATGGCCGAGCTACATCTCAAATCCTAAATGTTTTTGCTTAAAATGCAAATTCCCTTGGGACTGGAACAGTGGCTCAGCAGTCCAGAGAACAGGCTGCTCTTGCAGAGGGTCCAGATTCCCAGCTCCCACAGTGGGGCTCACCACGGTCTGTAACTCCTGGGGGGCCTGATGGCTTCTTAAGGCATCTGCACACAGAAGAGCCTAAGAGACACCCACACACATCAAAACAAATAAATGTAAACGCCAATGCCCCCTAAGATCAGGAAAGCATTAAATGGCTAACATCCCGGGTTGAAATGATTTTAATGAGGGAAAGAAGGAAAACAGAAGACAGGTTAATAAAAAGGAAAACTGAAGTCCACAGACTCCTGGAACAAAAGTCCAGGACAGAATTGTGCCTGTTACTGCAGCGGATTCCCAGGACTACATATTCTTTCTCCTCACCCAAACACAAAAACACCCATTCCCCCTCCGTGGGAGGCAGCAGCCTTGGCCCTTTGACACAGGGATGGCCTGCCTACTTTCCACCAGCTCCAGGGGAGGACTCCCTGAACCTGTGCCTACTAGCTCCCTACAACTTCAGGGCTTAGGGTTCAGGTAATTAGGCTCTTGGCAATCTCTCTGGAGCCCGCCAATAAACCTGAAACAAACGCCCTTAGCCCCTCTCCAGGAGGGAAAAAAGGAAACACTCAGGGAAGGGGAAACAGGGAAGGAGAAAAACTTTTTTTTTTCTCCACTGAATTCCACCCCTAACAACCAGGGAACTGTAGAAATCCTCAAAACCGCCACTGTAAACAGCCCATGCTGCTGCAAATTCCTAGTTGTGTCTACTGTCACAGAGCCATGGCTTCCACCTATGGTCATCATCCAGGGTGACAGAGGGCATCTGCTGGCACTGCAACCTGAATAGAAAGTAGTCATTAAGGGCCTAGGCTCCTAGGCTCCTTTCATGGCAACAAAAAGGCCCCCAGAATCCTCCACGCCATCCTGGAAGCCACAGGCACTCCAAGGTGTTAGAAAATGACTCAGGAACATGGTGGCCTGCCTCCTGTCACCCCCAACTGTTGCCATCTTAATCAATGTCTTGGCTCAGGCAAAAGGGGGACCATTCTTAAAAGCACCCCCAGATTGACACAGGTACCAGGCACCCAAATAGTAATTTACTTTTCTCTGTAAATAAACAGTATTCCTTTTACTTGACAAGCTGGAAGGAATGGCTTCCCCCGCTGGGCACTTTTTACCAGCTGCATTGTCTAAATGCATCCCTGGGGCACACAAGGACAAGGAGCGTGTCCACCATGCAGCAGGATGGGAGAGAATATAGTTTAGTGGTAGTAATTGCTGTTTATTGAGCGCTTGCTAGAAGTCTGGTATAGATACTCCCTGAAAATGCTCCGCTTTAATTCTTCCTACAAGCTCTGTATTGTTAGCTAAAGCAATAGATAAGAAGCTCAGGAGTTTCCCTTGTCACAGTGAGGCTCCGATAAATATATTAAGTGAACTGAAAACTTCCATTCAATCAGAACTAGTAAGAAAGAGGCTGACCGCCTTTCCGGTCTTGTCTGGTAAGCAACAAGTTCCTGGGGCAAGCCAGCAGGCCCAGATGTGTGCTTTCCCTCTTAGAAACAAGTTAACTATCCTCGAAAGTGTTCCCAGCCATCCTTAGAGATGCAATAGCTGACACTGGGACCTGAAAGCCTTCGAGTATCCCAAATGCTGCCATCGTAGGCCCATATGGAAAAAGAACAGGACCACCAGCTCCTTCTGTGGATAGAGCCCAACAGGTGGAAACTGGATGGTACTAGGGTCCTTGCTAGTTGAGCTGGGCCGCCGAAGGCCTTCCATTCCTTCCCACCACCCTCTCAGGCTGATCTCTGCCTCACGCGGGGAGACGCGGGCACTGCAGTCAATCTTAGACCTGCGCTTGGTCCAGGGCCGAGAACCTCTCGGCAAGTCCAGGCAGAAGGCAGGAACCCACCGAGACACCCCGCCCCTCCCATCGCAGCCCGCCAGCCTCCGCTCGCACGCGCAGCAGGAAGCAATGCAGAGGCGCGCCCAAAGCTTGCGGGTACCCAGGACACCCTTTCCCCGCCCCATTTGCCTTGCTCTCCGGCCAGAGGCCAGAGCTCGAGGCTAATTTTTCACGTCCCCCCCCCCCAACCCCAAGACCGCCTCCCTAGATGACGCTACAGCCTGTGCGGTTCCTTTAAAGGCTGCGGGTTCCGTTCTTCCCTTTTCCACTGGATGCCAAAATATGCAAATCCGAGGACCGGAATCTGCAGCCAAATAGAGCAGGAGAAGGGGCGCGGCCGGCGCGTCACCGGATCCTCTCCTTGTATGGCTCTTCCCGGCTTGGCCCGCTGCCCCGCGACCCTCCCTGCAGCCGCGGAGGCCCCTCCCGCACCCAGCCAGGCTCACACCGCCGCCCACGCCCCTGACCAGCCGCTCCCCCCTCCAGGGATGGAGCCGGGGGCGGGAAGCGCTGCATGCCCTGATTCCGGCCGAAGCCCGGGACCGCTGCAGCGCGCAGTCTCCCCGCGCCGCGCGGGCGGAGGAGAACCCGGGGGCGCAATGCCTCTAGAGCACAGGAATGGGTAGCCTGGAGGGAGTGGAGGCGGGGGTGGCAGAGATGGGGGCTCACGGGCGGCGGGAATCCCTCCTTCCCTAAGAGCTAGAGGAGATCCGGGGGAGTCTGGGCCCTTCCACCCAATGTTCTCCAAACTGAGGGGAGGGAAGAGGGAGTGAGGTTGTCATCCACCCCCATCACAATGAGCAGCTCGGGAGTTCCTCCCACGCGTCCCACCCCCCTCCCCCGGCCCCGCATGGACCTCCCACGGCGTGAGACCGGGGATCCTCTCTTCCTCCTTGTCAACACTCCCACTCCCCCTGAGAGATGCAAGTTCCCCCAACCCCGACTCTCCAGCCGGGGGACGCGGGATTCACCGCGCCCACGCGGCCACTGAGGAGGGAATCCTCCCCCGCCAACCCAGTGTGATTCGGGGTCGCGCCTCCGTGCTCCCTCCCTCTCCTCCCCCTCGCTCTCAGCCAGGCTGCGCGTTTCAGGAGCAGGCCTCGGGGAACACATCACCCACCCCCGGGATCTGCTGTCGAGGTGACAGCACCCTGGGTCGGCACAGGGGGCCGCCCTTGACTGCAAGACACCCTCAGGCAGCATTGAGGACAACCCTGCGGGAGACAGAGGGGGTAGATACTAGCGGAGACCGCCTTGGTGGCTTAGAAGCTGTGGGTTTCGCCTCTTCCTGCTGCGACTCAGCCGCAAGCCCTTAGCCGGCTGTAGTAGATAGCGACTGTGCCCCGGCCTGCTGGGCCCTCCTGCCATCCTGTGGCCAAAGGGGTTTGCTTTAGAACCGCCAGGGAATTTCTCTGAGCATTATTTGGTGCACGTGTTTTCTATCCTCCCTAAACTTCACTCTTTTCTAGACTCCACCAAAAACTCAGGCCCTCAACCCCTAAAAGTGTGGAGCCCTAACCCCACTGCGCAGCTAGCTGATCCGCTACACACTCCCGGGACCGCTGGGCTCAACTGAGAGTCAGCGCGGGGTCAGGAGCCCCAAGGGAGGGGCCGGCACTGTGGGCGGTGAATCAGAATGAGGTCGGCTCGAAAGTTCTAGGCGTCCTAGACTAAGGAGCCTTGGGACATTAGAACCCCTTCCCCAAAGGGAAATGCTTCCTCTCTCCACCAGAGTCCAGTCAAGGATTGGGTGCTAAAGGAAAGGCAGGGGTTGTGTGAGGGGGTCTGGGCCCCCTTTCCCAACAGTTCCCAGACTGCTAAGGGACCTGTCCCCTGGTGTGCTGAACTCTTTCTTCCTGCTGGGAGTGCTGGGGGCCACTTGCAAACAACTCCACTCCTCCAACCGCTAAATTCTGTCTCTAATGCAGCCCTCAAATTAAAAAAATAAATAAAAAAAAATAAAAAACTACATGTTTTAGTTACAGGGTTTTCCACTGTGCACTGCGCGTCGCGCGCTTTGCACTCGTCTTCGTCCCTCTTTCTTTTCTCCTCTCTCTTTCCTTCTTTCTAATCTTCTAATTGACTTTTTTTTTTTTTTTTTTTTTTTTTTTTTTTTAAGAACGGCGAGCGGTGCGGGCGCTGCACGTTGGCTGCGGCCCGCTTCCTGCTTTCTAATGTTCCATTGTGAGGAGCTTCCATTGTGACGTCGCGCCCCTTCGGCTGGGCTTTGTCTGTCCATATATGGGCAGCTACGTCACGGAGCTTTCCCGGGGCTCAGATAAATAGACTGGTGGAGTTCCCTGGCTGGGAGCTTTTGGGCAGCAGTGAGCTAGCTAGGAAGCGGCGGGGCTGGTTGGTGGTGGTAGCAGCGGCGGCAGCAGCAGCAGCAGAGGAGGTGGCGGCGGCAGCGGCGGCGGCGGCTGTGGCAGATCGGGGGGTGGGGTGGGGGGTCGGCAGGCGCGTGTCTGTGAGATCAATACTGAAGCCGCGTCTGACCCCCTGGAGCCTAGATCCCCCCCAGCCCAGCCCCCATCCCACTCCCCGCACACGCCCCACCCCACCCCCACGACCCAGCGTCGCACCGCACCAGCTGAGGCACCCGAGAGGATTACCCTCTTTGCCCCTCTCCCACCCCCCCCAAAAAAAAGAATAGATCCCCTCCCCTGACCCACCCCTTCCCCTTTTCACTCCCCCCTCCCCCCCGAACTTTCCCTCTCGCACGCTTTTCCCCTGCACCACGGATCGCCTCTCGGATGCCGCTAGCCTGGAAGCTGCGTTAGGAACAGGCGGCGGCGGCGGCGGCGGTGGCGGCAGTGGCGGCGGCTGTAGCTCGGGAGTGCTATGACCGGCAAACTCGCCGAGAAGCTGCCGGTGACCATGAGCAGTTTGCTAAATCAATTGCCTGACAATCTGTACCCCGAGGAGATCCCCAGCGCGCTCAACCTCTTCTCCAGCAGCAGCGACTCGGTAGCCCATTACAATCAGATGGCTACAGGTAAGGGTGGCGGTGAGGCGGCGAGGCGGCGAGGAAGGAAAGGGGGAGGACGGGGAGGAGGGAGCGAGCTAGCGATGGATGCATAGATCGATGGATGCAGGAATGGATGGATGGAGAGACGGATGGAAAGATGGGGGGCGCGCTGGGAATTTTCTGGGGGGCGAGTTGCTTTTCCCACCCACTCCTCCCGCCCTCCGAGATCGGGAAGGCTTGGTTGGAGACGCCACGGTTGAGGCTTCGGTTCTCCCGGGTGGGGGCAGCCGCCGACCGGAGGGAGGTAGGTGCGAGCAGCTCTGGGGTTCTCCCTCCCCACGCAGGGGGGCCCGATCGCTGGGCTGCGCGCTAGGCGTGGTGCCGTAGCCCCCTTTCTCGGGAGGAGCCCAGCGTCTTTTTCACCCGCGCTCTCCCCCCCTTACTCCCTCAGCCTCCCACCCGGGATGGAGCCATGTGCGGCGTGGAGTCCCCACGGTGGGAGAGGTACTGCGACGCTGCCTTTCCGGGGCGTTCAGCAAAGCCATTGGGGGTGTGGGGACGGTGGGGAGAGGGAGGGGGCTCACCCACGGGGCGGGGGGAAAGGGTTTGCCACCGGGGGGGCGAGCCTGGGACCCGGGAGCTTGGGAACGGCGGCCGCTCCCGCCGTGGAGACATGGGCCGGTTTTCCACCGCTCTCCACTCGCCTTAGCTGGGCTTAGGTTTTTTTCCCCTCCAGCCGGAGCAGAAACCTCCATCAGGCCGGGAGGAGACTGGGGCCGGGAGAGGCTCCCTTTACGGGCGGCACCCTTCTGCGCTCCGAGGACAAAAGCGTCGAAGCTCTTTTGGGTCGGCCACCCGGGCTCAGCGCGCGTAGGGGGACATCGCTTGGGGCATGAAGGCGCGGCGTCTTGGAGTAGACAGGGCCGGGGGAAGAGGCCGAGTTGTGTGTGCTGGAGAGCGAGAGCCGGGCGCGCTCCGGGTCTGAAACTACCTGTAGCTGCAGCTACCTGTCCGCCCCACCTCGGGAAGAACAACAATGCTCTCTCGCGCGCGTGCGTGTATGTGTGTGGTACGTGAGTGTGTGCGCGGCGTGTGCGGTGTGTGTGCCGGAGCCACTCCACACCCCGATCCGTAGTATTTTGCTGTATCCAGGTTGCGCCGGGGAGCGCGGCACCGCCCGCTTTGCGCCGGGCTCGGCGTTCCTCTTACCCCACGCGCTGCGCACTCCAGCCGGCCGCACCCTCTACTCCGGGGCAAGGACCTGGGCGCCGCGGCCGGGAGCCGGCTCGGCCTCACTCACCCCTCCCCTCTCTCCCCCGCTCTCCGCAGAGAATGTGATGGACATCGGTCTGACCAACGAGAAGCCCAATCCGGAACTCTCTTATTCGGGCTCTTTCCAGCCAGCTCCCGGCAACAAGACCGTGACCTACTTGGGAAAGTTCGCTTTCGACTCTCCTTCCAACTGGTGCCAGGACAACATCATTAGCCTCATGAGTGCCGGCATCTTGGGGGTGCCCCCGGCCTCAGGGGCGCTCAGTACGCAGACGTCCACGGCTAGCATGGTGCAGCCTCCTCAGGGCGACGTGGAGGCCATGTATCCGGCGCTGCCCCCTTATTCCAACTGCGGCGATCTCTACTCGGAGCCCGTGTCTTTCCACGACCCCCAGGGAAACCCTGGGCTCGCCTATTCCCCACAGGATTACCAATCGGCCAAGCCGGCCTTGGACAGCAATCTTTTCCCCATGATTCCTGACTACAACCTGTACCACCATCCCAACGACATGAGCTCCATTCCGGAACACAAGCCCTTCCAGGGCATGGACCCCATCCGGGTCAACCCACCCCCTATTACCCCTCTGGAGACCATCAAGGCCTTCAAAGACAAGCAGATCCACCCGGGCTTCGGCAGCCTGCCCCAACCGCCGCTCACTCTCAAGCCTATCCGGCCCCGCAAGTACCCCAATCGGCCTAGCAAGACCCCGCTCCACGAGCGGCCCCACGCGTGTCCCGCGGAAGGCTGTGACCGCCGTTTCAGCCGCTCGGACGAGCTGACCCGGCACCTGCGCATCCACACGGGCCACAAGCCCTTCCAGTGTCGGATCTGCATGCGCAGCTTCAGCCGCAGCGACCACCTCACCACTCACATCCGCACGCACACCGGGGAGAAGCCCTTTGCCTGTGAGTTCTGTGGGCGCAAGTTTGCGCGCAGCGACGAGCGCAAGCGCCACGCCAAGATCCACCTCAAGCAAAAGGAGAAGAAGTCGGAGAAAGGGGGTGCGCCCTCTGCCTCCTCGGCGCCCACCGTGTCCCTGGCCCCCGTGGTCACCACCTGCGCCTGAGGATCCGGCACCCAGGTCCCTTCTTTTCCCTTCCAGTGCCTCCTGGCTGGTCGCCTGAAAGCAGCAGGGGAAAGCCAGTCACCGAGGCGCAGGGGCCGCGCCCTGATCTCGCCCTGGACGTGCGGTCCCCTTGCCTACCCCTCGAAGCCCCCCATTTCTACCCTTTCACACCGGCCGGCGGTTGGGGGCTAGGGCTGGAGGCACTTTCTCCTTGCTGCCCCCTCTTAGCCAAGGCGTGGGGGCGGAAAGGTGGCGTCTAGCCCGCTTTGTTCAGTTAGGATCGCCTTGATCCAGGGGCCGCTGGGCCACGCCGAGGACCTGCGGGGGGACTGAAGGCGGGGGCCCATCCAACCTTCGCCAGACCCAAGCACCTCACTGTTTCCCCCCTCCAGCGTCTCCCTGTGTTCCCCCTCGAACACCCGAGAGGGGGAGGGGGGAAAGGAGCGCACCAAAGCGCAGAGCTTGCTGCCCGCCGCACGCACGCGCGCTTGCTGCGTGCCGGTGATGCGCGCGAGAGTGTGCGTGCTCGCCTGTGTGTAGTGTGCGTGTGTATGTGTGTGTGCGTGTGTGTGAGCGGGTGTGTGGTGTGTGTACGCGCGCGCGCGTGTGTGTGTGAGACTCTTGAGCTGAACTGGGCTGTGTCTACCCCTAAACTCTTCTTCACATAAGGTCCCCAAGCCGTTGGGAGATGTCCCAAGCTAAGGACCTGCATGTGACCGGAGGAGATGGTCTTCCATCTGCTCCTTAATAATGTTTCTTACAGAAATGCCTCGGATGCTGCAGCTGCTACGGTGCTGCTGCCGCCGCCTCGGGTTTGGCCTTTTAGAGCCCCCTCCCTTTCCGAGCGCTTCCCTCTTAGGCCCCAGGGCAGTGTGATCTTTGGGGGAGAAAGAGCCACCTTTAAAAAAATCATCTGCTCAGCCCTACTTTTCAAAATCTGTGTTCTGGAGCTTGCCCTCCGCCCCTCTCTCCCATCTTCTCTTTTTTTCCCCTCTCAGGTTCTCACTGGGTCTCTCAAGATCTTTACCCAGAAAGGCAGGCCTCAATCAACCACCCAAGAGTTTGTCTCTGTCACACACCCATTCCCCATTCCTGGGAAGGCTGGCTCTATTCATTTGCCCTCTGTGATCACCACAACAGATACAAGTGAAGTGTGTGTGTATGATGTTAGCGTGTGTATGTAGGTGTATGTGTGTGTTTCTTTATACACATATATTTACATAACACACGCTGTATTCCTAGCAAAATCGAATCTAAGGCATTTGGTTATCCAGCGCAGTGCACTGGAATAAAGAGAATTTGTAGGCATATACAGCTTAAATGATTTATTTTTATGAAAATGTTAACTGATGAGATTATATCTACCTGTGTATGTGTGTGGGTATATGAGCACACGCGTGTATATATGCATACACATTCTGTTCAAATTTTCCTCAAAAAAAAATAGATGGGGATTTTTGCATTAATCTGTGTTGCTGAATGAGACACACCTGTTTCATGGCCCCATCGCACCTCCCCGCCCTACCTCACCTCTTCTCAGGAGCCCTCTACCCTCTGTCCTGTCCAGCCCTTCCTCACACAGGGTGGCCCTTTGGAAGTGGAGACTTCGAGAAGGGCGCTCTCTGACACAGCTTCCAGCACAGTCTTGACTGAATGTACTGTTTCCTATTAGCGTCCTTTCTCCTGTGGCCGGTGCGCTGCCCAGGGAGAAGGGACAAAGGTCTGGAGTTTACAGAATGTCTGTTTTTAAAGTCACTTTATGCGTTTCCCAGTTTTTTTTTTTTTTAATTAAAAAAGCACCGTCTTTTGGTGGTGGATAAATAATACTAAAAGGACTCTAGTGCAAGGGAGAAAAAAAAAAACTCAAAGAGCGGGGATTGTGGGGGATTGTGGGGGATTGTGAATTTCCAGGTACTCGGGCTTTTTGTAGAAGGAGAAGTTTGCCAGGAGGGCCCATATTTTTTCAGCTGAAGGGTAAAATCTTTCTTTGCAGAGACAGTATTTTGCTGAATACTTTTTATAATGTGATGATTATTTAAAACACACACACACACAATTTGGTCAGTTCAAAGCTGGAAGGAGGAATCAAATATCCTTTAATATTTTTTCTTCCTCCTTCTGGAATATGCATGTCATTGCATGATAACTCTGACTTTTCCTTTGTTTTAATAAAACTGTTCTCAGACATTTAAGCTAAACTAAGAGGAAAAAAAAACTTTGTTGCCAAAAGGTCGTGCTATCCCGATTTTTTTATGTCTGCATGTTTAAAAAAAAAAAAAGAAAAGAAAATGCACTCTAACTTATGTGAACTGAGAGAAAAAATCAGGTTTTAAACAGGAAAACCTATGGGGAATGATATTTTTTGAAAGACTTTTGTATACAGTTGAGTACTTAGAAAAAGACAAACCAGATGTAATATATTTTGTGGATGTTTTTATTTCTTGGATTTATAGTACCTTATACTAAGGTTAAAAAAATGCTTGATATTGTGAAAAGGTGAGATTCTTCACCAACATTTCATTTACTTCTTGTCACATTGTTATGCCAATATAATATAGTTAATGAAAACAGCATTTTTAAAAGCAAATATTGAAACGGTGTAATGTTGTACCATTTGCCCTGTGAGCAAATGCCAATACAGTAAATATATTGTGTTTGCTGACAATCAGCCGGGCTTTAAATCTCATTTCATTTCTTGTTTTCACGGTATAAAGTTTTGGTTTGGCCTGGGTCCCTTTTGTCTTGTTTTCTTTGGGGCTTTGGAGGTCTGGTGGACAGGTTGCGCCTGGATTCATGCTTCTTGCTCTGAAAATTCTCAGAACAGAACTAATGTCCCTGGATGGGGCTCAGAATTCTGTATGGGTTCTGGTGTTTCTATCCAGTTTTGAGTCCTGATTCTAAGAGGATTCCACTCTACCCTTCTAGTATTCTCTGACTAGCCAATCGATTAGATGAACAGGACAAATAAACTAAATTCACAGGAGTCAGGGCAGTGATTTAAATCATAGAACCTTCTCTATTGTTTCCATGGGTAAATCTGATTGGTAAAGTATTTCTCGTTCATTGGTCTTACTTAGGACAAGACCCTGAAAGGCCTCTGGAACAGCACCGAGAAGTCCTCTTGCTTAAGCTTTTGAAGCCTGAGAAACAGGTAGAGACTTGACAGGGGTTCTTCAGGGTTGGCAAGATAACCAGGGAGACTGGCAGCTTTTCTGTGCTCAGATAATGGGAAGAGGGGAGTCTGGTTTTAAAGTTCTCCAGCATTAATCCCACTTGAACAGGCTTTCCAGAGTCCTCACTACTTGTCAATGTCTAAGAAAATCCTTAGAAAGTTTTATGAAGGAGTCAGAGATTTGATGCCTTGTTGTTGTTGTTGTTTTGTTGTTGTTGTTGTTGTTGTTTAGCTTTTTTAAAGATTTATGTATGTGAGTACACTGTCACTCTCTTCAGACACACCAGAAGAGGGTATAGGTTTCCACTACAGATGGTTGTGAGCCACCATGTGGTTGCTGGGAATTGAACTCAGGACCTCTGGATGAGCAGTCTGGTCTGAATCACTGAGCCATCTCTCCAGCCCCAGTTTGATGCTTTTAAGGGAGAAAGGACTTCTGAGATTCAGAGCACACACACAGTTACACAGAACAGGGAAAGTGTGTGCAGTGTCAGCCCATGCATCTTTGGCTTCCTATCTCCAGTGGAAACTGTGGTTTCCATGCCCTACAAGCGATCTCCCTCATCCTTAACTGACTTCCCAGCTAACCTAGGGGTTTTGCCATTGCTCTTATGAGAATATTTGGTTTTTGCTTTTGTCTATATCTCCCTCTTCCTTTCTGCTTGTCCTCAGGATGCTTTTTACTTCTAGAACAGTCTTTTAGAAAACTCAGTCCCCGCTCCATCCCTGTCTTGCCTGCCCTATAGAAAATGCTTTGTATCCCGCATGTGATCTGCTCTGGGGGTTGTGGAAAAACAGCACCAGGTTGTAATGAGGAGTCATTGTCTTGGCTACACACACACACACACACACACACACACACACACACACATACACACACACACTGAGCCAGCCCAGCATCAGAGAAACCAGTTTTATTATTACTATAACCACATTATTATGAATGCAGGCCTGTCTCACTAAGGAAGAAGAAGGTCATTTCAGGTTGGCTATAGTTACCAGTGTAAGGCCAGAGCTGGGTGGAGGGGGTAGTGGGCTGTGGTCCTAGAAAAGAAGGTTTCTGAAGTGAGATGAATACAGAGAATGCAACATGCAATCTTAGATTCTCGCACCCACACAGAGTGAGAGGGCACTCATTGGCTGCCATCTTGAATTCCTTTCTCTCCCCTTAAGAAACTAATAATTCCAAACTCCAGTGTTTATATACCACCACATGGAGCTATCCTCCTCCTAACCAGAAGGAGACCAAGGTGGCTGAAAAGTCTCAGTGATTGAACCTATAGACCAGCTCTTTGCTGAACTAGACGTTTCCTTCCAGATTTGTATGGTTTCTCAGGTGAATTTTATCAGAGCTGAAGATATTATCTCTGGATGTCTTCATAGTTAGCATCCTGCCCCACCTGTATCTTCTCCAACCAAACTAGGCCTTCAAAGTCACGCGCTCATCAACAGTGTACTATGCTGCGTGACTAATAAACTCACTTCCCATTGGTGGCTATTACTCAACCTAACCTAGTTCAATCACTGGGTTACTTGGCAATATGGCCGCCCGCCTGGCTGGCACCAACCCAGCGTGATGTAATCACTGATTCAAACTTTGTAGCTAGCTAGATAAGGCTGCTCCAGATATCATCAAACCAGCTACCCAACCTGCCTGGGTTTTGTAAGTAATGAAGAGATTCCCAGCCTGAAACTGAAAGACAAAATGGACATAATGAGGCGTAAAGGTATAGGCAGTGCCATGGCTTGTTCCAAACAACAGTTGACTCTGGAAGAGAGTGAAGGGGTGTTGCATACATATGGACACAGGCACCACATCTGGTGTGGCATGCAACCAGTGCTGCAAACGTTCACTTAGTGAACAGGGTTAACTCTCACTTAGTGATTAGGCATAAATGAGATACTCTTAAAGAATTTGTAAGAAGTATGTTTTTGTATAGTAGCGAAGTACGTATGTGTTTGTCTGTGAACATGTGTGCACATTTACAAGTATGTTAAAAGGGAACCACAGGGTGGATGTTGGTGGATACAGGCATTAGCTTCTGGATAGTTGTTCCTCTTCGATAGTTCAGGGTTTGCCTGCATAGATGAGAGAATTGTGAGCTGCCTCTGCTGGCCCTCATGAACTTCCCTAGTGTTCCTGATTGATAAGCGTAAGGAAAACAAGTCTTCTGAGTGTTCCAAAGGCTAACAAGCATACTGGCAAGACCCTAGTGACCAGCAGGGGAAATGTGACTTCTAAAAGGTACCATAGAGTTTTAAAATTGGGATATCATCCTAGACATGCCCCCCCCCAAAAGAAGTCATCTCAAAAAGTTCAGTCTTTTCACAGAGAAAAGAGAAAGAAAAGGAATAGTTGAGACCCTCAGCCAAATTGTCCCTAGGCACCCCAGAGGACATAGTCTCACCCATCCATCAAACGCAGAGGCCAGGAGGACATCTGTGCCCAGTGGCTACTCTTTGTACTCCGCTCTCACAGCCTCCTCCCACCACACACTTTGTTTAAAGGTTCCCTCATTCTGCTGTTTCCAAACTGGTCATCTTTAGAGTTCAGTGACGGGACGGGTGGGATGGGGTGGAGGCAGTGTGATAAGGCTTCGCCCCATTAGCAGTGACGTCTCTAATGTGTCCCTGAATGTTACTCTCCTAGACATGGCCCTGGCTTCTCCCTAGTCCCTGCCACCCACCTGTTAGAAGGACCCTGACTCTAGGGCAGATACACCATTTCCTTCCAACTAACAAACAGAGAGATAACTGAAAGTTTTGTCAGCAATCTCAGCAAGGCACTGATAAACAACATGGCCACAAAGCTGTAAACAAGGAGAGTATCACCCAACATGGCCTACCCTGTTTCCTGGACACCCCTTCATAAGGTCCTCAGAACATTCTCTCAGGGCCAGGTCACACGGTCTAGTGGAAAGGACCCTTTCTGTGGGTCTCAAAGATGTCTTCCCAGACAGTAGGCCTCCCCCTCTCTCCTCCATCACCTCTTCCTTCACTCTGTGACGGGAACCCTTGTTAGTCCACCATTCTCTCCCCTCTCTCACTGATCCATTGGTGTTCTCAGGGCCTTGGTAATTCATAGGAAGCACAGTTACCAATCATTCGGGCTGGCTTTTCTCGCCCTGCTTGCCCCAGGCCCACTGTCTTGAACTTTTCATTGTTGGCATCACGAACCATGCAGACATACACTGCTCAACGACCAGTGTGACTGTCCTTCGCGACATCCACTGAGTTCTCTGTAGCCTCAGAAAGTCTTCCACCTCTTACCTCCCTAAAGGAAAAGAGAAGCTGGTTGCTCTTGAGGGCGGGGTTACCCCACATCCTTCCCCAGAGAACATGGTCCTTATCCCTGGGCCTGTATCCTTTGAATGGCATCCTCCACTGGGTGCTGTCCATCAAATCAGATCCATCAGTCCCTACCAAAGTGTCAGACTAGTGACCAGAGCACAACTAAGATTCCAAGCCCTTTGGCATCTTCTCAAAAGAGCTCTGAGTTGCTCAGCAATTAGCATTTTTTTGACTCTCCATTTTATAGATTCTCACAGTTTTTCATTGTTCCTTGCTTCCTCCCCTCCCCCAACCCCCACTGCTTAGGAAAATCAGTTTATCCCAACAAAACCTCAGTTGACCCAAGGAAAGTCTCCTCTAGGGCACTCTTGTTCAGATCTCGATTCAGAACTTAGGCGGTCACGTGACAACCCAGCAGCTATCCGCTCTCCCCTCTGACTCTTGTCCTGCTTAGGAATTGTGACCTCCATCCAAGATTCAAATCTCAACTCAGCCATTTCACCGTAGCATGACTATCAACAGATGTTACTGTTGACTCTGTAGTGCGGGGACTGGAGTCCAGATCTCGTTCTACTCGGGTATTCTACCTCGGTGCTGCATACCCAGACCAGATTCTTTGTGAAGCTTAGGTTTTGCCTGTCTTTCCCTAGCTATTGTGGAGTTCATGCAAGGTCATCTATATATTGCTGGCTCATTGAAGATACCTTATCAGTGTTAGTCTTGTCTCTGAGTCCTGTCCCATGCCCCCAACCTTCTAAACATCACTGTGAGCAAAATTGTTCTATGTCCAACCTAGAACTGGTGCATTACTTCAAACATATCAGAAGACAGTGTAGGCCTCACCGGCTCTGGCCATCCATTGGACATGTGGGAGTTACCAGCATAAATCCTCTGCACTCCCCCAAATCCTTCATCCACCCAGGGAGAGCACAGGTTCTTTTCCCTTTTGGCCAAAGCTGAGGTTAACCATTGTCGTTTCCTGGCCTGGTTCCTGACCCTGTGCTTGGTTCGATTGTCCTCTCTTTCACCAAGATGGGTGGATGCAACACCTTCCTGATCCAGTATCACCTGCAAAGTCAATTAATGTGTCATTGGGCTGTTGCCTGCTTCCCGATTCTTATCAAGTATTTAAATAAAACGCAGCCGGTCCAGTTCTGAGCTGTCCCTCACTCACCCCTGATACCAGCCGTGTTCTTAGTCATCCACCCTGGAAGTCAGCTCTTGGCTTCCAGGTACAAGCCTGGTGGTGTTGCCCCTCACCCAGCCCCAGTTTGGGAGTAGAATAAATTCCCAAGGCTTGGTTTCCTCTGAACCACAAGCATCAAGGCCCTTCTCTAATCCTACCTCTTGGGGTAGGCGCTCTTAAATGTGTAATCATTTAACTGAACATGCTCTTTTCTTAGGTGAGGAGACAGAAGTCTCAAAGATTTGAGATCTGTCCTGATACAGCTAGTAAGGGCTGAGGCCATTTGCTCCTTTGGTCAGTGGAGGGCTGCAGGGAACCAGCATCCATGCCCTCTCTAACCCGGCAAATATGTGCAACACATTCTAGGCCTCGAGGCTTTCATAGTGGAGCAAAAGGCCCCGAATTTTCAAAGCTCATCTTCTCCGTGGCAGAGACAGGCAAAACACAAACAAGCAAATATGTGTTGTGGCTGACTGTGAGATGAAGTATGGAGGGAAAACAGAGCGGCCTTATAAAAAGAATGGGGAGCGCTGGAGGGAGGGATTTACTGCTCGATGGGTGGTCTAGGACTGCCTCACATGGAGGGGCCTGTAAGCACAGGCCCAAGAAGTGATGGAGTGAGCAGGCAGACCCAGCGACGGGACACACAGGTGCAAGGGTCCTGAGGAGATGATGTCTCAGAATGTTCAAAGGAATTCTGGGAGCCAGAGTGCCTAGAGAAAGGAAGCCAGCCGCGCTGTAAGAAGTGACGTCAGAGAGACAGTGTGGGGCCAAATCATTGCAGCTTCTTAAAAGAAATTCATACATCCAAAAGAAGCCTCTCCCCCACCCCCCAAAAAAATTGAGAGGGGGAGAAAAAAACAAGTCTTGAGAGTCCTGAACAGTCCCAACATACACTAGGACTGCTAAGCCAAATGTCAGTTGCCTCGCCTCTCCACCTCCGAAGACCCCATTTCTCTCACTGGTCTTTAGATTTCCTGATTCTGACCTTCTTAGTTTCCTTTTGCTGTCTGAGAGGTCGCAGTTCCCTGGTGATCTGTACATGGCAGCTTTGCTAAGGGGAGTCAGACGTGGCTCCCTTGAGAACTCCAAGTCAAGAGTATTCTATCCTCTTGTTGACATTTACCAGGGCACCAAGTTCCTAGTGGATAGATCACTCCTCTGCCCACTCCCCAGCCTAGAAGAAGGAATGAACCTCAGTCATAAATGGGTCCTGCAAAGTCAACTTGTCAGTGGCTGGAGTAACATATTCCTGCCTTGGCCCAAGGCTGGCAGATGGCCCAGCTCTGAGAGATAGGCAGACTCTTGTATATCCCAGTCATCCCTGAACATGTAATGTGGGACATCCCTAAAAGAACTTGCTCTACCATTGGATTGATCTTCCCTGGATTCCCTTGCTATGTCCCTGGATTCTTGTAAACCTCAAGTCTTGTGGATTCATTTCTATAGCTTTTATAATAGTTTCATCCCTGACTGTTTGGGGTCTTCTATTTCATGCCTCTCCTCAAGTCTCCATCTTTCCCTGGCAGGGCAGTGCCATCAGAAGGGCTTCACAGTTCATTCATTCATCTCTTCACTTATAAAAAGCGGATTAAACTATATAGGGTTCGTATCTCTTGGGGAAGAAGGCAGCCACGCTACAAAGATAAATGAGACATTTGTCTCTGCCTTGCAGGATTTACTGGGGACAGAGGGGAGGCAGACAGATAAGCAGGTGATCTCAACAGATTGGCACTGGTGGTCCCCAGTAGGGAGACACCAAAGTCAGAATCTAATAGGAGATAGGAAGGCTAGTGGTGGAGAAGCTATGAAGGGGCGAGGAATTTCTGGGGGATCTCAGAGAGTCCTAGGTCTCCCATAGTACAAAACTAAATCCTACAGAGCATCTCCTACATGCCTTATGTTGGGCTGAGGATGCCGCTTGAACGATCCCACTGCACTCCGGGGCGCGAGGAACTTCTAGGATCCTCTCGTAGTGGCCTGTGGGTAGCTCACTCTTTTTGTCCTTTTTGGGGGGCAGAAAAGCCCCAGTGGCTCTGGGCCCCAGGATGGCAAGACACAACCTGGCATCCCTAGAATACGGACAGCTGGCTTGTGGAGGTTGTCCAGCCCAGATGGCATGTCCCTATGTTACCTTCTGATGGCTTCTTCTAGCTGCAGAGAAGACTTTTGGAGCTAGGAGAAGGCTGAGAAGGACGCACTGGCTTCAGATTTGCTTGGGACAAGCAGAACATCTCTCTGGGATGTGGAAACCTCCTCCATGTGGGGCCCAAGGAGGGGAGCTCCTCAACCATCCAGCCTCTCCTTTACTCTTTTTTTGTAAAGATGTATTATTTATTTATATGTAAGTACACTGTAGCTATCTTCAGACAAGAGAAGTAAGATCTCCTTACGGATGGTTGTGAGCCACCATGTGGTTTCTGGGATTTGAACTCAGGACCTTTGGAAGAACAGTCAGTGTTCTTAACCGCCGAGCCATCTCTCCAGCCCTCTTTTACTCTTCCTTTGCTGCTGGTGATGAGAGCAGGCCTCCCTACCAAAAGGCAAAACTCCCACTGGAACCTAGTCTCTTCACTTGGCTTAGCCAGGATCCCTGTCCATAAGGCTAGTTGTTGATAGAGAAGATCTGCTGTAATGTAAGATTACAAACAAACAAACTATCCTGGTCCAGAAGCCTGAAGACCTTTGGGAGAGGCAAATAGGGACACCTCTCTGGCAGTGGGTGAATATTCTAGAAGCCAGGTCTAACTTTAAGCAGGTCAGGTAAACAAGCCACATAGGCTCCAGATGGCTCAGAGGTGACAAACCTGGGAACAATCCTGCTTCTCTGTGGAAATGCATCTCCTGGGTGTTAGGGCACCAAAATTTCCATCCAATAAGAAGATGTTTCGTGTAACAGGGCTGTACCTCTGGGCTCCACTGCCTCAGGGGTTAGGAAACCTGGCTTCTCCTCCTGGCTCAGACACTGGGGCAAAGATGTATGACATTTGCAGAGTCACAGTCCTCTGGGTCTTGAAGGCCTCATCGGAAAGGCTACCATAGCAGTTGACCCGTTGACTACCACCTGCAAGTCCTAGGATGGTCACGCCATACACAAGACACACACACACACACACACACACACACACACACACACACCCTCTATCTCACATCTAGAGCTAAGCTCGGACTCAGAAACATCAGGCAAGGCTCAAACTCAGTACTTCTCTTCCCTCTGCTCTGAAACACCACTCTGTGCTCTGTGAATGGTCTGGGGGCTCCCCTGGCTTCCTGGGGCTCTGAGTCCTGGCATCCAGCTCCCTGACTTTTGATTCTTTTGGCCTAAGGCCTTGTTCTAGTCTGCACCTGCTTCTTGGAATGTGTTTATAGCTCCCTTTTCACTTATATTTTCTTGAAAATATATAGAAATGGATGTGGAGTTATCTCTAATCTGAGGTCACATTCAAACCTAGGCTAGAAACGTTCAATAATGCCCTGATCAGATCTGGCTCAGAAGGGCCCCAAAGGGAACTTCTACCCTGAGGAGGGAGCGGCAGGGATCTGGAAGGCTTGGAGCCTCTATATCAGAGCCGCCATTTGCTCTCTACTGCTGAAAGCCCTCTGAGATAGTTGTTAACCCCCAACCAACCACCAAAGATTCTGCTTCTCACAAAGGTCTGGAAACCTCAACGCTTCTCATCCCCAAAGTCCAAGTGTGCTCCTCCCAATGGCAGCTGCCAGGAGCCAGTGGTCCCTCCCTACTGGCACACCCTCATGCCCTTATCTCCAGCATCAGCCATTTATTCCATCCTTACTCCGCTGTGGCGTCTGCTGGGTTACTCAACATCCCTAGGTCAAGCCAGTGTCGGACAGGTTGAGTCATTACCTCCTTCTCCTCCCAGCCCTCCCAGGTCCCAGGGTTGGGCTGGTTCAGCAGGCTTCTACCTCTGTGTCTCCCTGCTTCTAAGCCTGGGAGCCTCCCAGGACCCGGAGTGTCTTCCTGACAGTCAGCCTCATTTGGTTTTTCCTGGAACAACTGCTTTCACCATTCGGACCACTGACAACACACCTGAGTTTGTTCTCCCTCAGTCTCCTCACTCACCTCTTTCTTTGACAAGTCATGGAAACTTGGAGCTAGCCATAAACCTCAGCCTCGGATGACACATCTATAAAATGGGGATAATTGTCCTCCTGCCTCGGGGCAGAACACTGGGTCAGCTTAGTTCCCAGGACCTTCTTGCCAGTCTCATATGCTTGCTAATGTCGGTTTGTGCATCCATCCCTCTTGCTCTAAGAATACTTTATCCATGAACACGCGGGAGTCCTAGCTCAATGCATCTTGTTTGTTTGTTTGTTTGTTTTGTTCTGTTCTGTTCTGTTCTGTTTTGTTTGAGACAGGGTTTCTCTGTGTATCCCCAGGTCTCCTGGAACTCGTTCTGTAGAACAGGCTGGCCTCAAACCCTAAGATCTGCCTGCCTGTTCCCCCTGAGTGCTGGAATTAATGGTGTGCACCACTACACCAGGCTTCAACAAGGGCAGACTCTTCAAGTTAGAGGAGTTGATGTGTAGGAATCTGTGCTTATGTCGGGGGAAGTGGGAGGCATATCATGAAGAGGCTTCTCTTTTTCATTTTTTGTCTGTCCCAGCATCTCCTGTGGACTGACTGCCATGCTAGAAATCCAAGCTGCCCATCTCCCTGTCCTTGAGTGGGGGGAGGGGGAGCATCTATTTTTTTTCTTTTCTTTTCTTTTCTTTTCTTTTCTTTTCTTTTCTTTTCTTTTCTTTTCCTTTCTTTACTTTTCTTTTCTTTTCTTTCCTTCCTTCCTTCCTTCCTTCCTTCCTTCCTTCCTTTCTTTCTTTCTTTCTTTCTTTCTTTCTTTCTTTTTTGACAGGGTTTCTCTGTATAGCCCCTGGCTGTCCTGGAACTCAGTAGACCAGGCTGGCCTCGAACTCAGAAATCTGCCTGCCTCGGCCTCCCAAATGCTGGGAATAAAGGCGTGTGCCACCACTGCCAAACTCAGCGCATCTTTAGTATCCATGCTGCAAGCCCGCAAGCCCTCCTTTCCATTCACATTCTATTCTCAGGATCCCTGTAGGAATCTCAGCAAGTGTGACACCCACCAAACAGTCCTTCAAGCAAAGCTCCCACAGACCCCGGGCCCTGCTTCCTTCTCCACCCAGCCCTGTCCTGACTAGGAAAACACACAGATTAGACAGAAAAGCCCAAACCCCTTTTGGGGACAAGAGACTAGACACAGCGCCTTGGAGATGGCAAGGCCCTCCCTTGGCCGTGCCCTCTGCGTGCATCTCAGGCGCACGCAGCCCCCATCTCTGCTCACGCCCTGCACACACATGCACTCAGCAGCTCCCGCTCTTCCTCCCCCTCTCTCCTCTCTCTGCACTGTGCCTCCAAGACACACCCTCCCAACCCACCAATCCCACCCCTGCCACTGTGTGCTCTCACAAGCCTCAGCTCTAGAACCTGCACTGGCTTCCTCCACCCCCAAAAGGGTGGGCCCCCAGAGGCCCATAAAACAAACATGCCTCTTTCTCTGACCTCCCTTATAGGCTTCTCCCAGACCTGACTACCACAGCCCCCCATCTCCCTTTCCCTGAGTGGGGGGAGGGGAGCAGCCTAAAACCCCCACAACCCAACCACCTCTCCCCAGCATCTGGTGAGAGGGACAAGAGGAAGGAAGAACTGTGGGTTCTTTTCCACGAGACTCCTAGATTCTGTACCAAAATGCAGGGTGTGCTCCTGTTTGCATTTTTTTTCTTTCCTTTTCTGAAAATAACCATGAAACTATCATTTCCTCCCACTGCCTTCTCTCTATCTTATTTGGATTAGCAGGGCCGCTAGGAGAGGTGGTTTGGAGCCACTGACAGCCTCCTGCTTTGGCCTTGGGCTCCCAAACTTACAGGTGGCACTTGAGGAGGCATACCTGTTGGGTAGAGTCCTGGGGGTGGGAGGGAAAGAAAAAAGAATACAACCGCCAGTCTCCATGGATCTCTGCTACCCTCTCGATGGTGTCTGGGGAGCCAGAATCGGTCCTGCCTGGTCTCCAGCTTGTGGGGTATAAGGACAGCCCCTGGCCTGGTTGTCTGTAGCTTGTTTAAGGCCATGGGGTCCAATGGCTGAGACCCTCCCTTGAAATATAGGGTGGGAAACTACCACAGGTGCAGACTCTTCAAGTTAGAGGAGTCGATGTGTAGGAATCTGTGTTTATGTCGGGGGAAGTGGGAGGCATATCATGAAAGGGCTTCTCTTTTTCATTTTTTGTCTGTCCCAGCATCTCTTGTGTACTGCCATGCTAGAAATCCATCTATGCTGCCCATCAAAAAAAAAAAAAAGCCAGCTTCAGGGTGGGTTCCCCGAAGAAACCACACTAGTGTCACCCAAAGGCCATTCTACTGAGCCTCACTGGGCTCTCCCATGTAGAGGTGCCCATGGGCAGAATTCCAGGCCTCTCTGACAGCTTAGGGAAACTGAGGTATAAAGACAGGAACAGGCATATTTTGCAGAGGGTGAGGGGTGTGACATGCCAGGCCTCCCTGCCTTAAACACTCTCCTACAAGATGCTCTGTCCAACATGCTGTGCGCCCAGACACCACCCCATCCCCTGGTGTCCCCGATGCCTGTAGCTTAGTGGCTTTGCCTCGATCTGAAAGGAACGCTGAGAAAGGCTTCTTGGAGCTGGGCAGTTGCAGTCCCACACAAGACCACTGGTGGCTGAGACTGAGAGAGGGCTGCTGGAGGACTGGAGTGTCTTGGTGTGGTCCTCCCAAAGTGGAGGACTAGGAGTCCTCGGCACCCTCCTCATCCTAGCCTGGACTCTCTTCCTCCAAGCTACATATCTTTGGTGGGGAAGATCTGTACAGGTATGGGGGTAACATCTGGCCCGACTCACTGATAACACTGGCTACTGATTTAGAGGAGTGAGACCTTTTCCACATGTCCCTCATCTAAGGCACAACTTTCCCATTTTAATCAGACTGAGTGGCTTGTGCCCTGTCCAGTTACTCAGAATCTGCCTGCTCCATTGAAACCTCATCCCTTTCTCTGATAGTTCTAGACCACCCAAAAAACAGAGGCCTGGAGAAGAACTACTTCCCCACCTCCACAGCCCTTCCCGACACACCTACACCCATGCCCCAGCGCATTGGCCTGCCCCTTCCTCTCTAGCAGGACCCTTCTCCTCCCCCACTCCCAGCACCAGGCTGTGTTGCTGGGCTATTTGAGGCCCTGTTGGCCCTGTGGTGTAATCAGTGCCCGGGGATAATTGCCACCTGTCCTGCCAGTGTCTGGGGGCTGTCTCGTCCACAGCAACAGCGGGCAGACGTGGGGTAGCCAGGTCTGGGGCAAGGTCAGGTTAGGGCAATCCTGCCCACACCCTGGTCAGCTTGCCTCTCAGGGGACCTGCAAGGATTCCCTAGGAAATCTACACTCCTCTGGGAGCTGGGTTCACCAGGAACATCCAATGGCTTCATCTGAGGGGCAACGGGGCCCTAGTCAGGGACAAGAGTCTTAGAACTAATTCATTCTACCATTATCAGCCCCAAACACAAGCTGCCTTGTGTTTATGTGATAATCAGGGAGCTGCATCTACAAGCTGGTCAAGGGGAGGCAGAGTCACCAACCAAGAGAACCTTTACGTTCACTGTCATCCCACCCTCATTAGGGTGCTGTCAAGGATTAGTGTTTGAGAGTGAATCTCCCACAAATGCCATTTGCTTTTTTTTTTAGATCCAAGGTAATTTAGCAAATGCATGTCCTCATGGCCAAGTCTTAGCCTTGGATAACTACTTTGATCTTAGTTTTTCCGTCTATATAAAAAGGAGCTAGAAGACGTGCATTGCAAGGTATATTATCTAATACATATAGAGTGATTTCGTTGCCTGGTGCTACCAAGACTCCACAATGCTAATGATGGTTACAGGGAACTGTAGAAGGCACAGCAAGGGTGGGATGCTTCCCTAGACCAGCCTAAAGACTCAAAAAAAGGCAAAACCGAGAGAGAGTCCTAGACACTGCCTGGTAACACAGTGCTTCTCAACCCGGGGGTCACAATGCTTCTGCAGGTCAAACAACCCTTTCACAGGGGTTTGAACATCCTGTATCCTGCATATCAGATATTTACATCACAGTTCAAGACAGTAGCAAAATTACAGTCATAAAGTACCAACAAAGATAATTTTATAGCTGGGGGTGGGGTGGGGTGGGGTTGCCATAACATGAGGAACTGTATTAATGGGTCGCAGCATTAGGAAGGGTGAGAGTCACTATTCTAAGAAAACCTGCTTCTATCTCTTTCAACCCCATTCACTCCAAAACAGTGCCTTGTAAGCTCTGGAGGCCAGAGTATGCCTAACACTCGTGGATGTTAAACGTCCAAAAAACGAATCCAATTTGCCACGTGCAGCTGAAAGCCTGCTCCTGGGAGAAAGTGAATGGATGTCCTGTTCCTGCCCTTTCCAGCATTTTTAGCACTTAAAATGACGTGTATCCAAGTATTTAAAATTCTTCACACAAGTATCCACAGCCCTACTATGTGAAAGGCCACTCGGAACTGCTTCGTTTCAGAACAGGAGGAATGGGCTACGAATCTCTGCCAAGAGGCCAGGCTCCCCCAAGTCAGCCAGTCCCTGATGAAAGGCCCTTACCACAAGGCCCAAAGCTGCTCCCCTGGACCGATGGGCCAGACCAGGAGAATGTCTTAGCAACAAGGCAGGGGCAGGGAAAAACTCAGGTAAAACCAGCCAAACAGCGGATACTGATTCCTGGGAGCAGAGGCGGGAGGGTGCTGTTCGGGAGGACAGTATGTGAGTGCTGCCTCTTCTGTCAGCAAATTCCAGCTCCAGACAAGGCCTCAGGGCCCCATCCGGGGACAGTCAGTCTTACTGTGTGTCACCTTAACAGCATTCCCACCAGGGAAGACCTGTCTTTAATGCTTTATCTCCATCTCCCATTCCCAGTGTGCTCTGGACCTACCTGGGGAAATAGGCCACCCAAGGCCAGCTGGATAGCTAGATATGGTTTAATACCCTCCTGGTAGCTGTCTACAGTGAGAACGACTGTGGGTTGAGCCCTACCTCAGGGGTCTCCCCTGCTCTCATCTGGCATCTCACACCCAGTGCCTGGGGATCATCCAGAGGGGATTGTTTTGCTCCTAATATCCTCTCTCTCTCTCTCTCTCTCTCTCTCTCTCTCTCTCTCTCTCTCTCACACACACACACACATCTCTTCCCTGGGCCTGTGAGCTAATTGGAGAGCAGGAGGAGGAGGGGGAGGAGGGGGACGCTGCTCGCCTTCCCCGTTATCTGCAGCAATCCTGGGTGACTAATGCTCCCAGTTGGTGAAAAGGCAGTGTAATCAAAACACTTTTTTTTTAGTCCTTAAACTTAGTCATTCTTCCAGAGTGGAGGAAGGGAGGTGGGGAGCCCACAGCAAAGCGCTTCGGTGAAATGCAAGCCGAGAGGCTCCCACTGCTGGGTGGAACCCAAGCCTTGGCTCCGGGGGCTCCCGGGGGCTCCCTGCAGGTCTAAGGTCTGCGGCCCTACTCCTCGGTGCCCTGGCTAAACTTGCTCTGCACCCATGCTTGCCCTGGCTTCCCTGCACATCTGGGTTATGGGCACCTTGAAGGTCTTCCAGGCTGAGTCAGGACGTGCCCTCTGCTCTCGCCCTGCCAGGTGCTGCCATCTGCTGGTGCCAGCTTTCCAAAGGGCAGGAAGCATATTAAAGTGTTCTTTGGTAATGGGCTGGCCCTTCAGTACTGACTCTCCTTCTGGATCCAAATGCTGGCCTGAGCGCCTACTGCACCTTGACAGAGCTAAAGACAGTCAGAGATGGCAAGAACCTTGGAAGTCATTAAGGAGAGGTGATACGCTGATACAAGTGGTTAAAAAAGCAGAACCAGAGCTAGGTGGCCCAGGTTGGGATTCTTCATCGCTCCGTGGCTGGGCTTCATACCTGTAAGATGACATGAGTGACAGCATCACCTACCCCATAGCATTGTTGTAAGGATTAAATATTAGTTGCCTGGAATAGCATATGGCATGGAATGTATAGTTGATTATTAACTATTTGTCAAAATAGCAAAATAAGATGACACACATACCATCTTAACCCCTTTGCTCATCCATGGCAGACATTACTAATCCATCACAGAATGTCTTCACCAGACTCACAGGGTGAGTCCCCAGAATCTTCAATATAGTATCCTAGATGGTTAATAATAAACAGTCAAAGATTCATATTTAGCGTTACCCTCAGACATCAATAATTGCTCAGACCTGCTCATTCCTCTGGGCTAGTCTCTCTGTTCAGGTTCTGTCTTCTCTGTCCCATTTCCCAAGATCCTCTAGATCAGTGGTCCTCAAGCTATGATGGGTCATGACCCTTTACAGGTCCTGCATTACAACTCATAACAGTAGCAAAATTGCAGTTTTTGAAATAACAACAAAAATAATTTTATGGTTTGGGGGGTCACCACATCATGAGGAACTGTATTAAAGGGTCGAAGTGTTAGGAAGGTTGAGAGCCAGTGTAACCGTGCACTTGGAAATGGACTGAGGGGGACTTCCGGCAGCAGCGGTGTTATCCATCCTCCCTTCTGACAGATGAGGAATCAAGGCCCAGAGAAGAGATGTGACTTTTGTGAAATCGGTCATGCTGTCAAAGACAGGACTAGAGCCCTGAATTATTCTCTTGGTCCTGCAAAATGTGTCAGCTACTCCAACCAACAGCCCCCAAACAGACTTCTCTCAATTACGCAGTGGCCTAGGCTAAAACTTTTGAAAATAGTTATCACCATGGCCAATGTCTGAGGGAGGCTGAGCATGGGGCGGGGCGGGGCGGGGGGGAGGATGGGCCAGAGCCACCCACAGGTGCTGGGACACCGAGAGACTCACAATCACACTCTACCCATTTCTGTTCATCTCACCCCATACACAGCTGCACAGCTCCCCCGCCCTATGCTCTCTGCCTGAGCTGTTTTTCAAGGATTCTGAGTCTTCTATCCTCTTCAAGACCGCTCCTGTGGTGCTACTTACTTGTTTCCTGAAGAAATTGCATGGTGATGGTCCGTGAGATGTCTCAGGGAAACCACCTCCTATTGGAAAGCCTTTTAAAACTAAAAGCCATCCCTTGTCCCTCCTGCTCTGAGCCCCTGTGCCCTGGGAATTTGGGATACATTGTATACACCTCTGCTCTAGGTCATTGGGACTTTCCTGCTCCCCAGGCTGTGCCTACAACCTTCAAGGTCCATTTGAAGAAAGCGAATTCCTAGAGAGGTCAGGGGATAGGTTTGGAGTAGTTCTCATGGTTTGAGTTTCTCTCTTCTAAAAGAGGAACTTGGGCAGAGAAACTCAGTTCAGTGTAAAACTCTATGTAGTTTGTGGTACACTGGGGCTCCAAATTCTAAGGCCAAAGACAAGCTGCTACCCCATATACAGCTCCAGGGCCCCCTAATAGCCTGTCCAGCAACTTGTTCTGCCTCATCCATTATTATTGATATTGTTGTTACCTTTTCCTGCAAGACAGTAGCTCTTGAAGGGCACAGGGACAAGATCAATACTCTTTTTCAAGGCTGTATCCCCATCCCCTTCCAGGTTACCACAGTACCTAGCACATTTTTGTTAAACGAATAAATAGAACTTGGGATGTTTCATAACATTGCTGAGGATGTCTACGTTTTTGTTGTTGCTGTTGTTTTGTTTGCTAGGCTTTGGTGTATGGTTTTCTCTTGAGACTGAATTGATTGTGGAGCCCAGATGGGCCATGTTTTCTGCATTAGCCTCGAACTCATGATCCTTCCCTGCCTCAACCTCCAGAATGCTGAGATTACAGGCTCCGAGTCTTCCCTCACTGAATAGTTTCATAGAATATTCCACCCTGAAAAGCACTTACTCTGCTTCCATTCGAACCCCGAACCTTCTTGAAGAGGAGGTACGGGACCTTTGTAACAGGTGATGTATGTGAGACATTTTCAATTAGAAAATGTGTAGATCAAAACGCAAGCTTCTTGTCTACTGTCTACTATGTCTCCTCTAGCTCTTTCCCCACGACAGTCGCTGCTTGTGTCTCTGAGTTAAAAACCCCATATCAGACGGAGAAACTGCAGTGACTAGTCTGTAAAGGGCTCTAAGCACAGTGCCTTAGAGCCGGGCCGGGAGCAACCACATTCCGCAAAGGAAACTCCGCCTCAAACCACTAGAGAACAAAGGGTTAACGCGCGGGCCCGCCCCCTCCCGCCTCTTCCGGGCAAAAGGGGGCGTGTTCTACATCACTTCCTGGAGACAGGCCGAATCCGGAAGTGATCCTCGAGAACCTACTTTTCTACAGAGGACCCCGGCAGTCGGCGTGGGTTTAGAACCATGAGTTGGTGAGTGAGGCCAGGTGGCGTCGGCTGGAGCCAGGGCGGCCCGACAGCCCTGCTCCTAAGCGGTTCCGGGAGCCTCCTCGGTGCTCTGCCGGAGGCTCCATCTCTCGGCCAGACTCCCGAGGATCCCTTAGCCTGGGACCCCGCGTCTGATCCTGTTGCCTGCCTTTCTCCTATCGCATTTCCTTTCAGCTCCTTGGCGTGAGGAGTCCCGCTTCCCTCTTCTCTCAGCTATCAATTGAGGTGGAGTCTGTGTCCTCCTTCGCTACCGTGGGTATCTCTTACACCGCGCTTATCCGCTCCGGAGCTTGTGGGTCTCACCGAGGCAATCTAGGCACAGTTCTTGCGATCAAAAACCAGCTGCTTTCGGGCAACTGGAGGACCCAACAGTCCTCAAAAAACGAAAGTCTTTTTAAAAATTTAAAAGTTGATTCTCACATAGAAGGGATCAGAATTACACCACACACACACACACACACACACACACACACACCTTTTTAATGTGTGATTGAACTGTTTGAATCTTTCAGGGCTGTCATCCCAATGCCCTCTCTCTACATCGCTTAAACTGTAGGGGGATCAGCAAACCAAGGAGTCATAGAGTTGGAGTGTCACAGCTGCAGGTGGTAGGGAGCTCACAGCGGATACTTCCTAATGTTTGTGATTAGCTATTGTGGAAGGTCCTCTTTTCACAAAAATTAGTCCGTATTTGTTGTTCTGGATATTTTTTTTTTAATATGCAGAGAGGAAAAGTCATAAAATTTTTACCCTCCTAGGGTTTCTTTAAAGGCTGCCCATGTCAAGGACTTTACCATTAGGCCCAAGAGCCTGTGTGCCCACAGTCCCCACTCTCACAAACTCCATCTGTTTACGGTGCATTTGTGGCCTCCAAAGAAGTATGAGATTAATCAGCCCCCTTTAGATCCCTAGGTGCATTAGTGCAGGGGCCATACTTGCCCAGAGCCCAGCCTGTGATGCAAAATAAGTGCATGATAATCAGCTATGAATGAATGAAATTAGCTAGACACCCTCTGAGAAGGCTTTCACGCTTGACCACCAGTGGAGACCAAGCTTTAGCCACAAGCAGCTAATGTCAGTCAATGTCAAAGATAGCGTTCTAATGTACAGTGTACACCACTCCACTCCTGCCCGCTCCTCCACCTTCTCAGACTGAGATTAATTGGTGGACAAATGTCAGACAGCAGGAGAAGCGGTGAAGGGAAGCCCCCCTGCGATGCTCTAATAAGCCCCAGCAGGAGATGCTCATTTCCCCTCACCCTCTTGCTCCGAGAGGCCAACAGAAAGCTGGAACCCCTCAAAGCTAACGTCCCCCATCCTGTTACAGCTTAGCTAGTGACAGGCCAAGGGGCACTTCTTCAATTCCCTTTCCTAAAGGGAAATCTCCTTAAAGCAGAATTGTTTCTTTTTAAGTATCAGCCTGTGTGCCACCAGCTTCATTATGCTAGAAATCATCTTGGTTTATTATGCGCCTTGAATCTTTGAATTTCTCTTGCCTATTTTTTTTTAAATAAAAGTTAGAAAGTACATGTGCTTTCCTTTAAGACTGACATAATTTAAAAAAAAATAATGGAGTAAGTGGAACAGAGATCACTAGAGGTATCCATTCTCTGGATGAGCTGAGGCAAGTTTTCATCCGTCTTTCAGAAAGATTCCCTCCTCCTCCTCCTCTTGTGAAAAATTAGCATTGTTTTTCAAACCATTTTCCAACGAAGCCCATCAGGTTGGAGAGACTTGGAATTGGCAGCAACTAACAGGGCTGAGGCTGTCATGAACTAATCTGCCAGTACAAGCACATCTTAGTACCTCTTTGGACGGAGGGTCACAACCAAAAGCATGGCTTTGTCCCTGAAGGAAGAGATTCTTCTCTCTTCCTGCTTCGAGGGCTTCTACGTCATCTCTTGCGTGGACCCTGACCCTCTCTCCCCGAGAGGGGACCAACACCAGTGCCTGGGCACACAATCGTACTCAGTTCCTAGCTCAATGGCTGGCAAGGGAACGCGGGCTGGGTCCTTCTGATTCACTCCCAGCGTGGTTTTCCTGTTCCCAGAATGAATCCCTCCATTCATCTGGGACTGGAATTTTCACTAGGGGAAGAGACCAGAGTGACGTAGAGCCATCTTGGGAGGCTGATGCCCAAGGTCAAGTTCACCAAGTACATGGACTTTGCCAAGCATAGTTAAATAAGGCCTAAGGCTGCCGTGGCCCATGGTGCCCAAAGGGTATCCATTGTTCTGGACTAGGCTGTACTTTCAAAATGTCACAGTGAGAAATGTCCAATATTGATGCCCTTTGCACACTGTGGACTTTGCATGAAGAGTAAGAGGTCTTTGTTTGTCTCTTTCACTGTGCAGGCAGCCTGCATAGCCCCTGTTTATTTAGTGTGTACCTGCACTGCCAGCCACCCACCCACCCATCAGCCTTCCAGCAAGGCAACTCAGTGGTCCGTCCTATTTGGAGGAAAGCATTGGATATTTGCCTGTCAGAGCACTCATTCACCTCTTGGCCCCAAATCAAATGCCCCCCCACTTTGTCCTCACCCCTGCTCCACCTGTTTCTGCATAAACATGTGTTCAGTGTGGTATGTAGTGAAAATGAACTACAGCTAATCCTAGCACTGGGGATCTCCGTGAGTTCAAGGCCAAACTGCTCTACAAAGTAAGTTCCAGACCAATCAGAGATACACAGTGAGACCTTGTATCAAAACAAAGAACAGTGACTTTAATCTAGCTGTCTCTGGATCCATGTACCTCGATAATCTGAGGTTTAAATGACAGGATGGGGGTGGGGTGCTGGAAAGTGTTGGGTCATTTGAGAAGGAAAGGGGTTGAAGGTAATGGGTAACACTGGACTAGAATCCAAGGACTCCCTTGAAATCCACGTTCTGTCTCTCAGGGTGGCTGGCCAGCCTTTCTAGGCCTTGTTTTCTCTCTCTGTAACATGGACTAGATAATCCCAGAGGACACTCTGCCACAGGAGTCTGCTGGTCCACATGACGGCCATGTGCCCCTTTCTGACATGTGGGCTTCTCCTCACTTTGTGGCTTTCTAAGACAGTGATATTCCTCAGACTCAGCATGCAGTGTGTTTTGAAGGTGAACAACTGTTGTCGCACAGGCAGGGTGTCTGGTAAGTTAGGTGTCTTTTCCTCTTAAGACCTTTTTCAGTTCTGATAGGTTTATGGGGCTTGTACCTCGTGACACCCACAGATGATAATCAGCCAGTATTTGTGGATTAAATGCTGTTAAACATTACAAAGGTGCTGAATGTTCAGGGACATCTTGCCTTCAGGAAGTACCTGGAAAGTACTGGAAATTACATGTCAGGATGATGTCAGGAACAATTCCAAGCAGATTTTAATTGAACTTTGACCTAGCAAGTACCTACTGTTTCCATGGAGAACTAAGACTGAGATGAGGTGAAAAGAAGCCTGTGGGAAAGGTGGTCGGAGAGGTGCATGGCAGGGTTCGCACAGTCAGTCAGCAGGGAGGGAGGGAGGCCAGCACAGAACATGCTGGCCGGGCAGAGGGCCCACGATGAGGGCTTGGCACTCTGCTTTGGAGTCACTTTTTGTACTGCTGTCAGGGCCCTGCTGAGGAGTTGAAATTGAGCCTGGCCTTTGGAAAATTAAGGGCTTTTAAGCAAAGAGGTAGTATAGCAAAAGCAATGATTTAGATTATTGTGGCTGTGGCCTGCAAAGCTCAGAAAGGAGAACGCCATGAAGGCTGTCGTGTATGATATCTTCCCAATAGTTTGATTGCAATTTGTGCACGCGTTGTGCATGAGTGTGTGCACCAGAGAGATCCATCCTGTTGTTTCTCAGGTAGCCCCCACCTTGTTTTTGGAGACTGGGTCCCAGTATACATGTAATTATATTATATTAAATTATATTTATTATTATTATTATTATTATTAATATATGTGTATAATATATGTATATATAATTTACATATATGTGTATATATGTAAACATAATATATGTATATATAATGTATCACAATTTAAATTGATCTATATGTCCTGGGTTAGAACCCAGCACCCCAAAACGAAATTTGATAGGTATTTTTGCATGGATTGCAGTTTGAAAACTGACTGTGCAGGAGTATGGTCACAAATATTCAAACTACAAACTAGCACTTGTCACTGCAGCAGTGTGAATATGGTGTTTGGCTGGTTTCGCTATGTTGATAAAAATACAATTTTTTAAAGGGTGGGTGCTGGGGGTGTAAATCAGTGAGTGGTAGAACACTTGCTTAGCATGTCAAAAGCTGTAGGTTCAACCCCTAGTACCGAAAGAGAGACAGAGACAGCAGATTTCAGACAAACAGACCGGTGCCATCTCACAGCCAGCATGGGAGCAAGACGTGTCTGACGGGGAGGAGTTATGGGAGCCCACTGGGGTGTTGGGGGCTGGAGGGGCAGATTGGGCTCTGTGGACCTGAGACAGTGGAGCCACAACAGCCCGGACCCCAGATAAATCACATGCCAGAAGCCAGCTTTGTCACTGTGGACATCCAGCAACTATGACACACACACACACACACACACACACACACACACACACATGCACGCACGGAAGTGGCATGTTAAGTGAGTGACGTAACCAGGCATAATGGCATGTACTTGGAATATTGAGGCAGAAAGAAAGATGACAGCCTGGGCTACAGATGAGATTCTGTCTCAAAAAAATAAATTAAGAAGTATAAGTCTGTATGTGGACATGGACGAGTCTTGAACATATACAGCTGACCAGAAAAATGATACTAGAGTTTGTTTATGGACACGTGTAGTAAAAATATAAGAAATCAGCCGGGTGATGATGGCACACGCCTTTAATCCCAGCACTTGGGAAACAGGCGGGGAAGGCGTCTCTGTGAGTTAGAGGCCGGTCCACAGAACAAGTTCCAGGACAGCCAGGGCTACACAGAAAAACCCTGGAGTGGGGCGGGGGTGGGGGGGAGGAGGGAGGGAGAGGAGAGGAGGAGGAGTCCTGGGATAACAAAAAGGACAGGACTCTGGCTTGGAGCTCCAGCAGCACCCACCCTCTCCTGTCTTCCGGTCTTGCTGACTGATTAGAATGAGCATCACTCTAATGCTAGTCAAGCACTAGAAGTTCCTCAGAAGTCATCACCAAAGCACCTTGACTTTTCTATCTACTCATTTCTTGGCTTTTAAGCACATGCCAGCCTCCAAGCTGCTAGCACAAACCCTCACACTGTTTAGGGAGGAATCCTCTCTGGGTTGTAAGCTGGGGAGTAGCTTGGCCCTGGATGTGGTTCATTCTGCTACAGGACAGCCACGTGCTTCCACAGCAGTCTTCTGTCCACTCCTCCCCTGTTACTTCTGTCACTTTGCAGCTCTCCCTTTAGGCTTCAGTTTGGTCTTCATCATAGTAGCACTGCTCAGCAGAGTTCTCCAGACCACTTACGGCATGCACAGCAGGAGCTGCTTCAAGCATTAGACTTATGTAACACCCTTAGCAGCCCTATAGGCTAAGCAGATGGTTTGCCCTATTTTATAGGTAAGGAAACTGAGGAAGTTGAGGTGACTTGTGTGAATGTCACAGCTGGTGGTGGGCACAGCCAGGATCTGAACCCCAGCATTCTGACACCAGACCCCCCCTCCCAGTGCCATCCCTGTGAAATGCAGGAGTAGAGCACTTCCCATGAGTCAACGGACATATCAGAAGCATCTCACACAGAACCTGGCCACAGTAGATGCTTAATGAATGCTCACCTGAATTCGGTGGCGCCCTTGTTTACATGACCCTAGCCCCATGCGGTTCATTCTGTCTCCCCTTCAGAGGGCAGCTTGGGGAACAGTGGGAAGGAGGGATCACAGATGAGCTGGTGGATTGTCCTGGTCAAGTCAGCCAAGTCACAGAGTCATGCTTTTTAATTATGCACACACCCTCTTCAAGTGAATGGCAGGTCAGGGGTTATGTTCCAAGTTCTCCGATTTGGGATGCAGGTAATTCATATCTAGCATAGCCAGGGCAGGAGGCAGTGGTCTTAGATAACTGAGGTGAATGATTTCAGCCCTGGCTGTTACCCTCTAAGGATGTCTGTCCTTCCCTTTCTTAGGCTGACCTTTCTCTGGCCTTCAGCACAGCAGCTAGAAAAGAGATCCCCTGAGCACCTGTTCCAGCAGTGTCTCATAAACCCTGCCTGGCCGTGACCCAGGCCCTGGACCTCTGCTCCTATGATTGTTAAAGTGGCAGGCCTTGTGGGCCATAGACCAGAGCAGGCAGGACTCCAAAGACAGTGACTGAAGGATGGGGGCAGGGCCAGTCCTAGTCCACTGGAGAAGCTGCTGCCTCACGCCCACCTGCCGAGACAGTGACTCAAGCCCAGACCACTCCCTGGGGAGCCAGGGTTCCAGCCACTATCAACCACCGCCCACTCTTGCTCAGCCTTCCTTTCTTCTCACCCCCACCCTGGCTCTGTGAGTCTCTTGCGCAGCTGAAAGTATCCAGGGAGCCTAAATCATTCTGGGGTTCTCTCTACCCACAGCCCAGATTCCTATTTACTAGAAACAAATTTTGAAAGGGCAGGTGAAGCCGAGAGCATACAGAGGTTTGAACTCCCGGCCACTGCCCATTGCGTGTGTGAGTGCAGGGGATGCTCCCAAGGAGGCAGGAATAGTGATGTGCTGGGGTGACTCAGGGGATCCCCACCCAGCCACCATCTGGGTCAGCCTCTTATCTCTGTCCCTGCAGTAGGGGCGGGTGAGGAAACAAAAGATTGAGAAACCTAGCAAATCGAGAATGCAAATACCCGTTTTGTAAATAGATGTTACACAAGAGCAGGAACTTTTTTGGAAGGTTTTACTGAGACAGACAGAATTAGCCAACTGGCATCATGTTGCTAATAGAGATATTTACTGTTTGAAAGGAGTATATTTGTAGCTTGGGAGAACATCCTGTTGACTTTTCTTTATTGTGAAAAAAAAAAAATAGAATCCTTTCCCTTCTGTACACACGGAATTTGTTTTTTGTTTTCTTTCTTTCCGAGGTGAGGCATGTTGGAGGTTGAGGGCTGTTTTCTCCATTTTGTTACCGAGACCAAAATATCCCTTCCCCTGGTCCCTGGGGTTATGTTTATAGAGTGACCAGCAGAACTGAGAAGTGCCTGCCTTTTGAGAGAGGGAACTATGAGCCTCACGATTGCTTCCAGAACATAGAGGCTTTCTGGGCAGCAAACCCTACTTTCTCTCTGGGCTTCTGCTTGTCCCTCTAGTCCCCAGGGGAGAACAGGAAAAAAGCTGGGTCAGGAGGAACGACTCACTCAGGCTGCCACCTCCCTAGCCTGCCGGCCACAGGGAAGGAGAAGCAGAGAGCCTGGCAACACGTAGCTAGGCTACAGCTTTCCTCTGGACCCCTCCTCGCCACCTTCCTCTGCCCACTGAGAGTATGTCCCGTATCAGTGCCAAGGAGCATCCCATCTGCCCCTGGTTTCTAGTTATTTCCTGGGCACAGCAGGGTTATATAAAAAACTAACCCGAAAGGCTCTCCCTTCCTAGTATCCTCAAAAGCTCTTTAGCATACTTTGCCTTGGAGAGATGGCTCAGTCATTAAGAGCAACTGCTGCTCGTGCAGGGGAACGAGTTCAGTTCTCAGCGCTGGAATAATGACTAACCACTATCTGTAGCATGATTTCCAGATATCTGACACTGTCTTCTGGTTTCTACAGGCACGTTGTACACATGCACACATGCAGGCATAACATTCATACACATAATATAGAAATGATATATTCTCTTGACTCTAGCTCTGGTAACTTCTCCAGACAAAGGCCACGTCTGATCTGCAGTTGGCTGATGGCATTCCTTGTCGATTGACTTTGATCACACATCAGATTAGGAACCCAAAAGCTGTTGTTACCTTTTTGTTCTTTATATCCCTTTGTCTAAGGGTGAGGGTGGGGGCAGAGCTTGCTTGTATTTTTTTCAGGAATCCTAAATCATAGTATAGTATAGTATTCTGCAGGACCTGAGTGTGGAACAGTGCATTCTTTTTGCTCATTCACTTAATCATTCACCACTGTGGGATGACACAAAAGGTCCATGAGATCATGGCACGGGTTTTCCTTATTTGTCCTAATGTTTCCAGACCTTAGCATAACACTTGGCACAAAAGGTGGCCCTTAGTAAGGGTGCAGTGAACGTTTACCGGAATTGCACTGCACCTAAAACAATACCTGCCAAGGTTGCAAAGAAGAAAAGCATTCAGCCTTTGTCCCTGATAAGCTACGTATCATGATCAGAAAGCAAGATGTAGATGCATAGAAGTTCATTAACTTGTACCCTTTACCAAGCAGAACACCTCAGTAATGATAGGATAGTTCAATATTAGGAAACATATTTGCTCACTTTATCACAGTGGTACATCACAGGAGAGTAAATGGCTCTCCCAGATGCATGCTGCCAAGACACAGACTTGCCAAAAATGCAGTCTTTGTGTTTTTTAGTAATCTAGGAACAGAAAGCTACTTCCTTCCTGTTCGAAGGCATTCTGGCTGAAGTCAGTGATTCCCTTCAGATTTCTTAGTGAAAGAGCACATGCAAAATTGCAAAGCCATCTTATTCTTACAAAAAAAAAAAAAAAAAAAAGACTATTTCCAGTTAACACAGTAACTAGATGAGAAGTAAGCATGGGTTCAAGTATTCAGAAAGACAAGGACTATTTTATCATTATTTTCCTATATCTATTTGGAAACCCTAATAAGTCTCTCTTCTGCAGTTGAAAATTTTAAGGTTTATTTATTTATTTATTATATGTAAATATACTGTAGCTGTTTTCAGACACACCGGAAGAGGGCATCTGATCTCATTACAGATGGTTGTGAGCCACTGTGTGGTTGCTGGGATTTGAACTCAGGACCTCTGAAAGAGCAATCAGTGCTCTTAACTGCTAAGCCAACTCTCCAGGCCAGTTGAATTTCTTGAGCTATACAGGTTGAACATGTAGGTATGGTAGTGTGGTGGGTGGTTGCAAGGTAAATGTATCTAGCAAGATAAAAGGAAAAAGAATCCCATTTCATGGGATTAAAAAAATTAATAACCACTATGGAACATTCCATATAGAGCTAAAAATTTCACATTTGAATATTACTTTGGGCTCCTAATAGCCAAGTAAATAAATGTAGAGGTCTATTTATTTAAGAAATAAAGGGAGGGATGGAGTGGGAGAGAGGGTACTGGAAAAGAAACAAAGAATCAAGTCTTACGACTGAGGGACACAAGAAAAGGACCTGAGTGAGCGGATGGGAATGTCACCACCCTAGGTGTAGACTTGGGTGTCTATGGATGTAGGTTCTTCACACTTAAAGTATGATACATCTCTAATGATAGTAAATATATATTTATAGGGCTTTAGTGTGGAGGGAGGACACAGCAGATGATTCATCTTGAATAATAACACAAAAATAGCCCCAAATATTACCTGGAAAGTCATGCAATGAAAAGAAATTAATTTTACTGGATGTTAAAGTTTTTTACTTATCTGTGACACAATAGGAATATTTAGCACCAATGCATAATTTTTCTCAAAGACATTTTTTAAGTCATGCCTGGTGGTGCATGCCTGTAATCTCAGCACCTAGGAGGCTGAGGCAGGAGGATTGCTGTGAATTTAATGTCAACTTGTACTATAGAATGCTAGGCTAATGTAAACTACAGAGTAAGAACCTATCTTTAAAAAATAATCACATAAATACACACACACACACACACACACACACACACAAAATAGATTGTGTAGTACCTGTCCACGTGTGTGCTGATGAAAATGCCAGAACACCCTCAGCTGTTGTTCCCAGGAGCTGTGTCCCTTGTCTTTTAAGGTAGGATCTTACCAGCCTGGACCTCCAAGCAGGCTGAGCTGGGGAGACTATCGAGCCCTGGGAATCGGCCTGTCTCCAGCTCTGGGATCATAAATTATAAGTGTGTGCCAGCACACCTAGATTTTTAAAAAAGATTTAATTCCTGTTAAAGCTCTCTAGCCACACACTTTAAATAAATTCTAAATGGATACAAGATTTAAGAGTAGTAAAAAAAAAAAAAAACACTAAAATCCATATGGAAAGAAAGGGGACACAGGATCATCAAATCAATCTTAAGAAACTTCCCAGTTTTAAAGCTCACTCCAAAGCCACGGGAAGCAGGATGGGGTGAACTGTCGTGTAGACTAATGGAATGAAATTGAGGATCTGGCACCCGGAGTGTAAACCAGCCTCTCACAACTCAACAGGGATAAAGAAAGCCCAGCGTATGTTTCTCCAGTGATACACATGTAACCCATAAACACATGAAAGGGAAAAGATGTTCAGCAGCATGAGAAAGATACAAATCCAAGCCACAGTGAACTCACCTCACACCCACGTGTAAGGAGGGGGTAAAAGCTAGACCCTAAACTGGCATTGGGCATTCCCAAGAACCATCATCCAAGCTTCTATTCCAGACCACAGCAGCTCAGGGGCTGGCAGTCAGCTCAGGGGCTGGCAGTTCTGAGTCCCCCTAGAGTGGGGTGAAGCTGGCCCCAAGGCCTGGATTGGCTGAAAGATGCTTCTAAAAAAATTGTAGAGCCCAGCCATCTCCCCCTTCTGCTTTACTGAGAGAAGCCTCTGTTCCACCCTAGCAGAAGGATGAAGGGAGCACACACACACCCATTTTTTAAGATTTATTTATTTATTAAGTACACTGTACCTGTCTTCAGACACCCCAGAAGAGGGAGTCAGATCTCATTACGGACGGTTGTGAGTCACCATGTGGTTGCTAGGATTTGAACTCAGGACCTTTGGAAGAACGGTCAGCACTCTTAACCACTGAGCCATCTCTCCAGCCTGAAGGGGTCCTCCTTCTTAAGAGAACTCTACATTAGGGCACTTACAGGTAGATTTTGAAAACCTCACCCCAGGAACCCTGACTTGCATGAATGTTGTCCAGCCCCTTTAGAAAGACCCCTAGCCTTGTGGTCATGTGGTCCTGGTCTTCTAAACTGAAAGCATTTCTACTGTAATTAATCTTTGTTGCTGGCTTAAACCTCTGTCTTCTCACTTTGTCTTGTTTTAACCCCTCGTGTCACTCAGCTCTGACGTAGCCTGTGCCTTTATTTGGGTGGGACTGGGAGATTGAGTTGAGATTATACTGTTTAACCTGCCATTTGTAAAGGCATTTTTGGACATTTTTAATAAAACAAATGAAAAATGCCAAGCTCTGAGTTTGAAATATACAAAAAGAACCTCTGAGATTACCTTTCAATTAAAGGAGAAACTGAGGACCATAACTCACTGGTAAAATGTTTACCTGGTAAGCCTGGGTTCAACCCCTGGCACTACAAAAAATGAGAGGAAGTTGGATTTAACAATGAATGAGATAGAAATGATAAAGTAAGGTGAGCAATTACATCAATGAAAATCAAATATTTTCAGTTTGTATCCAAAACTAGTCATCAGTAAGGAGACAAAATCAATTTAAATATTAATGATAATTGTTTGAGAATCCATTTGGTAAACAGGAGCAAGTCACATGAGCACATGGATAAGACACAGGAATTTCTGGTGGATTTACTGTGGAAGACACAACAAAGATAACAGAGCTCATGATGTGTCTCCTACAAGGACATCAGTGATAGAATGGCCACTGTTACTAGCTCAAAGGGCATGAGATAGACCATTGTACAAGAAATCTCGCACTATGCCCTGAAGTCTTACAGTTTATTTACAAAAGAAATGTGGGATTTTCCTAAATTTTACAGCAATATTAAATTTTATATTAATGCATTACCAGTTAGCAGGGAAACGCTATTTCTAAATTGAAAGTAGTAGAAAACAAATTCAGCCAGCTCTACTAGAGGAAAAAAAAAAACTGAATTCTCTTTTTCCCTTGAGAAAATGATACTGACTCTGTCACGTGAGAAGACAGGCTGAACAGTCAAAGAGTAGGAATAAAAATGCAGACGTGTGTCAAGCAAATGAGTAAGAAAACCGCAAGGTTATCCTTGATGTTTTCCTTTCATTTGTTTACTTTAAAATTTTATTTTTGAAGCCTTTTTCGACACTTAAGTTTTCACTTTCACACCTATTTTTATTTTTTTTCTTTAAAAAAGGAATGCAAAATTCTATATTCACTGTCCTACAAATCCCTAACCGTCTCTGAGAGATTGAACAGTTAAGGGAAAGAGGACCGCAGCGAAGTCAGGAGGATGAAATGCGTGTCCACAGCCCTGTGCCAAGACATGCCCCTCCCTGCCAGCGCCCAGGGACACTCACACCCTCCTCCACCCACCAGCTTCCCAGAATGCTGAGCAGGGTGGCCTTTATTCCCAGTGCAGGAGACTGGGGGGCTCTTCCCTTCCCAAGAGAAGAAAACATGTCAAGAAGATCCCCACAAAAATATTAGTCAGATGGCTCTTCATGATCAACCCACATGCTGTGTGCCTCAGATTATATTTTGTCCCCAAGTCATATATATGAGGCGTTCAAGGAAGACATGTCAGGCCAATCCATAAAGACTAGAAAGAAAGAGATTGGAAAGGGAGAAGAAACTTTAGGCTGTTGTTACAATCCACAGAGCCATCTGGGAAATCAAAACACCACCACAAAGGACAGCCCTTTCAAAAGTCAAGCTCTGAGATTAAAAATATGTAAGTGGGGAAAATACAGAAGAAAACCTGGGCTTCAGCCTCAGCGCTGAGCTGGTGGTGGTAGTCAGATGTTTTATAAGTTGTTATTATTATTAACGATTGGATTTCTTTTTGCAAAACACACTGAATTAAAACCATGTCTCTGGGATTAAAGTCATGAAACTAAGTAAAACCTGATAGCAGAAATGCATAAATAATTAGAAAATAAAATTAAGAAAATGTTGAAAAATATAGCCGGGCGTGGTGGCGCACGCCTGTAATCCCAGCACTTGGGAGGCAGAGGCAGGCGGATTTCTGAGTTCGAGGCCAGCCTCGTCTACAGAGTGAGTTCCAGGACAGCCAGGACTACACAGAGAAACCCTGTCTCGAAAAACCAAAAAAAAAAAAAAAAAAAAAAAGAAAAAGAAAGAAAGAAAGAAAGAAAGAAGGAAAGAAAGAAAGAAAGAAAGAAGGAAAGAAAGAAGGAAAGAAGGAAAGAAAGAAAGAAAGAAAGAAAGAAAGAAAGAAAGAAAGAAAGAGAGAAAGAAAGAAAGAAAATGTTGAAAAGCAGAGATCAGAAACCGAGAGGGCTCAGCAAGATCACAGCAGATACCAGGCAATGGAGGAAAGTGAATACCCGTCAAGCCTTAGAGATTGCCAGCTGCCCAGGGAGACCCCAGCACGGCAGCCGAAAACAGACCCAGGATGTACACTGCTATGAAACACCATGGCAAACCCACCATCCTTTGGACTTGCAAAAAGAAAATGAGAAAATAGATCACATTAAAAAAAAAAAAAAAAAGGCAGAAATCAGGGTGGCTTCCGATTTCATGGAGACTTCATACTTCCTGGGCTGTTGGAAGATGAAAAGGTAACACCTTTGAAATTCAAAAAGAAATTTTGTCCAGGCATGTGACACACCTGTAATCCCAGTCTCAGAGGATGAGGCAAGAGGGTCACACCTGGGAAAATAGAGAAACCCTGATTTAAAACTATGTAGTCAGGTGTGGTGGTGCATGCCTTTAATCCCAGCACTTGGGAGGCAGAGGCAGGTGGATCTTTGTGAGTTCGAGGCCAGCTTGGTCTACAGAGTGAGTTCCAGGACAGCCAGTGCTCCATAGAGAAACCCTGTCTCAGAAAGCAGCCAGCATAATAGACACTGATGGCATGGGCCTGTGGGCCCTCCTCCCTCCATGCCTGACAATCCGTGTTCCATCCCTGAGACCCACATAGTAGAGAGAGCTGACTTGGGCAAGTTGTCCTTTGACCTCCATACATGTGCCATAGCATTCACACATATGCACATACACAAGTAAGTGTATAATATTTTTTTAAATCAATGATGAAAACCATGTTGGCATACTACATGAAAACAAATAGTAATAAATGCTGGTGGGAATGCAGGGAAAGGGTCCTGTGTCCGCTGCTGGTAGGAGTGTAAACTTGTACCACCGCTGCGGGAATCAGTATGGGGGTTCCTTAGAAAACTCAAACTAGAACTACCGTATGAGTGAGCCACGCGCCTCTTGGGTCAGTGCGCCAGAGCACTACCTGTACATCCGTGTTAATAACTGTACTAGTCACAAAAACTAGGGCATGCATTCAACCTATGGTTCTGTCAACAAACAGATGGATAATGAAAAGTGGAGCATAGGCACAAGGGAACTTTTTTTTGCAGCCATAAAGAAAAATGAAATCATGACATTTGTAGGGGGGAAAATGGTTGCAACTGGAAGTCATTATGTTAAACAAAATAAGCCAGACTCCAAAAGACAAACCCCATGTGTGTTTTTCCTCTTGCAGAAGCTAAATTTAAAAGGGTGTGTGTTCGTATCGCAAAATTAGAAAAGGGATCATGAAAGGAAGAGAACTTAGGGGAAGTGGGAAACGGAGGGGAGAGCTGGGTTCCACATACCAGGAAAACTGAAGCAGACCTACAGGAGAAGAGAACGCCTGAGAGGAGGGAAGGGTTTCCTTACAGATGGGTGGCGATCCCGTGAGGAAGCCTGGTACTCGGTCTGCTAAATTAGTACATTAAATACTAGACTCCAAAATTATGTTGACATATCAAAACATTCATCTTATGTACCTTTTATTTTGAAAGGTTATTATCAATCCATGTGTGCATGTATACACGCGTGCAGATGCCTGTCCGTGCAGTAATTTAGCATCTCACTGTTGTTTTGCCTCCGCAGTGTGAGCATTCAGGTGCTGTGCTCCTCCTCATTTGTACTTTTCCTTGTCTTCTAAGTTCCTAACATAATCAGGTGCTGTTTTTGTAGTTAAGAAAAAAACTGAAAGGTTGGGGGATTTTTTTTTTTTTTTGGTTGGTTGGTTGGTTTCTTGGGGTTTTTTGTTTTGTTTTGTTTTGTTTTGTTTTGTTTTGTTTTGTTTGCTTACTTGAAGAATTACAGCAAGTGCAAAGAAGAGAACAGTAGCCACATTCTCTCACCCAGGGCTCATGCTGCCAGCATGATTTGCCTCCATTGTTTTTTTTTCAGCCCATGAAAAATATACATAATTGATACTACTGAAACAGTAATATACATAATCAATACTACTGAGACAGTAACCTTGGGCAGAGATAATGACTGCCAGGGGGTCTTTTTTCTTTCTCACCCTTTTCTTGAAATTTTCTTGAACCACTCTAAGTAAGCAAAGCTTCAGACTTAAGAGGGGAGGCAGGAAGTGGGGAGACGGGGGTGGGGTGGTGGGGGGGCTGTATGCCTCATTTCCCTGTGCCATCCAAGTGGTGCTGACTACTTAAATTTGGGACAGGAAATAAGGAGTATAGATTCAGAGAAAGTCGGAAATGGCCCTGTGGCTGACGTAGGCTCACGTCGAGCCCGGACTGTCTTGTATTAAAGGAGGTACGACTTGACTCAGCCATGTGCCCGTGCACTGATGCCACTATGTCTGCAGGTCACACGAGCCAACTGTAACTCTCAGTGGCCCGACTGAAGCAGTTTTAAGTATCAGAATAAAGCAGTATTGGATTAGGAACCCACATATAAAATATCCATGTGCTCACACTGATATCAATGATGGCCTGAATAAGTAAAATAAATAGCGACTCCCTAGTGGAAAGGAGGAGGGAGGGACCACAGTGGGGGAACTTTTGAAGCACTTCCTCAGCCTGTGGCTTGGTGGGGACAGCAGGGAATCATGTCTGCAGTATATCCGTGAGGAGACGTGACAAGAATGGGGTTTTTGTTGTTGCTGTTTTATAGATTTATTTTTACTTAATGTGACTGTGTGAATGCGTGGCACATGTATGTAGGTACGTACCAAGGCCAGAGGAAGGCGGCAGATGCACTGGACCTGGAGTTGTAAGTGGCTGTGAGCTGCCCCATGTGGGTGATGGGAACTGAACTCTGGCCCTCTGAAAGAGCAACCAGTCCTCTTAACCCACTGAGCCATCTCTCTAGCCCTCAAATCCCAAAGGGTGTGAGGAGACATCTTAGCCGTAAGCCATCTGATCAGTGCCTGTTGAAACTGTCAGTGTCCTCAAAGCCAGGGAAGTCTAACACTGTCACACAAGAGGCACTTAGGGACCAAATGTAGTGTGGCAGACTGCATGGGTTCCTGGTTCTGCAAAGGACACTGAAGAGAAACTAAGGCCATCTGAACAAGCCACAGATTTTATTACGTCATTTCAGGCTTATTAATCATGACTAATGGACCATACTAATGTAAGATGTTCATAAGAGGGAACAGGGCAGGGAGCCATAGTAATTTTGATACTTCACAATTTTTCTGAAAATCTATAATTTTTAAAAAAAAAAAGTGTTTATTTTACTTAAAAGGTGTTCTAGCAGGTAGGCATGGCTTTGGAGCGAGCAAGTTGAAAACTAACCCAGCCGGTCTGATAAAATTCTGTCTGATCGTCAGTAACTACGGTGGAGACCCGGCTGCCTGCGCATAGCCAGTCTCCCTTTGTGCTGCAGCGCGCTGTTCCACGCAGGCAAACCTTTGTCTTCAGGCTCTCGGCCATTAGGCCGTCCCGATCCCACAGACTCCAGGCATCAAGTACCTAGCACGGCTCTTGAGAAGAACCCTCACATGACGTGAGGCAGAGAGAAGCCAGGGGCCCTGGGGAAGCAGCACAGTGACCCCGAGCCTGTCTTTGTCTCCTTTAAGATCTGTTTCCTTCCAGCAGAGTGATAGGGTCAAAGTGGCAAAACTATTCCCTCATTCCCGGCTGCTCTAAAGGGCCTGGGATCCCAAGCCGAGCTTTAGCAAAGCCATGGCGCTCTCTGTAGGCAACGTCCGCCAGCGTCAGCCTCCTTGGCTATAGTCTGTCATTTCAAACTGAGCCTGCTCTGAGGTCTCGTCAGGGTCCTCAGCCCACTCCCCACATTCTTGGGGTGTAAATTTTTTGTAGGTGAGCAAGAGGGCCACATCATCCCATTGGCTTCAGCGTTGAAGAAGTTCAGGGTTTCAGAGAGACTTGCTTTTTCAATGAATGGGCAACCAGTGAGGCAGAGACTGGGTCTTCCTCCTGGCTAGAGCGTGCCTGCTACAGCTTCCTTCCCAGAGAACCCGAGTGATGGATTGCCCCAGCACCTCAGCTGCCTCCAGAGTGTTCTTCAGGCGTTCACGCTCATCAGTCATCAGCCCCAGTCTCCAACCTTAGGGAAAGCGTTATGGGGACTGGGACAGACCTGGGCCTTTAGGCCTGAGAAAGAGGCAACAGCTTCCCCTTTCTCCCCCTTTCAGTTTCCCAGCATACCTTTTCCCCATCTGATGTTGGTACAGCTCAGTGTTTTCAGCCAGTGCCCAAAGGGTTAACTCTCCCAAATTATGGGGCTGGGTTAACAATAAACAGGATGTCCTCCAGAAATTAAATTTAAACCGCTGTGACTCAGGCCGGCCCATCCCCTCAACCAGATCGCTGTCTGGGGGTTATTATCGGTGGTTAATTATACTGCTGGGGTTAGCACAGTGTTGGCCAGCTTGGGCCAGGTGGAGGCGGGTGCGGGAGGATGGCTAAAGGAAAGGATGGGGGTGGAGCCTAGGGGTTGGCGATAACAGCATTGGCACGTTGGTCTGTCAGGGGAGGGCATTGACAGGCGGCTTTGGGCTTCTTCCCAGAGACTCACGTCCCACCTGGAGAGAGGAAAGGCAGGGGAGGCACGGTACTATTTCTGTTACCACGGGGATGGGCCGAGTTAAATGCTTACCCCGGACCAACAGTGCGGGCTAACGGGGGCCAGTGCGGGCTAACGGGGGCCATGTTGTCAGCACCTGAAAGATGTCTTCCAATTGCCTGTGAAGCTGGCCTGTGGCTCCTCTCCTGCGCCCCACCCCCAAGATCTTCTGTTAGGGCCACCCACTTCCAGATGAGCATGGAACCTGGTGAACAGAGCTTCTTCCACAAGTTCAAGGCAGGCTTAGGCAGATCCTTTACCAAGGAAGCCACATTTGAGCTCATCTGTTTTTAAGTAGTCAGAAAGGTTCCTTAATATGTTGCCTCCACTTAGCATGCCCAGAAACCTCACAAGATACATTGTAGCCCCTCTGGGGAGCCTGAGTACCTCTTGGAGAAGATGAGGAGTGTTGTGGGCTTTTCCAAGGATGTGTTTTTAAGAATAGGGAGCCATGTCTCACACTTAGTAATTCCTCAAACAAGATTTACAGATCCTCAAGATGTCTCCCTTCCCCCACTTTTCCCATGTGTTTAAGTGACAGACCATTAATAGGAACGGTGATTCGGCAGGCAGCAGCCACCAAGAGCCTGCATGGCACATGATCTGTCCCAGAACCCCACTGGGTGCTACTGGATCACATGTGCTCCGACCATGAGGACTAGGGAACCACGTGCTGATCCCCTCCGTGCGTCTACTCCAGCCCAGCCTACCCCGTGTCTCACAGCATCTCTCTGTCTCTTCCTCTTACAGGATTCCATTTAAGATCGGGCAGCCCAAGAAACAGATTGTTTCCAAAACAGTGAGTAACCTAGTTCTTATGCCCTGAGACGCAGCCGTGTCTCACATGACCTGTGTGTGGAGCCTCAGCCTTCCGGTCTTTTCTCTCAGTGCTGGAGATTGAACCAGGGCGTTGTGCATACTAGACCAGTGCTCTGTCGGTGAGCCACCTTCCCAGGGCAGAACCTGAGCATGGACAGTGCACATTTGGGAGTGGGAAGGGCAGAACCCTGAGCCTTATTCCCAGTCATTGGCTGTAGAACCTGCGGTTTATAGGAGCTTCCTGTCCTGGGTCCAGCTGGTTGTTTCCCCAACTTTGGACAGCTGTAGGTACTTTCCATCCCAGCGTTCCTGTCCTGGGAGAGCTCTGGAGCATCTGCACATACACACCTCCCCTTGCACACACACCTCACAGTAGTGCCAAAGGCCTTCATTTCTGGCCACCTCAGCCACATCAAAGACCAGGCAGGTTCTCCTGGTGGCCCACTTCTTTTTGTTTGTACAGACAGGTGAGGCTCTGCCATGATCCAGTCACTCTGTGCAATGGTAACACCTTTGAACCCATGATATTTATCCCCATCTTGTGTCTGAAGTGGGAGAAAAAGAGCCACAGATCCCGGAACCCTAGAGCTTGAAGCCCGTGGACCTCATCTGGCCTCCCCGTCTGGGAGAGCTGGAGTCCGCGCTTGTCTGCGGCCCTGCTCACTCCACCATCTTTGCCTTGTGCTGTTCGCACTCTATAGCCTCCCCAGCTCCTCACACACTGAGGCTTCGAGTTTTAATAGGAATGATCCTACACGTAAAGTCCAAACCCCGTGGTGGCAGCTCAAGTTCCGGCGCTGTCCACGCGGCCGAGGCCCCGTGCCTGTTCTCTGAGGCCCTCGTCTCCCCCCTTCTCTCCTTGGCTCAGCCGCCAGAGCTAGAGGGAAGATCCTGTTTTGGCTTGGCAGGAAGTTCAGCACATCTGACCAATGTCTCCATCTTCAGGAAGTCCAAAGTTAGGTCACAGGAAAAAAGCTGGGCTCAACTTAAAAGAGTCGCCCTCGGCCTCATGCAATGGCAGGTTGTAACAGACGCAGTGTCGCCTCCACAGCTGACCATCTGTGGCGCCTCTCTGCTAAGCCCCAGAAAGTCTGGGTCTACAAATGCTGGGCTCTACGAAGTGAGAGGGTGTGGCTTTGAGCCTCCAGAGAGTCATCTCAGCAGATCCAAAAGAAAAGTGGTTTTGAAAAGGGTCTTTTTCCCCTTTGTTCACAACCACAAACAAGAAGACAGAAATCCCTCCCTCCACCGTGGCGCTCAACTTCCATCGATGGGGCTTTGAGCCACAGAGCAGGACGGGCTACAGTGCACTTTCCGCTCCTTGCCAGAGCCTGTTGGTGGAAAAGTCTTGGTTCCTGAGGGTGTTTTTGTAGAGAAGGAATTATTTGTTTTGGCTTATGGTTCCAGGGGTCTCAATCCAACATGGTAGGGGATACTAAATCCTTTACCTTGAGGAATAGCAAAGATTTCCAGGGAAGATCAAATCTCCCCACACCCCACCCTGCCCCATAGCTTCCCTTGTCCCCCCTACATGCCTGTCAAAGTCCCTGCTGGGGACTTGTCATCCTTTAGTCTGTGGTGTCCCTTCTCTCCAAATTGAGCAAGTGTGCAGCGGTTGTTAAGGAGCCAGGCAAGAGACTGGCTTCCCGAACTCCTGCCTGGCTCCGCCTCTGTTATCTGAACTTCTACACATGCCTTAGCCTGTTTCCTCATGTGTAAGGTAAGGCTAACCCTAGTACCTATGTCACACACATGCAGAGTCTCACACAACCAGTGTGTATCAGACACATAGTCCATGTCTGCTCTATAAGAAGCCCTCAGTGACAGCTTCCTCCAAAGCCATCAAGGACTCAGCCTGCCCCAGGCTCCATCCCCCAGTTCAGTGGAGTTGTAGGCCGGGCCTTTGATCTTCCACCAGCAGTCCAGGCACACGGGTGGCTTAAAATGGAGTTTGTGCCTGCACACCCTGTTCCCTTCGGTTCCCTGGCGGGTGTTTAGGCATAGGCAGCAGTTGCTGCCTTTTCTGGATGGCTCTTACTCACCTCTCCACCCCCAACACAGGCCTGGGCTATGCAGATGTCTCCAGATCTCTGGCAACTGCCCCTGGACACTGGTGACACACTCTGGGATAGGAACAGAGATGGCTGCCCAGGTTATTGGAAGTCATGGCAGCCCTGTCGTGGAAAAAAATGTTCATGTTATATTCATGGGGTTTTCAGGAGGTTTTGGCTCAGGGTGCCCTTGCTCTCACTGCTTGCCTGTACTCAGGTTGCCAACATGCATTCCGCGACTGTTGAGGCCGAGGCAGAAATGGCATGCTCTCTGCGGGGCTGACCATTGGCACAGAGACCAGGACCACAGCTTCCACCTCCTGACCCAGCTTTTGTCAGTTCCCTCTGGAACCACAGAGCATCTTAACATAGAGAGAGAGCACAGACATAGATGTAGAAACACACATCATATCACATATAGACACACGCACATACATACCACACATATATATACAGACACACACACACATACACACCACACATGTGCATAAACATACCATCCATACATCACACATACACATATACACATACTACATGCATCTACTTATATATCACATGCACGTGTACACGCACGCACACACACACACACACACACACGCACACACATACACACACACACACACACACACACACATACACACACACACACACACACACACGCACGCACACACGGTTTCCCTAGGTCTTGGGTACATAGGAAAACACAAGCCTAGGTTCCTAACTAGGTAGGTTCCTTACAAAACCAGGGCAAAGACAAGTGGCCACCCTGAGCCTCTCCAGCAGAAGTTAAGTATCAGGCTCGGCCTCTCCAGTCCTCCTTAGCCCTGGAGCATGCGGCGGCTCTCAGAATGCCTTCTCCGCCTCACTTTGACCCGACACACCTTAGCCCTGGCATCAGCGCCCCAGCCCTGCCTGCGGCCTCCCTTTCCCCTCTCCCAGGAATTTGGGCTGGGAAGGCGCTCAGCTCGTTCACTCACTTGGCAAATGCCGAGCTCTGCTGGGCAGGCTGGCCTAGGCACTGCCCTTGCTCCCCGGCCCAGGAGAGTGTAGGCAGCACTATCCGGGGCTTGATTCTCCCCGCGCTGCCTCCAGCAGCCTGGTCCAGCCCAGTCCCCTGACGGGGCGTGCACATGTGTTTACACTTGCATTGTTGACTGGCCTCCAGCTGCCTTTTGGCAAAGGCATCAAGCATTCAGAAATGTTCAGATCTTTTCCACTTGGCCCTTTCCCTCAGAAGACATGTACCTTGGAATGTGCCTTCAATGGGTCTCTTTATTCTATCAGCCATCATCTGAGGGCCTGGAATTCTGGTCCTACCCCCAAGTGGCTCTGTCTTGTGGGGAGAAAGATGAGGGACCCTTGACCATGGCTCCTGGAAGCAGGGGAGGTGGTGCTTCCCAGTTCCTGTGAGGCAGCCTTGAGAGGCATCAAGCAGGAGCGTGTGCCCACCCCAGGATGAGACTGCGAGCTTCTGCTCCCCCAGAGCAGCTCTACCTGACTGGGAGCTCGAAGGCCCCTCTGTGCAAGTCCAAGCAGTCCCCAGCCAGGCAGACCAGGTGCTCTGACATCCCCCACACCAGCACACTCAGGCATTGCAAAAGAGAGGGCCGGGAGGCAAAGGCAGCAGAGGCACGGGGGCTCAGCCCCCCGCCTCCCCAAAGAGCAAGCACAGGGGTGTGCCTCCAGGAGAGTTTGATTTGGGCCAAGGAATTCTTAGTTTTCATTTTGTACTTTTGGAAATAGATGCTAATATGAAGAAAAGTAAGACCCTCAGCAGCCACATCCTCTGGGTTTGGAAGGCCATCGCATGGCCACATCGGGGCTCACACGGCTGCCATTTCCCAAGTAGTTCTGGCTGCTGCTCTCTGCATTCGTCTGCGTCTCCAGGCTGCTGGGGCCTCCAGAACCCAGCAGGCAGGGAAGGATGTGAATGTACACTCTGTAATCACTGGGTGGGCTGGGTACCTGGCCATCCTAACCTTCCCTTAAGGAGCAATGACCAAAGGAAATCACTCTGCTTGAAGATACTAGAAGCAGGGACTGGAGAGATGGCTCAGCAGTTAAGAGCACAGGTTGCTCGCTCTTCCAGAGGCCCTGAGTTCAATTCTCAGCAACCACATGGTGGCTCACAACCATCTATAATGAGATCTGATACCCTCTTCTGGTGTATCTGAGGGCAGCTGCAGTGTACTCATATACATAAAATAAATAAATCTTTTTTTTTAAAGATACTAGAAGCTCTTAACGTGAGAACTCGCTCTTCCTGCCTCTGTTCAGTCTGCTCGACTGCCTTCCCGCAGCACATGCCGGAGGAGTAACTAGGCTAGTCCAACCTTTTGAAGATGGATGGCACTGTCATCTTCAGTGTTCACTTTCAAGAACCACACAATTAAGTTACTGCTTTCCCCCTAAAAGAAAGTGCAGGCCACTGTGATGGTTTGGTGGGTAAGAGCGCTTACTATGCAGACCTGACAACCTCTGATTACCAAACCCACAGCGGACCGGATTCCTGAAAGTAGTCCTCCACCCTCCATGGATACACCATGCCTGCCCTTGCAGATCCATCATAAACACAATAAGGATAGTAATAATACATTAATTTTTCATTACAAAGATATTTCATGATTTCATGAGCTTACACTTCTGCGTTGAGCTATATCCGTAGCTATCCTTGCATGCAGGCCGCAAGTTGAACGGCCCCGGAAGTGCACACCTCGAAGACTCAGGAGCAGGGAGCCCTCATCCTAAAGCAAGCTCCCGCCTGAAATCCCACACAAGATCTTTTTTGATGTAGCCCAGACCCCAGAGCAGACAAATGGGGCCTGTCTGGAAGCTGTGGCTGAGAAGGGATGTCACCTGCTCAGGCCTCACAGCTGGCACGTGGCAGAACCCCACCCCACCCCAACCCACCCCTCCCCCCAGCCCCCACCCTCCCACCCCACTCCCACCCCCGCAACAGACCCGCCTCTTCCTTGGTGCCCAGCTGACTCCTAGGTGGGGTCCAGTCCTGTCAGATCACCTTGGCTGCCACCAGAACTAGGATGAGGAAGGGCGCTAAGCAGTGCCTCATTCTGGAGTGACGGAGCTGAGACTTGCCAACTCGCCTGGTTGGTCCTCTGGAAGGAGAGGCCTTCTCCCTAAGTCAGACACTTCATTAGTTTGGGAACACAGGGACTCTGTTGTTAAGGATCTGCTGGAGCGTGTAGGGACTGGACAGCACTGTTGCTGCAGGCTGGGGGAGGGTGTGGAACGAGTTTCAGTAAGCGGGGAGATTTTTTCCACCGGGTTGTCATTGCCCCACTGACTGAGCTATCGCTTGCCTTACAGGTGGAGAGAGACTTTGAGAGAGAGTATGGAAAACTGCAGCAGTGAGTGTCTACTCCGGGAGGGGGAGATGGGAGATAGCTGGGGGCGTGTGCTTCTTGCCAGGTCTTGGTCCCTGCCCTGCCCTGCCCTGCCCTGCCTCCTCCTGGCCAGCTCAGGCCCAGCCAGGGAGCCTTTCCTGTGCCCTTTGTCCATTTTCAGTTAGGAACAGAAGACTGCTCTCACAGGTGACCGGCCATGGGACGGTCATTGCTGCACAGCCTCTGGGTGGCCGGCCTCCTGCAGAGCCTGAGGTGGCACAGAGGTCTGTGGCAGGCCTTGCGCAGAGAGGGGCTTTCCTCCCTGCTGGGCTTGCCTGAGTGCTGGAGGGTGAGTGTCCATCCCCGTCACTTTCAGGCTGGAAGAGCAGACCAAGCGCCTGCAGAAGGACATGAAGAAGAGCACTGACGCTGACCTGGGTGAGTGGCGCTCCCCGTGCCCACCAAGGTAGCGGGGGACACAGGAGGTTCTGTTCCTCAGACCCTCGAGGGCTAACTCAGAAGTCACTGTGCTCGGAAAACACCAAGCGCTGTCCCTAAGAGGAGCCTGCACCATGTCTGTGATCAGATCGCCACCTCCCACAGGGCCCTGCCACTCTCCAGCTTAGTCCGGCAGGAAGACAGATGCTCCCAGGTTCCTGTCAGGATAGTTCTGCAGCCAGCAGAGGCCTCTGTTGCCTCGGGGTCAGGGCCAGAGAAAAAAGACAGCGTGGCCTTCCGGGCAGAAGTTGGCGACGTGGCTTTCCCATGGCAACAGCAGCCGAGGGGGCTACGCAGCTGAGCAGGAGCATCAGCTAAAGTGGAGCCAGGAAAACTTCAGGATCGTCATGTCAGTGCTGGGGACAGCAAACAGCCAGGGCTAAGGAGGGCTCTTGGCTGAAGAGACTTGTTCAGGAAGAAGTAGGCCCAGGGGCCTAGTAATTGAGGCAGCTCAGGTCAGGGAGCACAAAGAGACTGTGTCGCTGAGTGACAGAACAGAGGAGAGTGGTCCCGTACTGTCCCCACCAAGCCTTTCATCAGGCGAGTCACTGGGGCCTGCTCTCCAGAGAGCTGTAGAATCCGTGGAAATGGAGCGAAGGATTTTGTTTCATAATGAAAAGTCTGTTGTCTAGCAGTAAAATCGGGCCCGAGGGGTGACCATTGACGCCTAGGACCACTGGGTCCAGAGCAGGGAGCAGAGTGCCCTTCTGCAGGGTGGCTTCCTCTAGCACACACTGTGCATTCAGGCTCTGGCTCGTGGGTGACAGAGGGTCGCTAGAGGGCTAGCGATACCAAGCCTGACTTTAGCATTCTGGGGTCCAGAGCAAGGCCTGGACTGTCTGTGACACGTGTGACACCGGAACAGTGGGACAGGGAACAAGCTGAGAGCCACTGACCCAACAGTTGAGAGTGAGCTATGCCTTTTCTGACCTCAGATTCTCCCAGGTTCCCAGGACAGGCCCGAAAAGCCTCCCTGCTGCTCTGAAAAGAGGATCTTCCATTTGATAAAGGGATTAGACTTGGGGAGTTTTCAGAGTGCAGTTTCTGAAGGCTTTGGGGCTTCAGCCGAAAGCTGTATTGGAACCTTAGAAACACAAAGGGAGGTCCAAGATCCTTAGTAGTTTCCCCAAGTTTAAAGACTGCCAGTTCCAGGGAGTTGGCCATGTTGGCCGTGGCCTCCCTACACAGTTCCTGCTCCTGCGGGGCAGAAAGGCTGTGGCCTGGGGCTGGGATCCAGGACGGTGTCTGCGTTGTACCTCAGACCTGGCTATGCCCAGGGAAGTGGCCCAAGCGAGTGTAGCACCTTGACTTCGTGTGGTTCCAGCAGGAGAGGCCCAAAAACGTGGGGTATTAGAATAGGTAGGAGGAAAGCCTTCCACTGCCAGTGACGGTTAAGGTTTTGGGTTTTGTTGTTGTTGTTTTGGGCTGTTTTGTTTCTCTTTAAATACTGAGGAAAGAATAATAATTGAAGACATTTTCAGACATGTTTGCAGTTCTATGCACTTTCATTTTCTTTTGACCGTGTTGTTTGTAATCATTTCAGAACTGTTTCTTACAGTATTTCTGACAAGTTTACCTTTCTGGTCCCCTCACACAGCAGGCTTTTTTTGGGATGGCACGGGAGGCCCCACCTGCACCCAGCTGGAGGTGGTCCCCCTGCATCCATTCTAATACACCTTTTCAAGTTAGTGTCCTTGCAGCCACGGCTCTGTCACACTTGCTAATATGGTGGCTTGATGGTTGGCATTTTTTTTTCTTTCTCAGTGGTTTATATAGTAACAGTGTGCCTTAAAACCAATAGCATCTTAAATGCTGTGCACTCAAGTAATAAACAAAATAAATCCCAGCCACGTGTGGCCATGCTCACCTGTAATGCCACCACTGAGGAGGCGGAGACAGAAGATCACTGCAGACTGGAGGTCCATCTGGGCCACAGAACAAGGCTAACCTGTACTACATCACCCAGTGGCGTTTAAATAACAACAATAACAAAAATAATCTACTTTCTACTGCTTCTCAGTCTTTTTGTCTAAGATCATGTGCAAAACTTGTCTTCTGCTCCGATACTCAGCCAGATGTGTTCAGAGACTGCTGTGCGCCATGTTGGGGAAGGTCCTTCTCTAGGCCCTCTGCCTGCTCTTCCGTGAGCAAATATGGAGCGAGCCCCAGACCAAGAACCACAAAGCTCCCACTGGCTCTCCACCCCCTTGGTGCTGCCTGTGACTTCTAGACAGCCCTCAGGACCTCAAGTAGTCACCCTCTGCCCAGGTGTGCTAAGTGGGCCAGCCCCAGGGCACAGTAGACTAGAGTCCCAGGTGAGCAGGCAGCTCACCTACAGCACAGGTTCTTGTACTCGGGAATTATTGAGTTAGCATCTTTGGAGCAGAAATGTGTTATTTGTGCAGCTTACCATCCTCCTGATCCTAGAACAACCTAGGAGTATTGCTATTCTGTGATACAGTATTGCATGTGTGGTAGTACTGTGGGAAACACTAAGGGCCATGTCATGTGGCTTTTTGGAACCTCGTTGTTCTGGTAGCTATAGCATAGGCAGAGGTGCTGAGGTCAAGGAACAAACGCTAAGGAGACCTTCAACCCTGTCCCTCTGGGAGCTCACAGAGCTTTTAACTTCTTCACAGCCATGTCCAAATCTGCTGTGAAGATATCCCTGGACCTACTGTCCAACCCACTATGTGAGCAGGACCAGGACTTTCTGCGCATGGTGACAGCCCTAGACACAGCCATGAAGCGGATGGATGCCTTCAACCAGGAGAAGGTGACCAGGTCTTGCTGCCAGTGGCCTATGCTCCTCCCCCTTTCCCCTCGGACATAGCTGGATGCAGCAACCATAGGTTGAAAGTGGTACTGGGCTTCAGCCTTCGCAAGCCCAGCTCTTCCCAAACCAGCCTGGACAGACGCCCATGTCTCTGTGCTCACAGCAGCTATGCTGCGCAGGGCAGCTCCAGCCTCCCACAGCAGGCAGAGCCCTTACAAACCTTTGCCCGTAGCCCTGATAGGGAATGTGTTAACCTGTTAACCAGACCCAGCCCTGGGTGTGGCCCTCAGGACTCCAGCAGAATCTGGATACTATACAGCCTGTCCCACTCCATCCCCCCCTTGCCCAGTTCTCAGGGGACAGCAGATCAGCTAGCCACGTGGAAACCAAGGAGCATGTCTAGCGGTGTGGCCTCTGAGGAACCCGGGACCTCCTCTTCTAGGAAGAGGCTGACTCTGTGTTTTTCTTTTCACAGGTGAACCAGATCCAAAAGACAGTGATTGAACCCCTGAAAAAGTGAGTAAGGTCACCCAAGGAAATGGGTCTCAAGGTACTGTGGGGACAGCAGATCAGCTAGCCACTTGGAAACCAAAGAGTGTGTCTAGCAGTGTGGCCACAGCTTCCCATGATGAGGAACAACGGGGACACCAGCCATACAGCCTGTCCCGTAGTTGAGGCTCCTGGTTGTTCCAGGACACCAGCACTGCCTAGTCACGGTCTAGGAGTGGGGAACTGCTCATTCCTATGGTGCCAGACACTGCCCTGGTGGTCGTTTGGCCCCTTCCCCTTTTGCCTTTGGTTGGGCCCCTGGGAGGCCCGGTGCTGGCTGATTTCAACTTGTAGAGATTCTGGCCCGCACTCAACAGACATGAGCAAGGCCTTTCATCTCCCAGCCGGCCTGGGACGCAGCTGCCTGCAGCACTTTGTGTTGGAAACGTGGGGGTGGCCGCACACGGGGAAGGGCGCCGCGGCCGCATCCTGCTTGGGAAGGTCCCTCGCTCATGACCTGTGAGAGCAAGGAATTCTGGAGGACTCATTTTTTGGTCCTGCAGGCCCTGGTCAAGGATCAGACAGGTTCGTCTTCTGGGTCCCCAGGGGAGGAGGCTGGCCCGAGCCTTGCCTTGAAGCTCTCAAGTGCTTCCTCTTTGCTGGCCTCTCCCAGCCTGCTCTGACCTAGAAAGGCTCCCGCGCCGCGCCGCGCCAGCAGCTGCACTTTATTACCTCTTCCGTGGTGGTCCCTGGCAGTTGCCTTGCCAGGGCTGGGCAATGAGCCTCTGTTTCATTATCATTAGGCCAAGAGCAGGCTGGAGGGAGATGAAGAAAGCGGTTTTTGATCCTACAGTCTGGGTGTTGGGGAGTGCTGAGTTATCCCTTCCCTCTTCAGGAGCAGAGGTGGGGTTAGGAAAAGCCTCCAACCTTTCCCAATGCTCCTCCCCAACACGGCACACTCAGAGCACCTGCAGCCGCAAGGCCAGGCCTGACTCATGCCCACTACCTCATCAGCCTGGGCTCTCCTACCCCTGCCTCTTGGTCAGAGTTCCTCTCCAAACCAGGGAACCCTACATGGGGCCGAGTGCGGAGGAGCTGGATGGAAGGATCTCAGAGGGAAGCGCCTCTGTACACAGAACTCTGGTGTGCTGGAGACGCAGGGGGCCCAGAGGCAGCCCCGGCACCAGGAGTTGGCAGAATATGGCAGGACTGCCAGCTCAGAGAACTAGGGGGTTGACTACCTTCTTGATTTCACAACCAACGAGGCGGCATTGAAATCGGATCCCTGGCTTCTTCAGCCAAGTAGAGAGAAACCCCGGCTGCTTCCCACCACGCTAGCTAGCGGCCCACCACCTGCCAGGAAGGTGGGGGCGTGGCAGAGGGGGCGGCCACCATCTCCGCCGTGGATCCGCTGACCTCTGTATGAGCCTCAGGCCTGGCTGCCTGGCTGGCTTCTCAACCCACAGCCGGCATACAATCCCCCATGACCACATAAACCACCACTGCCTGTTCCCTCCTCCCCACTGGCTTCCTTGTGCCAGGAGAGGAGCTCCCAGGGACCCCAGCACCGGAAACAGGAAACTGCAGCTTTCATGTCCTCTAATGAAGATCATGGCCACCCTGTCGCCCCCGGTATCCCCCGCAAAGGGGGCTCGGTCTCTAATCCCCCAGTCCCTGGTTGTTCACATGTCGGATGGGGATGCTTTCAATTTCCCTTTCCTGGTGGGTGGAAGATCCCGGCTGTGTGGGCACAGATGAGGAATGGCAGGCATTCCCCACCAGGCCGGCTGCTCCCAGCCCACCTCCCAGCCGGCCTCTTTCCCTCCCCTCTCTCTCTTCACCCCACGCTTTATCTCCCTGGGGAGCGAGCTTGGTGTTCAATCCTATGCCAGGCAAGAAACGGGTGCCTCCTAGGTTGGGCTCTCTGAAACCCCGATGTAGACGTAGGCCTACCTCCCATCTTTGTGAATCAGATCTAAGCACTCACAGACTCGGAACTCTGGACAGTAGGCCGGTGTACGTGCTGCCATATTGAGCCGGAGTGTCCCAGCCACTCACGCTGGCCTGAATCTGTTTCCTCTGTAGAAAGAAAGCCAAGCTGATTCCTTGGTATGGTAGAGCTGGTACCTAAAAGCAGGGCTAGGTGAGCTAAGAGTGCGTGGAGCATGCGGATGTGTGATTTGAGCAGGGCCAGGGAACAGAGGATGGCCCATTTACCACAAATTCTCAAGGGATAGCTGAGACTTGCAGAGGATTGGACTTTTCCACCATGCACCTTTGGAGAAGACAGTAGAAAATGTAAGCTTTGTGCTTTAAGGAGAGCTGGGCCCATGTATCATTCTTGCCAGGAGGTCAACAGGAAAGTCCAGACAGAGAGGACCGCCTGTACCTGTCTTAGCCTCCTGCACCAGCCCCCCAACCCTCGCTAGTCCCCATGTAGAGTGGATCCTGCTATCAGGTACCTGGCAAGACCTGTCAATGGCTGAGAAGAAGAAAATAAGAAAGTGAACAGGAATTCCTTTCCCCATCACCTTAGGATAGGCAGGCACTCTTCCTGTGAGTGACATTAATAGCCCCCTCAGATGAAAAGAATATGGCACCTGTCCCTTGACTCAGGGGCTCCCAGTCCCAGGTCCAAAGCCACCCAGATTCCCTGTTGTTAGTGATTCGTCTACAGTTACTGAGCTACTAAGGAAGCTCAGATCTCGATCAAATCTTAATCTGATTGAGAAGTAATGCTGTAGGAGACAAGAGCTTAGGAAGACCCGAGTCCCCAAGAGTCAGGAGCCACGAGCAGGGCCAGCAGAGCCCCTTGCACCTGCAGAGGGTATGCTCTTGGCTGTGTAGACACCTGGTCTGTGGCAGCCGTGGTCTCCCAGCTCTGCACTTCCATGTACACTCGCCCCACTGTGCCCTTCACGGGCTAGCTACGACACGACAGCATTAGTGTTCCTGGGAGGTGTGGCTTGGTCTTGAAGATGACAACCATGGAAGGGGCCAAGACCCTGAGCTAAGGTCTAAGTTTTGCTGAGACTAGCATTATGTAGGGCTGCATGACCAACTAACGTTGCACCAGGGCCGTGTCACACCTGCAGGATACCCTTCACAACCCCCAAAGGTGAATGCCAATGAGCAAAAAGGAGATTGAGGCCTGGACAGGAAAATACTCCACCTCTGCCTCCTGCCTGTCTCCCATCCTTACCCTTTCTTTCTCTGACCCTGGCCCCGAGGCCACCCAAAAAAGCAGGCTGCTTCTGACAGCAGGGAAGCTGCTCAGGTCCTTTGTCCTCTTGGGATAGAGGGAGGGCCAGGGTGGTAGGTTCTCAGGCTTGAGGCACCTGTTCCCTTGAGCCGCACTGCCCAGCTGCCCAGGACGGGGCAGGGGCCCCGGAGCAGCTGAATCACCAGCTACAGCTGTCTTGACATAGGCAGTGTGACTGGCTCTTCCCAGTGTGGCCTGACGGTGCCTGGTCCCCACATCTATTTTGCACATTTTACCTGATGCCTGGCCAAGTTTATATTCTCTCTGCTCTAGCAGGAGTATTCATTACTCCCGTCTGTGTGCCCCTGACTTGCTGAGGCTTTTCAGTACCGAATTGATGATCATGCCCTAGGAGAAGCAAAGGTTGGGATTTGTGCCTCCCGTGGTATGTGAACCTACTGCAGACAACCCTAGGGTTCAGACGCTCTCTCAGCTCTGGGCATGTGAGAGGCTGGCTCAGCCACTGACTGGCATGCGGTGAAATGCCCAGCCCGGCTTCCGTTTGCTTGTTTTGTCATGCTCTCTGGGTTCCGCCTAGATAAGCTGACTCTTGTGGCCACCAGCTGTGTCTCTCCACCTGAGTGGCCAGAGGTGCTGTATCACTTGGTTGGTTGTCTGTATCATAGCAGGCTGTCAGAACTCCTGGCTGGCCCAGTGGGCACCGCATGGTATGGTAGGAAAGCCTTGTGCAGCACTAAGGCCAGCTACATGTCCTCTCGGCTTCGCAGTCGGGGGCTGCCCCATTGTCTCACTCCCAAGAGACCTGCTTGCAGGGTTACCTCGCCGCTCCTCTCTGTGTCAAGAAGAACATTTATTCCTGCCTGGGCCCCCAAAAGCGTCTATCCCCTGGCCTGTCCAAGACTGAATGGCCTTTCAAGGGGGAAAGGGGAACCTTGATGATGGTAACACTCAAATGCCAAAACATTTCACATGCAGCCTTTCCTGCGTGGCCAAGTCGTGAGTGGTCACGTTGTTCAGTCATGTAGGGTAGGAGGGGCTGGGACCATCTTTCTAAAACGTGTTTTTCCATTTGTTCTTTTAGTAAAACCATTCCCTTTGTGTTTCCTCGCAGTGTAAAGGAACCCTTAGCCGGGATCTTTCTTTTTTGTCACCTGTCAGTGGCATTGTGACGTAGTAGAAAAGGTGTTGGTAAACTTGGATAGTCCTTTCCGGACCATCACTGCCTGGTCGTGGCCCTGGCTTCCCCTGTTGGTTTGGTTTGGTCTTTAGTATACACAGGCGGATCCCAGCCCTGCTGACCTCATGATGAGGTTCAGCAGCAGGACAAGGAGCACCGTCAGTCCCAGCCCACCATGTGGGTCTGAGGAGACCCTTGGGACTGTCTGCTACTTAAGTCATCCCATCTGCACAATCCCCAGAGCCTCGGAGTATGAGACTGGCACATAGTAGGTGTGCCACACGTGTCTTTGAGTAAGTAGAGACTGTGGATACACCCCCACACGAGAAGCCTGTTTCCAGCCACGCTGTGCCCAACAGGTTCAGCAGCATATTCCCAAGCCTCAACATGGCAGTGAAACGGCGGGAGCAGGCCTTGCAAGACTACGGGAGGCTGCAGGCCAAGGTGGAGAAGTATGAGGAAAAGGAGAAGACTGGTCCTGTGCTGGCCAAGCTCCATCAGGTGCGGGGGCACGGGAGGGGTGGGGAAGAAGCAGCAGGGTAAACCGAGCAACCGTTGCCACGGGGCCTCCTTCCAGGACACTAGCTATTCCCACCCACACCCTACCCCCTTCAGTGCCACCCACACCCTGCCTGACTCCGAGATCTTGCTCCCCAGGCCCGAGAAGAGCTACGGCCTGTACGGGAAGACTTTGAGGCCAAGAACAAACAACTCCTGGATGAGATGCCACGGTTCTATGGCAGCCGACTTGACTATTTCCAGCCCAGCTTTGAGTCCCTGATCCGGGCACAGGTGAGAGGGCTCTTCCCTGGGGGAAGTATCTTTGTAGGAACACAGTTCCCATTAGATGTAGCCATGCTCTGCACAGACCACGGCGCCTCATGTGGCGTCCCAGTCAGCCCTGGCGCTGATCCTGTACTAGAATCTCTGCTGGGTATCCTCCATTAGCAATCCCCTCAATCACAACCCTATGGCAGGCGGGGTTCCTTTCTGTTTAACCCTTTACCCCTTGAGTTCTTCTCCCATGCTTAATCAAGCAGCAAGAGCCCAGATGGCATCTTTAGCTACCACTTTAACTGAGCAGGCCCTTTGCAGAGGTAGTTGAGAGGCCAGTGGAGGTGACTGCTTGTGAAACCAACAGGAGAATTCCATTAGCCAGAGACCACCCGAGTCTTAACTCTCAGTATCCTAGGGAGGGGTCCTGAATGGGCTCTGAAATGCTGGCGCCTAGACATGATGCCCCCTAGTGGAGGACAAATGGGAATGCAGGCCAGTATGGGGGTGGCAGCCAGAAAGAGGGTCCCGTTGGGATGGCACGCAGCGCCTGGGCTCCCCTCACTGCTCATCTTCAGGCAGTGTTTAGCTAGGATTGTTCTCCCCACTGGCGAGGTGGGAGAGGCTGTGGTACTGGAGCCAGGAGCAGGGCCTTTCCACACAGACCTCCTCCCTGATCACGCGCAGGTGCTGGCTTGCATCTCCAACACTCACTGGCCACCAAGCTTCTTGTCCCCAAGTTCTGCCTGCCCCGCTTCTTGTCTTAGCTGCACCTCTGCTGCCCTCCAGTGGTCACCATCATTCCTTGTTGCTTTTGTAGTCCCAGGGCCTGGGGAAAGCCTGATCCCCGCTTCCCAGCCTTCATCTGGGATGACACCCAAAGCCGTAGAGTAGAATGTCTATCGCGAAGCCCAGGCGGGGTTTGGGCGGAGCCTGGGCCTGCTAATGGTCCATGTTTCTAGTCCGGTGCTCTCTAGGGAGTGAGACAGACGACAGGAGGGTGTGGGGGGTGCTCTCCTGCTGTCCCTGCAGGTGAGGGCTGCCTTCCAGCCGCTGCATCCTGTTTGGATGAAGGAAGATCTTGGCCTGCTCTCTTGCTGATGCCTGCCTCTGCTTTCAGTGAGCTGCATACCCCACCCCCATCCCCAGATCCTTAGAGGAAGCTGCAGGGTGCCCAGGCTATGGGGTACCCATAACCGGGTAGCCAGAGTTGTTTACCACCTCCCCCTGTGCCAGCCATCTTCTCACCCAGCGGCTGCTATTGTCACTAGAGAAGTGAGCATTCCTGATGACTCACCAGGCACTGTGTCCCAGGCAGGGACTTGGGGGCCCCCAGTACTTGGCCCAGTGCAGCCTAGCTGGGAGTTGTGAAGAGACCTCCTAGGATACCGCTTCCCACTGGCCCCTGCTGCACAGCCCCCCTCCCAGCCCCCATCGGCTGGATTCTCAGATGGAAGGAGAATCCTAGAGAGATCTCAAAGTTGAGGTGCTTGAAGAATGTGGAACACTTTGATGAGGTTGTGTCATGTCAGGAAGTGGAAACTGAGGCAGAAATGGTCTCTGACCTCTATGGAAAAGTCACCATCTATCATATAGATAGAGAAACCCCACGGCTCTTGGACCTGACTCCCGCCTCTCACCCTGCCACTGTCACCACATCTCACGCTCTTTTAAGCATCAGTGCTGCTTTTCTTCCAGGCAACTTAACCTGGGTGTGATAATTAGCAAGACTGGGAAAGGGTGCAGTCTGGGGGCTGACACCTCCCTTAACTGGACTTCTAGAACCAGCTCCAAGACTTGCGGAGCCAGTGTCTGCCGTGTTCTTTTTCCATGGCCAAAAGCCCCTGACTCCTCTCCCCGCTTAGAAAAAGCAGTAAGGCCAGACCCGCCCTTGCCCACGCCCTACCCTCTGGCCCCTCAGATGCAGTCTCCCTGCCCAACCTAGCCATTTTGGTCTTGACCATCCTTCCTCGGCAGTATATATTTCCAAAAGCCCAGCTGTGGTTCTCCCATCCCTAGGTTGCTGAGGGATAGGATGAAATCTGAGAGGCAGTGATGGAGCAAGTGAGAGACACACACCCCACACCCCACGCCCTTTAGCCAGAGCAACCCGTAGACCCAGAACCAGGCCCCGCTTGTGTCTCTCGCCTGCCTTGCTGAGTGAGTACTGTTTGGAACCGGTTCCTGCCACCAACTCTTGCCTCCTCCCAGGTTATATACTACTCAGAAATGCATAAGATCTTTGGAGACCTGACCCAGCAGCTTGACCAGCCAGGCCACTCAGATGAGCAGCGAGAACGGGAAAATGAGACCAAACTAAGTGAACTCCGCGCCCTCTCCATTGTGGCGGATGACTGAGCCCATCCCTCAGGAGTCCTTAGATTCTTTGGGACACGGATGACATCTCTATAGGCTTTGCTCCTAGCAGCCATGGATTCATGGACCTCCCAATGGCCAGGCAGTTGGAGACAGGTGGCCACTGTTCTACCTTGCCAGTTCTCTGGCTTAAATGTCTCCATTTCCTCGAGCCTGATACTAGGAGCCCCACAGGCTGTTGCTTCCCTGTGCCCGGTGCTGATAAGCAATGTAGAAAAACACTGGGGCCCTTTGCACTTCCAAAACCGTCCAGAATGTGCTATAGTGTCTGGCCAGTGGGAGCCTTTGGAAGGGCCTATGCGTCCTGTGAAACTTGAGGCCTTAGCTGTCTACCTCCAGAGGACCTCCTCTAGGAAAGCACCATCCCTCAGGACTCTGGACTGTTGGGTGAGGCACAGGGCCCTGGGTAGCAGCACTCTGGTCTCTCAGCCAACACAAGGAAAGCTGGGCCCCACAGGTCCAGCATGGGGACAGACCCCAGGTGTCCAGCTTCCCCTTCCTTCACCTGGGCCTTTGTCTCTAGCTGTTCACTAGAATATGTTACACGTTGAACCGCAGCCCTCAAAGCAAGGGGCTGTCTCACCTGTATTACTGGAATTTTATTTTCACTTGTTATTGGGATTTTATTTTCAAGTAAAGTTTTCCAGTAAAGCAATAGTGTACCTTAACTGACACCGAGAGGGAGCCGCCACGGCCCTGCCAACTTGGCAGAGGGCCTTCGCTCAGTCACAACCTGTGGCACTCACTGCCTGCCCGCCTTCTAGAGAGAACTGAGGACTGGCCACCAGGGAGGGCCCAGGCAGCCTGAGAGAGGAGGAGAGCTACAAAGACACATTTGGTTTGTTTTTTCACTTTGGTTTATTTAAAAAACAAAAAGCAAAAAAAAAAAAAAAAAAAAAAACCAACAAACAACTTCATATACAAAGTCAAACTGAAACCATGGATTATGGAAAGAGGCAAGAATTATGGGAAATGGAAAAGGGCTAGGCCAGGGCCAATACCACATTCTGAACATAAGAGCTAGAGAAAGAAGTGCTGGTTCTTCTGGCAAGTTGGGGGCAGCTGGAACACAGTGTTCTATTGGCAACCTTGACCCAACCCCAAGTGCTTCCTTGAATGGGCTCTGTCACCTAACAGGCCCAGGAGCCCGCGGGACTCGTGCCGCCCGTAGGACGGGCATTCTCGGCTGCATCGACTCTGTCCACTCCTCCCATTTTATTGGCATTAGACCTTGTTCTGGGCTGGAAAAGCCTTCCCTCCCGTCTTGCTCTAAAATGGACGAGGACAGGAGACAGCACAAGACTACAAGGGCCCTGGGAGAAATTCCGAGATGGAGGGCAAAATGACATTCTAGGGGTGCAAAAGATGTTGTATTTAGTTGTAGCTGGAACGGGGGTTCCTTACGCATCCATCCACATAGCACAAACCCCATACTGACAGTCTGATGTCCCCTGCAGAGGCTGAGCACAGAACTCAAGCCACCCTGCTGTGGCTCCCAGGCCCTGCTCCAGCTGCTGTCTGGTACCAAAGGGCTCTAATGTCATCGGGCTCCGTCACACACCTCGCTAGGCAGCCTCAGTTGCTGGGCGTTGGCTCCTCTTTCTCTACCCAGCTGTCAGCCTGTGTGAGCACATGAGCAACGGTGAGGACAAGGCTTTCCCCATGTCCTGCCACTAGAGTCCGGAGCACTGGGAGCAGCTGAGTCTCCTAAGAAGCCAGTGCATGGAGGACCGGCCAGCAGGCAAGGGCCAGCTATCCATCTCCCAGGCCTCTCCACACGGGCTGGCTCCACCAAAGGAGCTGCGGCCACCCTTTCGCCATCCTACCTTTTCCACAATCCGCTGCATCTCGAGGTGCAGTGGGGTGAGGCGCCTGCGGAAGTCCTGCATCTGACGCTGGAGCTGGTTCTTCTGTCGCTCCGCTGTCCGGGCAGTCTCCTCCGCCTCGGCCAGCCGGGCCCGCAGCTCCTGCATCTCTGCCGCCAGTGTCTTATTCGTCACTTCAGTGGCTGAGAAACGGTTATGGCTCTCCTCTGAAAGGTAGGTGGTGAGGACATGGCAAGAAGACTCTGGTCAGTCAACTAGAGCATTGGGACAAAAGCCCGAGGCCTGAAGAGTGCTGTCCCCTTAGTGGCTGTGACATCACACTCACCCAGCTTCAGTTCCAGTGTGTGAATCTTGTTCTCCAGGTATAGGCGGCCACTGTCCTGCTGTTCTGCACGCTGTAACAGGCTTCCCACATTGATGAGGCTACCATTGTGGGGCACCAGGCCTTTGTGCTCTGTGGGGGCAGCACCTGGCTTCGTGCTCTTCCCTGAAGGAGGCAGTAGATCCAGGTTTCCTAGAGAAGACATGCATGATCTCAGGAGAATGGCCCACCGTGGCCCCACTCCCTGCCTGCTGGCCCACCACAAAGTACAAGACATACCAAAGAGCACGTCTTCAGGAAGGCCGCCATCCAGCACCTCAGCACGGCTATACTGAAAGCTCCGGTACTGACAGAGGTTCTGGGCCACCACTCTACTAACCAGCTGTTTGGCCTACAGAAAACACAGCAGGACACGTACTGGCCACACACCTGCCTCGGGGAGACCAGAAGCCTGCGAGAGCTCTGGAAAGGCCCTTTCAGAAGGACAGGCGAGAGAGGAGAAACTACCTGCTCTGCACTGAGCCGGATCCCCAGTGTGAGGAGGACCCTCTCCAGGTCTCGCCTGTGCAAGTAGCCACACCAGTTGGCATCAAAAAACACAAAAGCCAGAAGGCAGTCCAGGGGGAGCACGGCTGAGGGATCCAGCTCCTTAGGCTACGGAGAAAGAGAAACAGGCTTTACAAACAGTTCCCAAGGCCAAAGGGCACAGTACACACAGGGTGCTGGGCTGACGGCAACAGGCAGACCTCCGCCGTGGAGGACGGAGCTGGGGCTTCTGTGGGCTCATTCCCAGAACACGCTACGCTCCCTCATCACATCGTTCTCTGATCTACCCTGACAGGGAAAGTGGAGTATTCTCCATAAGTCAAGAACCACAGTTGGTCTCTTGTCAAGGGAAGAGGTCACTGGTAGGCAACCCTCACCCACGAAGGGCCAAACTTCCCACCACCAGGTACAGAAGACAAGGTCTCACCATGTCCTGAAGAGAAGAATATTCCATCTCCGACTGGTTTGAGGTAACAGAACGAACCTCCGTTTCCTCTAGCTTTGCTCCTGCTATAGAAATCCCAAGCTCAGCATATAGCAGGAGTGATGGTCTGCACCCCTGAGACAGTAGTTCTCAACCTGTAGTTTGTGAACCTGTAGGGGCGCAAACAACCCTTTCACAGGGGTTGCATGTTAGCTATCCTGCACAGCAGATACTTGCATTTCAATTCATAACAGTAGCAAAAGTACAGTAATGAAGTAGCAACAAAAGTAATTTTAGGGTTGGGGGGGGTCACCACAACATGAGGAGCTATATTAAAGGTCTCAGTATTAGGAAAGTTGAGAACAACTGCCTAAGAGGAAACTACCACAGCCAGCCCCAGAGAGCCACTACCCCCAGACACACCGAACTCCTCCTCTCCATCATCCCTCAGAAGCAGCAGGTCTGGGTCCAAGGCCATCTCACAGAGATCCTCGGCCGCCTCACCGCGGGCCTTCTCCTCCTCTTCTCCCCCTGAAGAGGGCTGTTTGGACAGAAGTCCATCCTCCTTCTAGAGAAGCAAAGCAAGGTGGTGAGGAGGCGCAGGACTCTTCTGATGCTAACAGTTGCAAACACTCAAGTTTCAGCTGGGCGCCCACGTGCTGGGCACTGGTGGCCACTCTGTCCCACCATGCGCTCATGGGCTAACCACACCAGGACTCAGATCAGCAAGGCACATGCAGACCCCTGAGTTATTTCTCAGGAGCCAGTCTTAGTTGTACACATAACTAAGCAATTACACATACATGACATATTTGGACAATAAGCCAAGTTACATTTTAGAAATGGCTAAAAGCCAGTCTGTCCACCTAACTGTCAGGTAGTCCTACCTCCTGAGGGTTCTGACAGGCATTTCTATGCTGTCGTGGCTTATCAGACACACCTCCCTCCCTCTTTGGGGCCACTCCCCTCACCCTGAACACACACACACTTCCTAGCTGCATGGCCACATGCAAAGATTCGTGTTCCTGGGCCTCAGCCCATCCCCAAAGCCTGGGTAACATAAAGAAGCAATGCAACCAGCATGCAAAGTGCCTAGAACGGAGCCTGACACACACAGGGGGGCTGGAATCCTACTAATCACGACAATGTGGGTCTCATCCGGCCCAGGGCTGGGAGCAGTACTCACCAGTGAGCTGGCTGCCTCGCCAGCCTCGCCAGCTGCGCCCTCATCCTGTACCTCAGCCTTGGACACCTTCACCGCCTCCTCTCTGACCGCCTCCTCCTCTTTGACCACCTCCTCCTTGGCTGCCTCCTCCTTCTCAGGCTCAGGAGGAGACACAACTTTTTCTGGAAGGCTCAGCAGCATCTTATAAATTCTATAGCCAAAATCCCTCTGCAGCATCTCTACAAACAGCCCAGCTAGCACTACTACCTGTGAGGAGAGTGCGGGGACATGGCGTCAGGAGGACAGGCATGCCACACTGCCCCTGCACACACTCACGAGCTCCCTCTTGCACTTGCCTCAAATGAGATCCTCTCTTTTGGCCTCCGGTCCTCCACAATTCCATAGAGAGACAGGTTGACACAGCCAGGTCGTGCCATCACAGCAGGTTCTAGAGGCGGCGGAGGGGCCTCTGGGAGGTCAGTGTCCACGTCTTGCTGTGTGGTGGCCTCTGTTGTCTCTGTGTTCTGTTTAGAAGTGTCTGCTTGTTCTGACCCATCCGGAGCCTGTTCGGTAGCCTCGGCTTCCTATGACAAAAGCTCAGGTGTGACCCTCTGGGCCCAGGGATCAGAGCACATGCTTTTGAGACAGGGGCTCATGTAGCTGAGGCTAACCTCAGATTCACTCTGAAGGTAAAATCAACTTTGAACTCTGGACTCAGGGTCTTCCGCCTGCACCTCCCCAGTGTGGGATTACACCGTGCCGCGATGCCCGGCTCCCCTGCACTTTCACAAGGCCCAGCCTTACCCCTGATGCCTCCTGCGGTTCGGAAGCTGCCTCTGTGGCTTTCTGTTGGCACAGTGCCTCCCACTCCTCCAAAGTGGGCATGATGGTCCACACGTCTGGCAGGTACACCACTACTGTGTGTAATTGCCGGGGCGGCCCCGGCTGCAAGTACTGAAACTCTGCAAAGCGCCACCTGGTCACAGCAAAAGGAAAAGAAAGCCCTCAACGGTGACATGTTTACCGGTGTCGCACTCACAGACAAGTACCTGTTTCCAGTCAGCACTCCATGCATACGTGCTGCATGCCAAGCCGTGAGGACAGACATAAAGCCACACGCCAAAGCCTCAGTGGTTAGGCAACGGGAGACGCAGTAAGCAGAGCGCACAAAGGAACACTAAGGTACTGAGGAGAGTACTGGGTGTGGCCCTGGGGGGTCAGCCGCCATCAATGCTCACAGCCCTGGGCTCTCAGTCACCTAGGAGCAGTTAGGAGTGGGCAGGCATGAGCTGTGGCAGGAGAGAACCTAGAGGGCAGAAGCCGGGCTCCTGACACCCCACAGCGAGCTGGCCACCTGGGGAAGGCCACTCACCATTTGGTGCAGGTGCTCAAGTCAATGCCAGTCTGGGCCTGTGCACAGCGGATGGCTGTGCGCACCAGCACCTGCGGGTCTGCCTGGGGGTCGAGGCCATCCAGGGAAGGAGACCACTCACCCCCAACCAGCACTGCCTCTTCTTCTTTCCGGCCCAGCAAAAACTGCAGAGAGATTGGGAATAACGAAAACTAGCCTGCGTCTCCCACAGTGAGGCAAGGCTGCTGCCCAGCAAGTAGTTAAGGCCACCACCACGGAGGGCTCGAGGGCCATTCGCTCAGACCAGCCACCTGACTCCTCTCTAGAGGAAGCATCTCTACGGCCCTCCTGTATAAAGTTAGGCCTTCAGCTCTGAAACGCCTATTTCTGTTAATGCACGGAAGCCTAGCTGCTGAAAGGTGGCAGGCTGACCAGCCAGCACGCGGTGCCTCCTGGACGCCCGCGCTTACCTTTAGCTGCTTCAGAGGGTGCTCTGGTGTCTCCCTGGGCTCAGCCACGTCGTCCACAAAGAGCATGCAGCAGCGATAGAACTCCTCCAGGCCCGGGGAGGAGAGCAGCAGCACCTGTGGAGGACAAGGCGCTCAGCCACATCCTGTCCTAGGAAGCTGACAAGTCACAAGAGCCCCAGTCAACTGACCTTGGAACTGTAAGTGGGGTCACTGTCCTCAGGGCTGGGCTCAGCACCAGTGTCTGGAGCTGCCTCCTTCTCTGAAGAAACCTGGATCCGACTTGGGTGGTGGAGGGAAAAGGGCTGGCCCAGAGGGAAGGCTGACAGCCAGCTTAAGTGAACGGAGAGAAAATCTGAGGGGACCAACAGACTGCGGTAACGTCGCTGCAGTTCCAGGAAGTCACAGGTGGGACTGTAGGAAGACAGCATGGGAATCCACTGAGCAAACACCAAGCATTAAAGGAGGGGCAGGAGAAACCGCTCGGAGCGTAGAGCACTTGCTGCCCTCACAGAGCCTACATGGCGGCTCACGATTACCTGCAACTTCAGTCCTCGAGGGTCTGACACTCTCCTCTGACCTCTGAGAGCACCAGGCATACACGTGGTACACTTACATATATACAAGTAGGCAAAACACTTACAAACTTTGAAAAATAAGTTGTTTTTTTTTTTTTTTAAACAGATCTGCAGGGCCAGTAGAATGGCTTATAGTGAGTAAAGGTGTCTGCTGTGTAAGCCCGTTTATCCCCAAAACCCATGTAAACGGAGAAGGAAAGAACCAGCTTTACAGTTCTCTGATTCACATACATGCACTGGCAGGTATGTGTGCCACACCCCTCCCACCACCACCAAATACATTGACACACAGAATGAATGAATTAATGAATGAATGAACTAATGAACAAACAAAACAGCAAAAGACTACAACAGCATTTTATTCAGCTTGAGAAATAAAGACTCTAATACGGGATCTCCCAAGGGGTAAGGATGGACCCTGTATGACCACTTGATTTATAAAGCCACTTAACAAAGAAAGCCAAACTGGGAAAGAAAGAAGAAATCACAATACATGATACAGCAATAGTCATGGCCTTTTTTTTTAAGTGTTTAATTATGTATGTCTGTGTATGGGCACAGACACGTGTGTGAAAGTTTCCAGAGGCCAGAGGCATCAGATTCCTCTGGGGCTGGAGGTCAGTCATAGGCAGTTGTTAGCTGCTTCAGGTGGGTGCTGGAACTAAACTCATCTTCTCTAGAGGAGAAGTATGGACCCCTAATCACTGAGCCATCTCTCAAGCCCCAGAAATGGTCATGGTCTTGATAAACAACTCACTAGTCAGTAACAAAAATCTCAGGTACCTGGGAAAAACTGAAACCTCACATGACAAGTCCTTCCCAGAAACAAACACATGCAACATGAAAGCCTAGGGAAAGGATCCTACCAGCCGACTAAATCCCTGGAACCAGCGTGGAGCTGGAAGACAACCAACTCCCCAAAGTGTCCCCCCACCCCCGATCTCACATGGAAGCCCACACACATGAACACATAATCATGAAAATTAATAAATGTAAAACCTTCACAGTGTCAGACTCACTGCTCATTAGACATGAAAATCAGAACAGCAGCACTTTTCACCAGCAGACCTACAGTGAAAAGGCACATGAAGGCCTGGTGTGCTGGCGCACATGGTTAATCCCAGCAGTCGGGAGGCAGAAGTAGGTGGATCTCTTAGTTCAAGACCAGCCTGGTCTACAGTGTAAGCCCCAGGACAGTCAGGGCTACACAGAGAAACCCTGTCTCGAAAACAAAACAAAACAAACAAAATAAAGAAAAGGTGTATGAAAACAGTGTGGGCAAAGGGACAGGAAATGAGGACTACTTTGTGCCCTGCACCACGGGGACTGTGTAAGTGGACAGCCTCTGACAGAACGGAAATAGCTATCAGAATGAGAACCCAGGCCAGGGGTGGCGGCACTGGCCTTCACCTTTCATCCCAGCACTCAAAAAGAAAAGCTGCTGGCCCGGTAGCCGCCATCTGCAGTGCCAGTGCTCAAGGCAGCAACAAGCAGTGCCTGCACAACTGAGCCCGCCTGGCAACCCCCAAGCCAGTCCCTGTCGCCAAAGCAAAAAGAATGGTATTGTCTGGCCTCCATACATACACCCAAAAACACATGTGAATCCACACACATGAACAAATGTGCGTGCATACACACAGAATACACACTAATATGCATTAGCACAGAACCTACTCAAAGATACACCAAACCATGTACGGCAGGTTCCCACAGATTGGTCAGTTAAAGAGGCCACCAGACAACACACATTCTCATGCGTCCAAATGGACCTTATCTCATTTACCCTAGAAACCACTGTGAAGTCTACAGCCCTTCCCAGCCCTCACTTACCTGTCCACAGTGTAGGGAGTGAGATGAACACGGTAAGGAGGCAGGTCATGTCTAGGTTTCTTAGCACCCCAAGGCTCTCCGCCAGCCCGTTGTTTGCGTTTCTTCGAGTCGTAGTCATCACTGGAGTTGACCCATCACCAGAAATAAGAAACCATATTGTTACACGTAGATTCAGTATATAAAGAACTAGAAAACACCAGAGTCCTCAACATTAAGAAATGAATACAGGGGCTAGAGGGATGGTTCAGTGGTTAGGAATACTGGTTGCTCTTCCAGAGGTCCTGAGTTCAATTCCCAGTAACCTCCTGGTAGCTCATAACCATCTATATAATGTTATCTGATGCCCCTCTTCTGGCACGCAGGTATACATACAGATAGAGCGCTCATATACATAAATAAATCTTAAAGAAAAAAATAAATGAATATAGGTAGCACAGTGGTAGAACACTTGTTTAACCTATGGGAGGCCCTGGGTTCAAGTCCAGCACCACACACACACACACACACACACACACACACATACACACACACACACACAAAGAAGCCATGCTAGCAAATATGTGACAAAAATACGTAAGTAAACTCTTTAATAATTTAATAATATAAATTAGGGCTAGAGAGATGGCTCAGAGGTTAAGAGCACTGGCTACTCTTCCAGAGGTCCCGAGTTGAATTCCCAACAACCTCTTCTGGTGTGTCTGAAGACAGCTCACATATATAAAATAAATGACTCTAAAAAGTGAATATATATTTTTTCAAGGTACAGCATATATACAAAAGGCTATTAAAGAAAGAACAGCTTTAAGAGACTGAAAGATGAGCCAGCAAGATGCCTTAGCAGATAAAGGCGCTCGCCAAGGAGCTTAGTGACCTCAGTGTGACCCCAGAACCCCCACGGTGGGAAGAAGGACGGAGTCTCTGCAGGTCATCTGATCTCACACTCAACAGTAAATAAATGTGTGTGTAAGTACCGTGGCTAGAGAAGGCTCCAGAGCCCCTCCCTGCTCAGCACCCTGCAGGCTTGGCGTTTAGATTCTAGGTTTATGTATATGCACAAGCACACCACAGCACACATGTGGAAATTGGTTTCTCCTTCACCCACTGGGCCCCAGGGATCAAACTCCAGTCATCAGGTCTAGTGACAGGTGCATCTCCCTGCTGAGCCTTCTCTCCAGCCCATGTTTTAGAATTTTTGAGACAGTCTTCTACTCTGTAGCCCAGGCTGGTCTCAAATTCACCATGTAGCCCAGGCTAGCCTTAAACTCAAGGCCACCAATCCTCTAGCCTCTGCTCCCAAGTGGGATTAAAGACATACACCACCAATCCTGACTTAAAATAATTTTTGGTTTTCTCAATACAGGGTTTCTCTGTGCATCTTTGTCCTGGAACTTACTTTGTAGGACAGGCTAACTTCAAACTCACAGAGACCCACCTGTTTCTGCCTCCTAAATGCTGGAATTAAAGGTGTGTGCCACCCTACCCAACTCAAATGTTTTAAAGAATAAAAATAAATATATATATATATATATATATATATATATATATATATATTTTTTTTTTTTTTTTTGGTTTTTCGAGACAGGGTTTCTCTGTGTAGCCCTGGCTGTCCTGGAACTCACTCTGTAGACCAGGCTGGCCTCGAACTCAGAAATCCACCTGCCTCTGCCTCCCAAGTGCTGGGATTACAGGCATGCGCCACCACGCCCGGCTAAAAATAAATATTTTTAACTGGATAAAAAGGAGAGGAAAACAAGACAATGCCTTTTGCTCCAGTAATTCTACCCTTGAAAAGCTATTCCAAGAAATTGGGGGGTGTGAGGGGGGCCAGTATAAATCAAAACTACCAAGTCATAGAATGGAGTTCATGCATCCTCACTGACAACTGAATTTAGTGACTATAATAATGATTTAATCACTAAGGCTGTCACCAAGATGATGCTTCAAGAGAGTCCTAGTTTGCAGTAGTGTAGCCTCTGGTAGGCTGAGCTTGCGCCGGTAAATAACACTCAGCCCTAAACAACAAACTAAGTAATGCAGGGGGCCAAGCAAAGGGCATGACGGGAGAGGACGTGGGAGAGGACGCGATTGTCCGTGGGGTGCTCCCCAGTGGGCTGCCCGTGCTCCAGTGCATGGCCACACCTGTTCGAGGTTATCCGTGGGGTGCTCCCCAGTGGGCTGCCCCCCAGTGGGCTGCCCGTGCTCCAGTGCATGGCCACACCTGTAGCACTCAGGCAGCATTACTGGAATTAACTGGGTAGGTTAAAACAAAACAGCAGACTGTGAAGATAAGCAGGTGATGTTAGAGAGGTGGGGGGAGGGGAGAGGCCGGAGTAGTTTGATTGAGATACATGTATGCATCATGAGACTGAACACTGTCTGCTTTTCCAGAGGTCCTGAGTTCAAATCCCAGCAACCACATGGTAGTTCACAACCATATATAATGGAATCTGACACCTTCTGGTGTGTCTAAAGAGAGTGACAGTGTACTCACATGTATTAAATAAATAAATAAATAAATAAATAAAGGGGGGAAGAGCATTCAGGGCAGGAGGACAGGAAGCTAATGGGGATGTAATTGAAGTGTGCTCAGACACGTGACAGGTGTGAGAGAATAAACCTTTAACGATCATGCTGCAGTGTGGGGAAATGTCTAAACAAAAACAAACACGTTGAATATCACAGACCATGTACTATTTAGAAAGAAACTAGCATGGTCACAGGAAGGTCCAACAGGAACTGTTTTCCCGTGCAAAAACCACTTCCCAAACTTTTTTTTTTTAAAGATTTATTATATATACAGCATTCTGCCTGCATGTATGCCTATAGGCCAGAAGAGGGCACCAGATCTCATTACAGATGGTTGTGAGCCAACATGTGGTTGCTGGAAATTGAACTCAGGACCTTTGGAAGAGCAGTCAGTGCTCTTAACCACTCCAGCCCCCACTTCCCAAACTCTTACCTTCCTGTCAACAATAGGACATCAAAGAAGGCTAGAACTTTGCCTTTCAGTGTTCCATTCTGTTATTTTGAGACAAGGTCTTAAATAGCTTGGGATGGCCTTACATTCCTTTTTTTTGTGTTGTTTTGTTTTGTTTTGTTTTGTTTTGTTTTGTTTTGTTTTGTTTTGAGGCAGGGTTTCTCCGTATAGCCCTGGCTGTCCTGGAACTCACTCTGTAGACCAGGCTGGCCCTGTCTAAAGACCTCAGCTGCTCACAAGCAGTCCAATGGCAATGTTATTCTGCACGCAGAGCTGGGAGTTTAACATAAAGCCGGGCTAATGGGCAAGCCACCCATGTGGCCAAATCCTTTATAAACTGACAAATTTTCCTCAGAGTAACTAATTCCTGATGCCCCTCTTCCTACTCAACATGTTCTCTAAAAGCTGCAACCCTGAAGCACCTTGGCCTAAGTAATATAATGCAGGTAGTGCACCGGGGCCTAGCTATCAAATGCAACTGGCAGCCACCACTGGAATTTCAGCTGAAAGCAGCGGGTCCACGGTCAGTGGTTTCCAACCAGCTAACATAAACCCTCAAGGTTCTTGCTATGCTTCTGCACTGGAGGCTTTCATAAGCTCACAGAATGGAGAAGCCCAGGAAGATCCACTAGACAAGTGTTGTAGGAGCAAGCCATGAGTGAGGTTAGGAAAGAAGACGGGAACAAAGGGTTTCAGAAGTGGAGACGTGTCGAGAACAGCGCCAGGCCATCTGCATGGGATCCACAGCAGCCTTTCCCGGAGCACAAGCACGAGCCTCTGCCCGGCCTGGCTCCGTCACCTCCTTCCACTCTCCCAGGGTTACGCCATGCTTACTCCAAGGGTTTCCCACTGAACTTCTTCTTGGGTCTTATCATCATGTGGGAAACAGTGGTTCCCTTTCTGCAGTTATTTCAGAGAAATCATAGCACAAGGGGACTTTCTACAGTGATCTTACAAAGGCAGAATGCTATGAGATCAAAAATGTATAATAGACAAGATTCTGACATTTCAATCTAACTCAGTTTCACTTCAAGATTTCTATCAAAAAACCAAAACAAAACAAGTTCAAGACTACAAGGAGATAAAGGTAGAACAGGAATGAAAAAGAAGGCAGATGATGATGCTTGTAGAAATCAGGTAATGCTTGAAGATTCATTTTCTTTTTCCACTTCCTTTGCATATATTGAATTTTCTATTCTAAGAAGCCAAACGAACACTCTCAAGGACAGTGAAGCACAAAGTGAAAGTGAGACACAATGAGCATGCTCCTGGAAATTCCCCAAATTTGCAGATGATAAAGGACCACAGGATGTCTCAAGTACCTGAATAGACCATGTTTGCCCCACATTAAAGCCAAGAACAGTGTTGGCCCAGGACCAATCCTGGATCTACTGAACACATTGTAGGCTCTGTGTTGTAACACTATTACACAAAGTGGACACAAAGAAGCCATCCTAGGAATTAAAACATTTTGCAACAATCCCTTCTTTGATGTTGCCCTTTTTTTTTTCTTTTTTCTTTTTTTTTTCTTTTTTTTGGGACAGGATTTCCCTGTTTAGCCCTGGCTGTCCTGGAACTCACTCTGTAGACTCAAACTCAGAAATCCACCTGCCTCTGCCTCCCAAGTGCTGGGATTAAAGGCATGCACCACCACCGCCCAGCTGATGTTGCCATTTTCTTGTAACAATTCTTGGTATCTCTGTTAAATACTAGAAACAAAGTGGAAATTATATACTTTTTAACTATCTGGGGTTGAGGAGCAAGCTCAGTGAGAAAGCTGCTTGCTATGCTAAGGATCCCAGCACCCATGTCAAAGCTGACAGTCTGTGATCCCAGCCCTGGAAGGGGCAGACGGGAGGATCTCTAGACCTTGTTGACCAGTCGACATAGCCAAAATGGCAAGCTCCAGTGAGACTCACTCTCTAACAAAAGCAAACAAACCCAGCAGAGTACAGCAGAAGACACTTAGCATCAACCTCCTGGCTCGTCAGACACCTCCATACAAATTCATAGCACACACACATACACATGCACACACACACACACACACACACACACACACACAAAGTATCTCAAAACCAGAAAGCTTAAAAAAGAAATGAATGAATAAATGAATGCATAAGCAAGCTAGGTATGATGCCACACCCCTGTGAACCCAGCACTTTACTGGGAGGTAGAGGGAAGAGGATCAGAAGTTCAAAGTCAACCTTAGCTACATTCTGAGCCTAAGCTACATAAGACTTGATTCGAAATAAAGTATTTGAGCTGGGCAAGTGCAGGCAGCACTAGGCAGGAAGGAGGCTCTCCAAGAGGGCAGGCTGTGCTACACAGTTGGACCGTCTCAAAAGAGCAAAACAACAAAAACTGTCATTGTGACATTTTGAAATATAAACTGTATTATCTCAAAGTTTTGCAGAGGTAGTGTATAAAGTTACTGTATTTGTTGAGTATGTTTCAATGTGTCTGCCTTTCAAAGAAGAGGGACTAGACTCTGCCCACAGAAAGAGATATTAGTGTCAACAGGTGTCAGAGGTGGAACTTGGCAGAGGGAAGTGTAAGGCCTGTTCACCTCTTACCTTCGGCTCTGGTCCAGCCTTCCGTGAGGACCCCGGGCAGGAAATCTGTTCAGGTGGCTCAGGTGAAGTGTGTGGGATGTCTGGAAGAGACTCAGAGCTGAAGAAAGGAAATGGCCGGTGACTCAAAAGCCCTAAAACCCCGTCCAGCTTCCTCCTCCTCTTCCTGTGGGAAGTACCCCCTTCTGTTCTAAGAGCATCTATATGAAAGGAACAAGTTCTTTCCTCCAGACTACCCCACAAAGCCACACCCCAACTTGCATGCCACCAGTACTCACGCTTCTGAGGGAAAAGTGGGGGAATTCGGTGAGGCTGAAAGATCAACTGGGGCTGAGCTCCCAGGATCCCTTGCTTCTGGCCCAGAGCTGCCACATGCAGAAGGGGAGGTGCTGGCGACTTCAGTAAGGGCTAAAGGACAAGAGCCAGCAAGTTCGGGGGATCCCAAGGTTGATACCATGAAGAGACATCTATCCCACCCCTCCTCTCCTTCCCATTGCAGTGGACATGCTAACGAGAGAAATACCTGGTTGGAGAGCGTCTGCACCTTGACCGCATTCCAAGGTACTGCCTGGCCTGGGTTATATGCAGCCTTCACCAACACCTTCTCACCCAGCTGGGGTAGTCGGCCCTTCACCACACTGTCAGCACACAAACCAGGAGGCCCCGTCAGGAGGCGCCCTGGACACGTAATCCTGACCGCCCCTAGGAAGACTTTCTCCAACAAAATTTCTCATACCTTGCAGTAAAATAGCAAAGCAATGGCTTTAAAGAGGGGGCCCACCAGCACTGAGACGGAACTGAATGCAACAACCAGTCCCTGAAAACACTAGCCTCCAGCCTACCTTAGCTGAAAAAAGACTTCTTCATCTACGACCCCAAAGTAGTCATGCAAGCTGGTGACAATGCCAGTGAAGACTCGCTGCTTCTCCCCACTCTGCAAGAGAAGGGGAAGTCAGGAGCAACAGGAAGCGACCTGAACAAAATCATGCTGGGCCACTAGGACCTCATCTCTAGCCACAGGGACCCAGCTCATAATATTACAGGAAAATCCACCCAGAAAGAAACGCAGTGGGCACTGCCTATCTATGAAGAGGAGAGAAGCTAATTCTTGACTTTCATCCAGAAGATCTCTCTGGAGCCAGATATTCAAGATTCCCCAACCTAACAGTTGTCTGAGTTCCCCAACACTGGCCTACTACCAGGACGAAACCAAACCAACCAAATAAACAACCAGGCATGTTAACCATTGTAACACAAGAAGCAACACATACCAGACATCCAAACATACCAGGGTGGCCCCAAAGGGAAACTCACTAGAAAGGGCACCCAACATACCTGAAGGTGCCTGGCATTTTGGGACAAGTCTGTGGCCACAGGAGGAGTAAGCAGACCAGGAGGAGGGCCCAAAAGAGATGTTGAAGCCGCGCCTATGGGAACAGAGGAGCAATCACCAGGAACCACGCCTACTACTCTAAGCACTAAGACAGTCAGAGGGTCTTGTAAACCCAGAGGTCTAGGTGACTCCAACCAGCTACTCAGACATTTAAGGAAACACCCAAGAGCCATATTTTTGGAAACTGAGTCTAGAGCATATACTGAGTGTAAACCAGTAAGGAGGTAAGCACCTGAGAAGTTCCGTCCCCCTGGAAGTGGGTTGATCCTCTGGCGCTTAAACTGGGACATTTGGAATAGTGTCCTTTCAAGGTCTTGGGTGAAAACCTTCAATCAAAAAAGAAAGAAGTTAACAGCTCGAATGGAAAACTTCCATCTATTACGGGGGTGTGGGGGAATAGAAAATCTTAATGAAGTAAAGCTTTTACAGTGAAGAGGTGGGTCCTAAAATGGAGGGATGGAGAGGATATGAAATAGGTAATTACATTACTCCAGTTTGTTCTCACAATAACCTAATGGTGGGGGTTAGTGACATGCTGATTTATAGACAAGGAAACTGGAGCTTTGAGATTAGAACTTGCCCAAGGCCACAAAACCAGGTAGTGACAGATTGGGACTCACACCCAGGTCTCCCAACAATTTAGCACTCCTTTCGCTATGCCACTGGCACCCTTAGAGAGGCTGGCGGAGTGAGGGGCAGGAAGAGCTCCGGTGACATTCATTCATTCAAAAACATCCGCCAAAACACTCCACGCAGGGCCGGGGCAAAAAAATGAAAATGCGAGTAGCGGGTTGGTGATGCGGGCCCTCTCCCCGGAAGCCCGCCAGGCGTCCTTTCGGACCGGCTGGTGGAAAGGGAGCTGTCCAGCCGGCCCTCGCCAGGCGGCCTGCACGCCGATCGATCCCTCCTCCTAGGTCCCGACCCTAGACTCAGGCCTCCGCAGCCGCCTGCGCAGAACCTCCCGGGCCGGGCCACCGAGAGGCCACCGTGGGAGGACCACGGCGCGAGGTTTCTCCTCCTCCCGCCCGCCCCCAGGGCCGAGGCCGTTGCCAGGGAGACGAAGCTTGCAGTCCAGAGGGGGCTCGGCTCTTTCCGCGACTGGCGCATCTTCGCTGTTCAGAGCCCCACGGCCTCTCCACCCGAGAGAGACGGAGAGGCAGAGGCGCAGCGGGAGGCCCCCAACCCACCTGCGGGCCAGGGCCACGACACCAGGGGGACAAAGACACCCGGAACCACCGCAGCTGCTGCTGCCACCACCACCGGAAACGCCTCTCCGGAAGAGCGACCACTGGTCGGAAGCTGCCACTCTCCCGGATATGGTACCTCCCTCTTCTCCATCGACCTCTCCCTTCCCCCACACCAGCCTGCCATCCCGCTCCAACTGTAGAACGGAAGTGCGCCTTCCCAGATCCGATAATGCCTTCGGAAGCTGAACTCGGTGGTGTCCTCTCTCAAGCGTCCCATCAGAAAAGTCGGCTCGAACCATTAGTTCCTGGTCTCCAAATGACTGGAACTGGACCCGTCCCTCCAACACAAGGAAGGGACTACCACTTACACACCCTGCTGTGTGCTCTACTAACCCCCAAGACTACAGCAGCAAAAGAAGCAGCGCCTCTATTGGCTGGAGGAGAAGCATGCCTACTCAAGGTCCGTTTCCAGGGGATATTCTTCTGACTAAAGCTAATGACCACCCCACACCATCCCCCATCCCTATTCCTGCCCTTCTGTTGACTGCACCACCAGCAAGGGGTAAGCATATCCGAAATCTGTACCAAAACTCTCAAATATGAAGTGTAAAAGATCTCAATGAAATGGCTTATCCAAAATCTTGCCAGAAATATGGCTATTTTCACAACTATTAACAGTAGCCCGCCTCCTTTAGCCTCTGGCCTCCCATCTCTCCACTCCTGTTTGCCTCCAGCACACCCTTTCCAGTTCACTGAATAGTCACAGCACACACTGAGAACATTTAATGTTACTTTATCCTCCTAACAAGCTTATGAGGTAGGTAAGGTAGGCATCATCCCAAGTAGGAAGCTGCGGCTCAGAAATTAAGAGACATTGCTATGGTCTCAACTCCAGGATGGAACACAGCATCTTAGAGTTGACCTTGCAAGTTATTTGTTGTTGCTCACAAGGTTCTTGCTCCCCCACCCCCCACCCCTCCCACCCCACGCCCACACCCCGCCCCACCCCCATTTCTCATTCAGCCTTCAAGGACTGTGCTCCAGAGCCGTGACTCACTACAAAGGTACCCGAGGCAGTGTTGTTCTTGGTCCTAGGGCTGCCGTCTCAGGTATGAGGAAGAAATTAGAAATCCACATCAGTAACTGTTCATTGTGGAATGAAGATTAGTGCCATCCTTCCAGTGACACCCGAAACACCAACCCTTTGGACGAATGATTCCATCCGATGGTTGAATCTGGGCAGTCGAAAGTCCGGACTGTATAAACATACATCCGCAACATGATGATGACACATTCCCATACTAAGCACACTCTGTGAGCATCTGGTAAATTAGTCAGTTCACATTGCCTGAGCCCAGAGATGTCTGATGAGGAGGAAGAGCCCTGGAAGAGCGTTGGAACTGCACTCAAGGGCCTCTTGGGGAACCAGGGCCCCTGGCCTCCATGCTCAGAGAAGGACTTGGCCTTCACCTTGAAGAGGAGCAAGTGCCAATAGCTTTTCCTGGCAGTGCAGAGAAGCAGCAGTAAGCCAAAATGTGAGGGACTTCTTGGCAAATCCCCTCCACGCAAGGTCACCATGTATTCCAAGAGGTCATACAGAAAGATTTTTCACTCGTGGCTTCTTAACCACCAATGTTGGAATAAAGGCCTTCCGTTGGGCATGGCACGGAGTCCTTTCCGAGAGGTTCCTGAACTCCACCCTGTAGAAAAGCGAAGGAAAGTTAGGCTGGAAGACGAAGAAAACAAACCTGGCATTCGAAGCATCGCTCACCTTCTGAAGAGGAGCTGCCAACCACGACAGACTCCATCCACAGTGAAATAACTCGCCTGTGTGTCTCCCCCGCTAGCCCCTCACCTTCTGAAGAGAAGCTGCCAACCACGACAGACTCCATCTACAGTGAAATAACTCGCCTGTGTGTCTCCCCCGCTACCCCTCACCTTCTGAAGAGAAGCTGCCAACCATGACAGACTCCATCCACAGTGAAATAACTCGCCTGTGTGTCTCCCCCGCTAGCCCCTCACCTTCTGAAGAGAAGCTGCCAACCACGACAGACTCCATCTACAGTGAAATAACTCGCCTGTGTGTCTCCCCCACTACCCCTCACCTTCTGAAGAGAAGCTGCCAACCATGACAGACTCCATCTACAGTGAAATAACTCGCCTGTGTGTCTCCCCCACTACCCCTCACCTTCTGAAGAGGAGCTGCCAACCACGACAGACTCCATCCACAGTGAAATAACTCGCCTGTGTGTCTCCCCCACTACCCCCAAATCCCTATGCTAGGGAGCGAGGCTGGACACAAGATGGTGAACATGCGGTTGTGGCTTCGGGAAAGCCACTGTCCCCAGTCTCGTGTGGCCTTCCCTCTCTTCACCGACAAGCGTGTGTCTTAGCTACTCTTGCTGCTTGGAGCCTCTCCTACACGTTGTCTCACCAATTCCACAGGGACTAAGATGACAATTGTCAAGACAGGACAGTATCAACATCCTGGGCCATCAGTCGCTCCCCGAATCAGACACAAGACTCACCCGGGTCTAGAACTATCGGGGGGAACAGGAGGCTCAGGAAGTCGAGGGCTCCTCCAACGGATCCGGTTGAGCAGAACCTTGACCTTATCCCAGTGGGAAAGATCCTGCTGAACAGAGAGTAAGGGCTCATCATACAAAGCATCTACATTCTCTACATCCCTAATGAAGCTGCCAGGAACATCAGTGCCCGAGCCAATCGCCTGCTCCAAACAGGAATCCTGTCATTTCCCTAAAGCTCTGCTTTGGGGGGCACTTACACGTTCCTATGTTCCCCCACCCTGCACCTGCTCCCCATGTATCCATCACTACCTTGTGTCCCTGGGACGGAGGAAGGATGTGGGTTGGTTCCAGCAAGGCTTCTGGCAGGCAGGTGGGGCTGGTGACAAGCACCCCCACCTCTGGGAGCGAAGCTGCCTCTGCACCTTCTGCAAGAGAACCACATCATCTGGGGCCAGAAACAAGCCAGAAGCAAGCCCACTAGGCTACAGTTCAGGGGTCTGCTGATGGGACCCTGGGCAGGCACGTAGGCAGCAGAACGCAGAGGAAGACACAATCGCCCCTTACCTGGGTCCTTTGTCAGGCTCAGCTTCTCTGTGTGCCCCTGGACCCTATTGTCTGGGCTATGCGATGATGAAAGAGCTGGGGCCAATTCTTCCTCCTCAGGCTCCTGAGACAGGCGAGATGGAACAAGCAGAGACTCAGAGAGATGGAACAAGCTGAGGCTGTTCAGAAGGCATTCATGCTCCAGGGGTTCCTCCCTCCCCCTCCCTCCCTAACTGACCTGGCCACCTGTCCATCACTCACCCTAGAGGGTCTCTGGGTCTGCAGCTGCAGGTAGAGCTGCTGGAGCCTCGCCATCTGCTCCAGCACAAGGCACAGGTGTTCCAGATAACGCAATCCCTGACCCGGAAGGCACGTACAGGCTCCAGACTCCATATCACCAACCTGTGGGACACGTTACAGGAGGAAGACCTTCAGAGCCAGCCGAAACTCCCATTCTGGGTAGTCTGGCTGCGCTGAGCCAATAAAATGGGACCCTGCGGACAAGCAGAGAAAGACACACTTGGCTGGCTTCCCCTGTGGCCAGCTGAGCACGGCCCCCATACCTGTCTGCCTCCTCTGTGGGGGTGGCTACAGACTGCTGGGTGCGAGGTGAGACAAAAAGCAATGACACAACCATCAATTAGGAACGCCCCACCCCGAGAGAGCTCCAGGGAAAATAGGGGGGAAGGGTCCCCATGAGCCAGGGCTCAGGGCTTTCTCCACCCCACCGCACTCCACTCCACTTTAGCCAAGATGAATGAATACTCGCCTCCTTTGCTTCTTCCAGACCAGCCTCTAGCTCGGTGTCGGCCTCCGTGGACTCCTGTTCTCCTACAAAGACTCCTGTAGGCACTCCACCTACAGGCTTGCTCAGCAGCTGCAGGGAGCCACGCCGCCCAGAGGAGCTGGGAAACTCTCGAGATCTCTCCAGCACCCGTTCCAGCTTCTGTCTGGCCAGCAGTCGGTCTAGCTGGACAGGAGGCAGCTCAGGGCTCCCCCTGGGCTCAAGGTTTAGAGAATCTTGAGAAAGTCCTGATAAGGTAGCCAGGGAGCTGTCCCCAACCACCATCTCCATGCCTGAGTCCTGGGAAGCCAATTTCAGAAGTGGCATCTGTCTCTCCAGACCTCTCAATTCATTCTGTCCCTCCCTGAAGTCCAATGGACACCCGTGAGTTCTGTCTGGTATCCGTCTGTAGGTGCAAGTGACTCCTGGCACCACACAGCTTTGTGCCAGGTCCTCAGAGGCCCCATCTGTAAGGAGAATCTGTATCAAGCTGGGCAGGGTGCCCTCAACGGCCCCAGCATTCCTCGCAGCCGGCAGCGTTCCTGTACCAGTGGTGAACAGGGACACAGGACATCCACATCCCCACTGGGATAAAGTTCCACCCTTGCTTGGAAGATGTCTAGATGGGGTTTTTATAACGATTGTTGACAGCTGACAGAAACCTACACTCTGAGCACGTGGTAGGCAGCGTCCTTGCAAGTCATGACAATCAGCGATGCAGACCCTTAACTAAAAGTTCACCTGAAAGAATCAAGCCTGAGCGCCTTGGACTTCTCGGATATGGGAGGGAGAACGAGTGAGGAAAAGGACGGGCGACACAGTGCTCTCGAGTCCCTGGCACGCCAGGAAGCAGGATGAGCTACTCCTGCAGTTTATGAGGACACTGGTAATAATGACAGCAGCAGGGGCTGGGACGTGACACCGTGAGAGCTTTCAGAGTGTGCACAAGGCCCTGGGTCCTCACACTGCAAAACAGAAATAGCAGCAACAAAAACAATAGCAATCATAATGGTGTCTTTTTAATGTCTTTAGACAGGATGATGTCTTTTTAAGCAAGAAAAGATGATCATGTGACAAATGGAGGAAGTTTTTGGAGTTGGGTTGATGATTAAGTATTTTACAATACTACTTTTCCAGAAGACCGCGTTGGGTGGGTATTGGGTTCCCAGCACCTACATGGATGTTCATAACTCCAGTTCCAAGGGATCTGAGTCTGAGCCCCTTTTTTGATTTCCCGGGCCAGTCCACACAGGTAAAACAGACAAAAGTCCAAATGTTAAACCACCACAACAAACCTTTAAATATAAACTTAAGTAAAACAAGGAAACTGACTTCTGTTTTGTTTTTGAAATAGTGTTTTACTCTGGATCCTAAACTGCTCTGAAACTCCCAATATTCCTGCCTCAGCCTCCCAAGTGCTGGATTATAGGCACAAATCGAATCTCCTCGCCCCTTTGGCTAGCATCCATTTATTACCGCCTTTATGCCAGGGGTTATTATGGTCTGGGTGGTCTACTGGAATCGGTCAGAAGCTTGGGCTGCTTTGGCGGGAAGAGGTTGCCAGCCCGTCCCCTCTGGATCAGGAAGTGTACCAGGAAGCCTATGCCCGCAACCATCCCGGAGAAATGGGTTTGTGGCCACCAAAGGGCTTGCAGGACTGCTGGCTGGGGCTAGGATATCGGAGTCACCCAACCTCAGAAGAAGCTTCCACAATGGGAATTAGGAGGAAAGGAGGCCCCGGACCAGTAGAATGTGAGTGGTGGGTGATTGACCTGCAAAATGCTGGAAAGCACTGTGTATGGCGTCCCAAGCCTATTCACTCGACTCCTTCAAAGCAAGGAAGCGAGGGGGCGCGGCCGGAGGACGCCGCTCTAGCGGGGCTGGAGAATAGGAGATGTCCCCAGGGTGGGAGGCAACGCGACTCACCCCGGCCGCCAAGTCGCTCCACCGCAAAGACGCGGCGCCGGCTCAGCATGGCGCGTTCCAGACGTGGAAACCGCTGCAGCAGCCCCAGTGTGATCCCCGGCGTACCCGAGTCCCTAGTTGCGCCCGAGCGGCTCTGCTAGCCAGTCCCTGCCCGGAGGGGCGTGGTTCCAGGACACTCCCCGTGGGGGCGGGGCGGGGCGGGGCGCGGCACGCAGGTGGAGGGCGCTGACCCAGGCACTGTCAGTTTGGGGACAGCTTTCCCTAGGCATCTTATCCCCAGCTCTGGCAGCAGAAGTGCCCCAATTAAGTGCTCTTGGAGGAGAGTGTACCCACTGGAGGACTCTAGCTGGCTGGCTACACGAGGTCATCGCTCCCCGCCCCGAGACACACACACTGCTTTCCCTGTTTTCCTGCTACTGCAGCTTGGAACCTTACTAGAGCGGAGCTGCACTGCACAGCCCGGAAGGAAATGGAACCCCACAGAGCTGGCGGAGGGAAGAAGGCAGACTAGGACCGCATCCGGCCTCACAGCTGTATGACTTGAGGGCAAGTCCCTCAGCCTGTCAGAAAGGGGAAAGGGTTCTGCGCCCTGGGAAAACCTGTGTCCAGAGCTACTTAAGAACCCCTTCCCCAGCCCAAGCCTCTGTCTTATCTGGGTGCTGCTGTAGGCGTGTGGTTGGCTGGGTCTGCAGGGTGTGGGCAAGAGGTGAGCCACAGCCTGGGGGCTGAGCAGAAGTTTAAATGTTTCCCTGAGCCTAGCAGCCACCACCCTTGGCCCGGTTCCATTCCACCCCAACCCCATTCTAAAAAGGAAGGAGTCCAGGCAGCAGCTGATGGCCCGCTACCGGGTGACCAGATGCTGTCGGGGCTTCTAGGGAAGCATCCCCTTCCTCAGAAGCCAGTAAGGACTGGAAAATCTCGAAGCAAATAAGGGTGACCTGGACGGGAAGCCACTGAAGTCTTCGGCCCCTCTCCTTGCTTATTCCCAGATGCCATCCTCAAAAAAACTCTCCACTAAATCCCTTGTCAGAGAGCCACCAACAATCAAACTTCAGCACCATGAAGTTGGGAAGCTGAGCACCACAACCTCCCCCACCCCACTGCCCACCCCATCCCCCACCCCACTGCAAGAGGAGAGCTGAGTTGCAGCCTTCTGTCATCTTCAGAACCTTGATGTTTAGGTCAAGCCCTTTTCCTGCAGCGCGAGTTCCCAGGGTTGCCGGGTGCCCCGCCCCACCCCCGTGCCTGTCCTTCAAATTTAACGAGGGAAACAGGATGCTGGGCCTCGCAGAACTGCCTTCTCCATGTCCAAGAAGACCCAGAGACAGCAAGCTTCCCAGCCAGGCCAGGTGGCTCCCGCCCCCCAAGGTGGAACTGTAAGGAAGGACTACAGGGGGCTCCTGTGCCTGATTTCTCCCTTGAATTTAGAAAATGTGGGGCCCAGATTCCAAGCAGCAGTATCCGTGGTGACTAGGGCAGGAATGCATCTAGAAACAGGAAGTCAGGCCAGCAGGAATGCAGTGTCTCAGCACAAAGTACCCACACACACCCCACTAAGTACACTCCCCAACACACACTCCCTTCCCAGAGAGGGCCCCGCCCCTTTGCGCAAGGCTGGGCTAGGTCCGATCTGTCACAGCCTTCATGGGAACTGGACCTGATGCGGTGGGCCAGACTTCCTTCTGCAGCTAATGTTCTGATTGGAGCTAACTCAGAGCCCAGTCAGTCCTTCACTACCCAGAGGCCTGTATGTCCCCGCAGTACCTACCATTGCCTAGGTCTCTTTTCTCGGCCACTTCCACCTGGAAAAATCACAGGTGAACTTCAAGAAGCATCACAGCCCTACTGTTTGTGGCTGCTTCTGGCAGTCCGTCTGTCCGTCCATCCGTGGCTGTGGTCCTTCTGCCTTCAGCGGGGAAGCCCCAAATTCAGGAAGCTGGCTGAATTTGTGAAGGGAGGGAGATCAAGGACCCCAAAACAACAGGCTCTGGTCTGGTTCCTTTCCTGACTCCCTCCCCTCACTAACTAGAAGTCCTCCCTGTCCACAGTCCCATCATCTGTAGAGTGGGGGTGACGGCAGTACTTGCCTCTGAGCTGTGAGGATGCAGACACAATGTCTCAAGCATCCCTAGTGCATGCAGAATGTGCTAGAGCATCAACCTGCGGGTCTCAGCCGCTATGGGGCTGCATATCAGATATCCTGCAAATATTTATGATTCCTAAAAGTAGCAAAATTTCAGTTATGAAGTAGCAATGAGCATAATTTTTTGGTTGGCCGTCACCACAACATGAGGGACTGTGTTCGAGGGCCGCAGCATTCGGGAGGCTGAGAACCACTGCCCTGGAGCCTCAGCCACCATTATCCAGCCGTGTAACTTTGAGCGACACTCTCCCAGCTGTCTGAAGGGAGGCTCATTAGATGCTCCGGCCACTTAACAAATCTGTCCATTTTGAACTTACTCTCCAAAACGCAGGAGGAAATAGAACACAGTGGCTGGGAAAGGATGTGCTGGCTTAGGTGAGGGTGAGGGTGAGGGTGAGGGTGAGGGTGAGGATGAGGGCGAACCAGAGCCTGCCCAGTCCCCCTTCACTCCTTGTGGCACATTTTAGCCCATATGGGTTTGCTGCAGGTGCGGGTCTAACCATATCAACAATCCAACTCACCCTCTCCAACCTGTCACTGCTTCAAGTGATTTTCTTTTTTTTTTCTTTTTTTTTTTTTTTTTTTTTTTTTTTTTGAGACAGGGTTTCTCTGTGTAGTCCTGACTATCCTGGAACTCACTCTGTAGACCAGGCTGACCTCGAACTCAGAAATCCGCCTGCCTCTGCCTCCCAAGTGCTGGGATTAAAGGCATGTGCCACCAACGCCCGGCCCTCAAGTGTTTTTCTAAGCATCCCCAAAGACTCCAGGGGAAGTTCCTTTCACATTCGACCTCGGTGCGGGTTTCCCAGCTGGCTCTGCTCTGAGCTGAGCGTTGACTTTGGCAGTCACACAGCGCCAGTCCTCGTTCAGGTGGCCACAGCTTTGAATACACAGAGCAGCCCCTTGTGTGTTCCGGGACAGCCTTAACAGCTACTGTGTTTTATGGTGCCAGCCCCATGGCAGCCACTTCCACATCATCTACAGGAAAGCGTGTGGAGGTGGAGGGGGTGTTTAATCCTCCTGCCTGCCCACTGTGCAGAAGCCCAAATGCCAACGAGTTCTTCCTGTGAGCAGTTTCCCTGCAGTGGGAGCACTGAACACTAGAGGGCACCAAAGAGACTACCTGTTTTCTAACCAGCAGCTCAGCCAGCCAGCCTTGATCTTTTCTATAAAAATACAAACACATCTTCAGGCAGGCATCCAGGCAATGGGTGAGGTGGTTACATCAAGGTATAAATTATATTCACAGGTGCCTAAGAAGGCAACACGGTCTCTGCCAAGAGTTCTTTCCCAAAGCCAGTTAGCAAAGACTGCCACCAGAATCCCACCCTCCAAAGCGAGCTTTGCTCACTGGTTAAAGTAAGGTTCACATGAGACCCATCCCTTGCGAGACACACCCCCACCTGAAGATGTTCTGAAACATCCTCTGAGATTGAACCTCAGGGTGGCTGATAAATCAGATCAAAAAATTAAAGGTTTGCAGGGGACTACTGTTCCCTACCTCCTCTCTGTCCAAATGCACCCCACATGGGGCAGGATGTTGAACACCAGACACATACATGCCTGTTGTATTTCCCTCAAATCAATGAAAGCAGCACATCAAAGGGTGTGAGTATGAGCAGACAAGCCTGGGTGAGACCCAACTCTTGGTGGGTGGTGGGTAGTACCTTGGAGTGAGTACTCTGTTGGATTATCTCAGTCTAACATACACATGCACAAACACCTGACCAGGACCTCTCATAGGCCAGCTGATGGTTTCATTGACTGAAAGTACTTTGCCACACAAGCCTGGCAGCCTCAGTATCATCCTCAGAACCCATGGTAGGAGGAGAAAACCAGGTCCCGAAGATGTTCTGTTTGTTTGTTTGACTGTTTGCTTTTCAGACAGGGTTTCTCTGTGTAGTCCTGACTGTCCTGGAACTCACTCTGTAGACCAGCCCTTCAGCTCTGGTCCAAGGTTATCTTTGGTCGATGGATCACTGTTCCAAACGGAGCAAGCAGCCTGAGGGATAGAGTTCCTCCACCCACCCCCACACCATCGCTGGATCCCCCTTCTTGCCTGTCCTGCCCATCTGGGTACACTGGTAGTCAGTGAGGTTGGTAACATCCAACTGAGGGAGGGGCGCGTCCCAGTCCAGCTCTGCCCACAGCTTAGTTTATGGACTGGTTGGCTGTCTTGCCAGGAAGCTCTTCCCTGGCCCTCCATTTGTGTGTGTCTTCCCGCTTCAGAGAAGACTCCCCTCCCTCCAAACATGAGCAACCTTTTTTTTTTTTTTTTTTTAAGGAGTGCCTTTACAAAAGAGTTAAGGAAGCATAGAAACCCCCCCCCCAACTTAAAGAAGTGAGTTGCGGAATGTGGTAAGGAGCATGCCTTTAGCCCCAGCATGCGGAAGGCTCGGAGGAGGAATTTTAAGTTTGAGGTAACTGGCATACTGTCTCAAAGGTATGAAAAAGAAAAAGATGAGACAGGCCTCTGCAATGGGGTGCATAAAGGTGGGACTTAAGGGAGGAGAAAAAGTGGGTACCTATAGATAAAGGCTTTCTTCCCAGGACCAGGGAAGAAGGAAGAAAGGACACTACCCAATTTTATGTATCACATGTATATAGAGTTGATATGTTAGAAACTTCACACCACGAATAACATTAAGCTCAGGCCCACCTTTCCCTTCTAGATACTTCTGTCCGTGCCCAACCCTATATGCAAACTTGTCAAATATGGCGGCCACCTCCGACTGTAATACAGAACCTGGCCTGCAGGAGAAAGGCCAGAGAGAGTAGAACTGTCCTTAGCACTAGCAACCTGATACTAGTCCCAACCCTTGGCCTCACCCAGCAAGGACAAAGGGGACTCCCCAGCCTTAGTTCATGGAAGATCTATCACCTGCCACCACCCCTCCCCCGCTCGCTCTCAGTATGGTCACCGTCTGCAGAGTCTGAGCACCCGGAGCCTCAGGCCCGAGAGCTGAGAGTTCCGGGCACTGAGTAGCGCTGGCGGGCGTGCTTCTCACAGAACAACTCGTTGCCCACCCAGAAGTGACCGCGCATCTTCAGGTTGAGCCCGCAGTCTGCACAGGTGTAGCAGGCAGGGTGTCGGTACCTCCCCTCCTGGATGCGGACCGCCTGGTTCCTGCAGAGAGGGGGGACCGTTAGTTTGAGGACAGGGGCAGGAGAGTGAGGAGGACCTGGCCTGAGGCCACCATTTCCAGGAAACCTGCTCCCCAGCCAGTCAGAACCTCAGACACAAACACCTCAGGCACTTGGCGCTCTCTCTCTCTCTCTCTCTCTCTCTCTCTCTCTCTCTCTCTCTCTCGGGAATTTCATGTTACCAACCCCCCCAACAAAGGATCAGCATACACATGCACAGACACCTGACTAGGACCTCTAGTGGGCCAGTCTGATGGTTTCATTGGCTAAAAACACTTTGCTGCACAGACCTGGGCAGAGGAGTACCATCCTCTGGACCCATGGTCGAAGGAGAAAACCAGCTCCCCAGAGATGGTTGGTTGGTTGGTTGGTTTTATGTTTCAGTTTTTTTTTTTCAGAGAAGGTTTGACTGTGTAGTCCTGGCTGTCTGAGAACTCGCTATGTAAACCAAGCTGGCCTTGAACTCCAGAGATCCACCTGCCTCTGCTTCCATAGTGCTGGGATTAAAGGAGGCCTGTGCCACCACCGCCACCCGAGTTTGTCTTCTGATCTTTACATGTATGTAGGCCACGGTTACTTCCACACTCATACATACACTGATAAATAATTGTTTAATTAAAAATAACATTGAGCCGGGCAAGCTCAGACATGCCTGCAATCAGAGCATTAGTTAGGCAAGAGTATATATATATATATATAGTTTGAGGCAGACCCAGTCTCACACACTGACAAAATCCCTCATGTCTCCTGGGCTGTGGCTCTCAGAGAGTGACCCTCGGTACAGAACTTACAGCGTCAGCATTTCAAGGCGGTGCAATCAGAACTGATACCCTGGGGTTAGTTGTGTGCTCTGTGCTTTACAAGCCCTCCAGGGATCCTGAGAGCACCACTAGTACACATCAGTTTCCCACCCATGTTCCTCAGAGTGCCCGACACTATCCTGTCCTGCCAATGAGAAGGCAGCAGCCAGGAAAGGTCAGGGCGTTGAAAGTAGGTCACCTGACTCTCAGTGTTGGCAGTTAGAGAGAGGTACGAGCATTTTTGTTTTGTTTGTTTTGTGTTTTTTAAATATTTATTTATTTTGTGGATATGAGCACACTGTAGTTGTCTTCAGACACACCAGAAGAGGGCATCAGATCCTACTATAGATGGTTGTGAGCCACCAGGTGGTTGCTGGGAATTGAACTCAGGACCTCTGGAAGAGCAGTCAGTGCTCTTAACCACTGAGCCATCTCACCAGTCCACATTTTTGTTTTTTTAACAGAGAGAAGGGCTACATTATAATGCCACCCATTGAGAAATGAGCCCAGGATAGGGAAAATAGAGTAAGCTTTTCTAAGAGGAGGGAGGTGCTTTGTCAGGGGACAGACTTCCAGAGGCCTGGGGAATATGTACAAAAAACCAAAAAGTGCTAGCATTTTTCCCATTCCTTTACGGAGAGGGGATCTGCAGGGAACAGCCAAGCATTCAGTTTGGACCGGAAGCCACTTGGCTCTGCTGTCCCCTATGGTCCCTGACTTGGCTATGCTGTCCCCTGTGGTCCCTGACTAATGGCCCGGCTTTGAGAGCCCCAGGGATGCTGGTCACCCAGCCCTCCGATACTCACGAGATGCTGACACTGCACTTCTCACAGGTGTGCAGCTTGGGTGGGGTGGCCGAGGTCCTGGAGGAGGTCAAGGAAGCCTGGGGACTCAGCGAGCTGGGCACAAAGGCAGGCGTGCCACCTGGGAGGGGCAGGAGACAGACTCAGAGAGCTGCTTGCCCGCCGCAGAGGTGCCCAGCTGTACGTGATGGCATGTTGACATCCCTTGGTTCCCCCCCCCAAACTCCCACTCTTGTGGCCAATGGCAGCACACTTTCACATGGACCCCTGGAGTGCCGGTGGGAATGCAAAATGGTAAAGAAGGTGACTGAGGCAGGGGCTTGGCAAATGCTGATGGAGAACGCTGTCCTTCCAAAGTAACCTGGGAATGGCGGTGCCTGGTGTTTCTCTCTCTCTCTCTCTCTCTCTCTCTCTCTCTCTCTCTCTCTCTCTCTGCCAGCCATGATGATATAAACAGATAATACTAGGTCATGGCATGAGAGCCTCACGGTGTCTTTGTACAGCCCTTTCAAAGGACGTTTATGTGCACCATTGCGTCCGAGCCAGCGAAGACACCACGACGAAGCGCGGAAGCACTGGGTAGCCATTGTCCAAGCTTCAGCTGAGCGTCTGTGGCGCCCAAGAAGCGACCTTCCCTTTGTGCTCTCCTCCTCCCACTGCCAGTCTCCTTGTGGCCCCTCCCTCAGCCCGTGGAGACTGCAGAGTCAGGATGGGCAGGATTTGTTCTGAAACCTTCTAAATTCGCCCCACTACGCTCCAGCCAACAGCCGAGTGAACACTACACACTCAGAGCTGTGAGCGGCTGCCGGGGACCGGCCGTCCTGCTGCTGCTCCGAGCGAGCGCTGCTCTGCCAGCGCCATCCTCTCTGTGGTCAAGGCAGTGCTCCTGCCTGCTGCTTGCTGTCAAGGGTATCATTCGTGACTTCCTGGAGGGACAGCATGCATCCCACTGCTGTATGCACGCCCGTGGGAACTTTCCAGAGCCCTATCTCCAATCACTGGACCTCCTCAGGGGTCGAGGCCGGGTATACGCTACATATCTGCTCTGCTGGATAAACATATCAGTGTATTTCCAATGAGCAAACAGGCAGCCGGCGGGAGACCGGATTGTGTTGCCCGGCATGACAGTTGGTGGCATAGTATTCTTTGCTCTGGCTCCCAAGGCCCCCTGCTGCAGCACAACTAGTTCTCCCCGACACCCTCCCTGCTGCCAGGCCACGCCAGTTTCCAGTGAACAGAACCCAAAGCTCTGGTTGCTGGCTCCACATTCCACAGTGCTCCTGCCAGGCCACTGTCTGAAGGCTGTTGGAGGCTGGGATCTTGTTTCAAGGCCAAATCAAATCCCTCCTTTTCCAAGAAGCCCTCCCTGGAGACCCAGCCTGGAGCCCCTGCTTTCACCACTCCCTTGCTTTTCGGGTTCTGACTGGCACCACCCACCACTTTCTGAGGGTACCCAGTAACCCCAACTAGAATGTAAGCCGCTTTAAGGCAACTGGGGCCTGACAGATGCTCCTCTAGTCCCCAGTTCTGCTAAGGACCCTTTAGCTACTTCCTCAGTCTGTTCGGCCTCATTCCAGAGAGTCCAAAGGGCCTTACTTCATCCAGAGCCTAGAGGCCTCACCTCTCTCCTCAGCCTCCAAGGCTTCCTGTAAGAGCCGAAAAGAGCTGGACTGCCTTGGGGCGGCCCGTTCCTGGCGGTTCTCCTGCAGCATCTTGAATACCTCTGAGTCCTCTTCCAGATCCAAACTGCTGTGGAAGAGACAACTAAGAATAAGGACTCTGTAAGGATAGTTGGACACACCCTGGTGTAGCCGAGAGAGAGAGAGAATTAAGGGGCGGAGACTCCCATCCCTCTCCAGAAACCAGTCCCCCTCCAGACCCTCCAGGAGTTCACCCAACTCTGCGAGACCTGCTAGTACCTGAACCTGGGGCTGGAGGGCCGTCCTGGGGAATGGAGCAGCACCCTCACTGCGGACTCTCTTGGGCTGCTGTGGCCGGCCTGTGGGAGGAGAGCGGCAGGGAGGAGTCAGTCCGCCCACCCCCACCCCGGTGGCCAGCTTGTTCCGTGTGCTTTACAAGATGCTGTTCTCAAGATCGACGCAAGGGGGCGCCTAGCCTCCAACAACCCACTGGTATCAGGTACCCTGTGCCCTGCCCTCATAGCCAAGCCAAGGGAGGCTGAGATCCCAGAAGGGAAGAGAGACTCAGGGCTCAGATGCAGAGATGTTTAAGTTACACTTAGGAATCCCACAAGGAGCAAAAAGAGGACATCTGGTGGGGACTTCACACAGACACCCTTTAGATATAGATATATATTCCACACTTAGATCATGCTCCCTGTCCAGGATGTGGCCAGCTTCCTATTCCACAGAAGAAACAGAAAGAGAAAGAAAGAAAGAAAGAGAGAGAGAGAAAGAGAGAGAGAGAGAGAGAGAGAGAGAGAGATTAAGAAAGAAGGAAGGAAGGAAGGAAAGAAAGAAAGAAGGAAAGAAAGAAAGAAAGAAAGAAAGAAAGAAAGAAAAAGAAAGAGAAGGGAGAAAGAAAGAAAGAAAGAAAGAAAGAAAGAAAGAAAAGGAGGAGGCCTGGAAGCCAATCATTTTGCAACAAGGCCATGGACATATACATGTATAAAGCATGTACTCTAGGTGCAGACTAGAAACAGGCTTCTAGATTCAACAGTGAAGAAGAAAGCTGGGTTTCAATGTGCCCCGGCAAATGCATGAGTCGAGATTATTTGCAGATTGTATCTGCTCATAACACTTAGGAGATGGTGGTAGGGCTGGGCAGGTGAGCCCAGACTTGAAAGGGTAGAGAAAAAAAAAGGCCAGCCCAGAGCCTGACCTGATCCTCTGTGAAGGGCACTGAGGGCCTGCCCAGCCCCATCCAGGTGGGCTTAACCCTTTACACATTCATAGTTCTGTGGCCTTGTTGCGAAACTGTAGCGTGGCAAAGCTAGGAACCTAACCGGACCAAATGTGCTTCTTTCCTATGGTCTTGGGGCCTCTGAGATGCTAAGAGTGTGACTCAGGAGGGACGTGTGGACCTCTTGACTCCGGCTGCCAGCTGCACGGCCCGAGGGGTTAGGAATTCTGGCTTTTTGTTTTGTGTGTGTTTTTTCTATGAATGCATCCTTAAGAGCCCAGAGGGTGCTTGAGAAGCAGCTGGCTGAAAGAGGATGAGAATTCCCAAGGGTCAATCTAGCCTGATTCTGAAGACCAGAGAGGAAGAGGATCCTGTTCTTTCTAGCAGCAAGGGGCGGGGGGGGGGGGGGCTGCCTATCGCCTGACCTCAGCTCCTTCTTCACAAGTTTGTCAAAAACACAAGTTCCTAGCCTGTGGTGGCCACAGTGGCAGCACAGGCCTTTAGTCTCAGCTCTCCAGCTCTCTGGGAGGCAAAGGCAGGCAGATCTCTGTGAGTTCAAGGCCACCTTGGTCTACAGAATGAGTCCTAAGACCACCAGGGCTACAAGGAGAAATCCTGTCTTGAAAAACAAAAACAAAAAAACACAGTTCCTGTTCTTGAGCCCCCAATTCCCACTCTATAGCAAGTCCAGGCTGGGGCCTGACGATGATTTATAATTCCCTGGGAATCTGCATTTTCCCATACAAGTTCTCGGGGGCTGCTGCAGGTTTGATAATCACCCCCTAGACCAGCCTACATCCCTGTCTGCCCAGGTGGGACACCAGAGGAAGAGCTGCCCTTGAGCACCTGCGGTCTGCTGGGCCAACAACCTAGAATTTCCCAGAAGGGATGCGCCCACCAACTGGAAGCCAAGCTCCCTTCCGCCTTGTCCCAACTGGCTGGGCCTTGCTGGGACCCATCATCCCCCTCCTAGAATCTCGGACCACTGCACATCATTCTCTAATCAGCCCCCTCCCCTAATCCCCCCTCCACTGTCCAGCAAAACTCCCAGCTGAGCCTTCCCAGACCACCCAACCTCCTTGTCTCTCTCCCCTTCCAGAATGCCTTCTGCTTTTGTAATTAATCCCACACTGCTCCATACTTAATTGTTTCAAAATTTGTTTGGCCTGTTTGCCTTATCTCCACAGCCACATCTTAAATTCCTTAAAGATGGATCTGCGGCCACATCGTCCCCCCTCCCCCCCCCCCCCCGCTGGCCCTAGGGTAGGCACAAGGCCCAGCACCAGAAATTGAACCCCTCCCTTCTCCAGACCCCCTCCCCACTTCCTCTCCCCTACCACCCTCAAAGGCCCTCCTGCTCTTTGGAATGCAGAACCTTCCACCCCAAAAGGCCCTGCTCTTTGGAATGCAGAGCCAACCCAGAAGTAAGATTCCAGCAGCTGGGCCTTGTTCCCTTCACCCAAAAGGCCGGACATACCCCCGGCCGCTCTGCCCCAGCAGCTGATGGCCAGAACTGCTGTCATCTAGCTATTTCACGACCCCGCCCCTGTCCTTGGGGGAGGAGAAATACCACCTGGGGGGGGGTTAAGCTGTCAGCAGTGGCCAGAGGGGCTGTGGGGGAGGGGGCCAGCAGAGGAAGGAGGAGACAGAAAACAGGCCAAGGGCAGCGTGAGGCGGAACCACACAGTCCCTCAGATTCTCTCCGGGCTGCGTGGAAGGAGATCAAGAGCAGGGGTCCGGGGGCGGGGGGTGGGGGGGTGGGGGGTGGGGGGGTGGGGGTGGGGTGGGGTGGGGGTGGGGGTTGGGGGGGAGTTGGGGGCTTGGAACAAGAAGGAATGTCTTTGAGAGATGCAGCCAGCACGGAGAGGGAGTCACCCCAACAACAGCAGCAAAACTATTTCAGCCGCAGCCCAAAAGAAACACTGAAAAGGGAGAGAGCCAGGGGCAAGGAGCGGGCCAGAGCGACGGGAGGGAGGAATGCAGTGGCCTCAGTGTTAGCTAGCTTCTCCGCTCAGGGACACAATGGACCTGTCACTAGGGATGGTCGGTCCCATGGGCTGTTTGGGTACCGCCCGAAGCACCAAGGGTGGCAGCTGGTGGCACGGGAGGCAGGTCTCACATCTCCTTCCCTTAAGCCTCACCTGTTGGCTGGTGGGAGGGCTGGGGTAGGTCAAGTGGTGAGGAGCAGCAAGGCCCGGTGAGTGCGTCAGACTCTGGAACCTGAAATGAGGAGGGTTGTGGGACGCAGTAAGGGGCAGCGCCCGCCCACACAGCCTGCCTCAGGGAAGAGGGGGCCCAGGGTCCCCTACACAGAACTACTGAGACTCTGAGGGGCCAGGCTCAGACTTCGTGACCCACTTGGCCAGGATACCCTGCCACGCTCACCTACAGCCAACTACATCCTCTCCAGGAAGGGCAATTGGGCTGGCAGGGGGCGGAGTGGAGAAAGGGCTGCATGGCCTGGGGCTGAGAGAGGCTGGGCTGAAGCAGGCAGACCTTTGGGAAGACTGGCTGTGTGTCCTCAGGGAGCCCTGTGGAGAGAGGGGTCAAGAGAAAGTTGGCATGACCCTACTGGCTGCACCCCTCAGGGTGCTTGGGGTGATTAGCTATTGGCTGGAAGGCCCAGCTTACCTGGAATCTGGTTGCCAGCACTTCCAAGGAGCCCTCCCCATTGGTCTGTCCAGGAGAAGCAGTTTGAGACCTGAGGGACAAGAGAGAAGAGACTGTCACAGATCTTAGACCTCACCCTTCCGGAACACTGTTCCGAGGCCTGGTCCTTCAGACCAGCCAAGTATCCAAGACACTTGGACGTTGGACTTTCAACTTTGTTAAGTTCAAAACAAATGACTCCCGTCAACCACCATTCCTCTGAGGTTCAGCACCGTCCCAGAAAGGACAGAGTTTCAGCAGAACGCTTGATAAAGTCAGTCTATCAGCGGTTCCTCACGTGACCCACATCCCTCCTTTCTTCCACTTCGTCTAGACCCGGCCCAGGAACAGCACTGCCTGAGATCAATTCTGAGGAAGATGGCTAATTCCTTGTAACTAACCCTTTGTCTTTTAAACTGTGGAGAAACCAAAGCCTGAGGAAAGAAAATGAGGGGCTGGAGAGATGGCCCAGCGGTTAAGAGCACTGACTGCTCTTCCAGGGCCCTGAGTTCAATTCCCACCAACCACATGGTGGCTCACAACCATCTGTAATGGGATCTGATGCCTCTTCTGGTGTGTCTGAAGACAGTGGCAGTGTACTCTCATATATAAAATAAATAAATCATTAGAAAGAAAGAAAGAAAGAAAGAAAGAAAGAAAGAAAGAAAAGAAGGAAGGAAGGAAATGAGGGGGAAATCATTAGAAAGAAAGAAAGAAAGAAAGAAAGAAAGAAAGAAAGAAAGAAAGAAAGAAAGAAAGAAAGAAAAGAAGGAAGGAAGGAAATGAGGGAGGAAGGATTGTGGGGGGGGTAACCAGGAGGTCCAAGCAGTGAGCAGGAAGTAAAGTGAGTATGTAAAAATAAAAATAAAAATAAAAATAAAAATAATAATAATAATAGTCAGGCGTGGTGGCACACGCCTGTAATCCCAGCACTTGGGAGGCAGAGGCAGGCGGATTTCTGAGTTCGAGGCCAGCTGGTCTACAGAGTGAGTTCCAGGACAGCCAGGACTACACAGAGAAACCCTGTCTCGAATCCCCCCCCAAAAAAATAATAATAATTAAATAAAAATAAAGAAAACGAGTTGTACCAAGTCCCAAAGCCCAGTGTGGGCTGGGCTAAATACCTACTTTTCCTCACTGATAGGCTTGTCCCTACCAGTCGCTCTACTGATGGACACAGTATCTTTGGGAAAGTCTCTTGGAGTCCCTTTCCCAGACTCTTCCCCTGCAAAACAAGGCATGGAGCCAGGCCTCCCTTCCCTTCTAGACAGGCAGATGGACTTGGAGATCGAAGCTGCAAGAAGGCCCAGCACCTGACCGACAGCTGACAGCAGCTACGAGAGGGGCTCCTCTGACCCAAGCAGAAAGTTCTCCCAGTAGAGCTGACAGGGGCCTAGAGTGACAGGGCATTGGGGGTGAGAGGTGAGAGGTGAGGGGTGAAGGAAAGCACCCCCCCCCCGAGCCACCTCCTGCTTGCTCGCCATCATGGTGGCTTCTACAGAGGTGGGCTAGCGGGAGCCTTTGCCTTCCTGGATCAGGGGAGTGGTGCAGGGTCAGGGTGAGGGGAGTTCCTGCCTCAGAGCTGCTGAGATTCCTCTGAATGGTTCCTGGAAAAGCGGGAGGAGAATTGAGGAGGGGTCTTGGCAAGAGAACGAAGACACCCAGAGCCTTGGCTGGCCTGGTGTTGAGCTGGCCAGGCCCACATCCCCAGTGGCCAGGTTCCTCTAAGAAAGACCTAACAGTAAGCAAAGGCCTCAGCAGATCTTCCCCCTGATTGCCACCTCCTGTGGATTTTGGTCCCATTCCCAGATGCCATGAGGTTCCCTCCACCCTCCTCCTCCAGGTCTCTCTCTCTTACAAACACTCAGGGACAGAGTGGAATGAAGAGAGCCAGCACCACAGGAGCCTGCCTCTGCAGTAGTACCCACTAGCGGGGGCCCACTGGGGAGGGGGAGGGGGCTGCAAATGCAGGGCCAGAAAGAAGCCAGGCAGTGGGACAGAGGCAGGGAGAGAGAGAAGTCCTTTGCCGGCCTGCCCAGAGAGCCTTTGGACCAAGGGATCTCCTAGCATTCTTGAACTCTGACTCACTGCGATGCTCCACCTGTCCCTCCCCCAACACACAAAACTCCTTATGAATGTGGGGACCCACATTCGAGGGCAAAGCCCAAAACAGTGAGAAGAGGAGACAGACGACACGCTTTGTTGCGTTGTGAGCTCCTAATTCCCGTCTCTACCTGGATCGACAAAGAAAAGCCGTCTCTCAAATACAAGGGTACTAGAGACCCAGGCTAGGGTACACCATGCCCAGAACTTGCCTCTCTTCAACCACTCCATGCCCACACCCTGTACCATTCACACACTCCTGGGAACCAGTCAAACCCGGGCTTCCAGGTAGCCCGTGCCAGCTTGCCCCACCTCGCCTGTGGCTGCACGCCCAGCCCGGCGCCCACCTATGCCCGTACGGTCACTGGGATGTCTTCCTTGTCCCTACCACAGACCCGGAGCTGAGGACACGCCAGAAGAGCCTGGGAAGGCTGGGATGGGACTGCACTGGGATGGCAGACGGGGTTGAGGGTGGCTGCCTGGCTGGCGATGGGCGAGTGCAGGAGGGAAAGGTGGCAGGACCTGGTCGTGGAGGGTGGAAGACCTACCGGTCCAGCTGCAGCCGCAGGGGCGAGGCACTCTGTCGGATCTTGCTTTGGGCCTCGGCGTGCAGCATGCTCTCTGCACTCTCTCCATTGATGGCCACGATGATGTCGCCAGGCCGGAGGTCAGCGGCCTCCGCCTTGCCCCGCTCTGTTACCTATAGGGAAGAGGAGCCAGACGCTGGCTGGTGAGAACCCAGCCTGGGCAGGAGTGTGCTTGAGAAGACTGGGTAGAAGGGCCCTCCTGCTGTGCTGCCCAAGAAATGCAGGGACAGGACTGTGCCTCTGTGACCCTGTTCTCTCTCTCCTGGTCTGCCAGCCTGTGAGCTAATCCCTTACAGGACTGAGTGACGCCGCCCCCCCCCCAACACACACACACACACACACACACACACACACACACACACACTGGCATCCAACCGTGGGCCTCCCGAGGAATGTGACGGCACAATGTCAGGAATGGGGCTTGGGAATACTTCTGGATAGAGAACCCCGCTTGTGCAAATCATACCTTGCAGGTGGCTGCCTAAGCACCACCTCGCCCCCCATGAGTGCTCTCCAGCCAGGACTTGGGCCTGAGCCTGGCTGGAAAGGAGGCCGGCTGGCTCCCGGCTCCCGGGCCCCTGCAGAAGCGCCTGTCCTGTGCAACTACCAACAGTTGCCAACAGGTGTGAGGCTTGAGACTCAGGGCAAAGGGCAGGTCCTGGCCTTGGTCTCCTTCCTTTCGTCTTCTAAAGGCCCTCCCGGAGGAGCCCTCACATACCCACGCGACAGAGCACAGCTGCCCCCCTGGCCAACATTGCCCAGAACAGACTCCACGCTCCAGAACAAATTGGGGGAAGTACCAGCGAGGCACAAGACACCCTTGTCGGGTGGTAGCTAGCCCCTTATCTCCTAGCAACAGCCCTTACCTTGGTCACGATGATGGGTGTATGGAAATCTCTTCCTCCACTAATGCGGAAGCCCCACGGGGCTGGTCCCACCACGTCCACAGTCAACGCCATGCCTGAGGAAGAGAAGACTGGGAGGTGGGACCCACTCCCACAGTACACCCCAAAGCAAAGGGAGAAGACGGGTGGCCCTTCTCAGAGCAGCCCAGCAGGGCCTGGGCCTGGCGGGTGGTGACAGAGGAAATGACTAAGCCCCTCCCCCTCTCCTGAGAGTTTCACTTCCCCCAACCCTGGGAGGCCTTGAACACTCCGAGTTCCCCCTTCTGGGGTCTTCAGACCAGTAGCTTCCCCTAAGACAGGCAGCAGTCCCGCTGACAATCCACCAGACTTCCACACAAGTGCTTGGTGGAGGACTGTGGGAAGGAATTAGCAGGTGGTAGGAGTAATCGCCCCCCTCCCCCCAGCCCCACCCCCACTCCCCCTTCACTACCTGTTTCCTGTCCCCAAAAATTAAGAGCGCAAGATACTTCCTACACTGTCTAGAGCTACAGCTTTCCACACAGGAGGACAGCACGCCTTCGGGTGGCCTCACCAGATGCCAAGAAGTTAGCCAGGCCTAGGGCCGGCAGGTGTCAGACCAGTGTCTTCAGAGGGGCTACCTGGCCGCCGGCCCAACCCTAACAGCTGGGATCAGCTGGGCGAGAGGAAGCTTGCTGCCTTCTCCAGGGCCCGGCTGTGCCCTCTGAGCAGCCTGAGAGAGGTGGCCGAGGGAAACACACCCACACCCACACCCACACCCACACCCACCCGGGTACTGGCCAGCAGGGCAAGTTCATGATGCTGCGTTTGGCCACAAGCTTCTCATCCACGGTCCCCTCTGCCCCACAAGGGAGTGTCCTTGTGGACCAGGCCCTTCTAGGATTTCCTGAGCCTCTAGGTCTGGAGCCAGGAGCCAAACCAGGCAGGAAGCTGCAATGCCAGGCTGGGCACCACCCAGCCCAGCACCCATCCGCGGGCTGTCCCTGGGGAGATATGGGTCAGCAAGTCCGTCCAATATCTCAAGAACATCAAGGCCTAGGAGAGGGAGGGGGGCTATCCAGGCTGGCAGTTGGACTGTCTTGTCCCCCACCCCCAGGCAACTGGCTTTCTCTTTCACCCAGGCCCAGCCACGGTGTCCCAGGCTGAGCACAGAAAGACTGCAAACGCCCTGAGATTCTCAGACCTTTGAGCGGACCAGTGGACCCAGTCCTGCGAGTACTGCGGGAATTACCTAGCTGTCAGCCTGGCTGTCCCCAGCGCCACTTCTCAAGCCTACTTCCCACTAAGGTCAAAATACCCCGCGGTGGGTGGGACTAGAGGACGAGTCTGGGTCAGGGGCGAACCCAAGCCACCAGGACGGAGAGAGGTATCCAGGAGGACGTGAGGCTTCAGGGAAGAGTCTTTGGGCCGAGGGTAGGGTCCGGCGAGGCGGGGATCGCCGGGGGCGGTGGCCCGCGGAGGGTGCAGGTGGGCGCACGCTCACCTGGCTGCCGCTGGCCTGTCGGGCTGGGCGGCCCGGCCCGCCAGGAAAGGGAAGGAGGGAGGAAAGCACGGAGGGAGGAAGGACGAGGAGCCGCCGCCGTTCCACCGCAGCCGTCTATCCGACTCTAGAGAGAGAGAGAGAGCTCGCCCGGGGCTCCCAGACCTGCCTCCGCCCATGTGATCCCGGGGCCGCCCCTGCCGCCGCCCCTGGCCCGGGAAGCCGCCTCCTCTGCGCGGCCGAGCAGCCGGGGCGCCGCCACCTGGCCCGCGCCTTGCTGGGGAGCTGGGAGTGGGCGAGCGGGGAGAGCAGACCCTCCCGAAAGCAGCCTCTAGGCTGAGACCCTTCTGAGGTGTCCACATCCTCTGGACTGTCCCTAAGTACAGAGGTCACTTCAAATGACAGACCCTCCCCCACGGTGCGCAGAATACGGAGACAGCGTCCCGCCCCACAATAGGAAAGGAACCTTCGAGGCCGCGGTCCCCAGACCTCTGTCAGGCAATCGCTGGCTTGATGGACCTGTCTGTGGTCCGCCCAACTCTTCTGCCCACTCCTGGCTCCGATGCTGGAGCAGCTACAGTCCCGATACCCACAAATCTCAAACCTGGGCCACCCCTCCACCCTCTTATCTCTTCCCAGACAGATGCTCCACTCTGGCTTTCTGCTGCCAGCGCAGTGACTTAGCCCCAGATACCCCCCGCAAGCCTACCCTGAGCAGGGAGACATGCCCAGACCCAGAGGAGATAGATAGAGAGCACTTGGCAGGGTCACAGGGCACCTCCCCTCCCACTAGCCCGCCTGGCATGGGCCAGCTCCAAGGACCCTGTCTGCCCAACTCCTATGCCAGGCTCCCTGGCTCAGGTCAGCGGAGCAGGGGGAGGGGGAAGCAGGTGCAGGCCCAGGAAAGAGCAGCAATCCGATCAGAGGGTCCCCCAGAGCTATACCTGGCAACTCTTCCCCGGGGGAGTTCTGGGCCCACGCAGCTGCTCCTGCCTCTTCAGTTGCTCTTACAACTTGGCACACCGTAGAACACACCTGTGGACCCAGCTGTAACCTGCCTGCCTCGGGTGTGAGTCATTGTCTCCGAGTTCCCCTGAGAGGATTGCCCTCACCATCCTCCTCACCTACAAAAAACGCACCCTTGTGGCTCAGAGTCCCTGCACTCCCCATTCCGCCCGCTTGCCTCCCGTCACCTCCCTGTACCCACCCACCTCCCAGCGCCTCTCCCCGGGCAGGTAAATGGCTCTACCACAGACTAATTCCAGGGGCCTCCTGGAGGGGCCCCTTACCCGCTGCACCTGCTCTCCCTCCGCAGCTAGCCTGGAAGCCATGTGCTTGCTTGTTTTGGTGCTGGGGATTGAATACAGGGTCCCAGACCTGTATTTTCCCTTTAAGCTCTACCCCCCAGTCCCCCCTCCCCCAAACCTCTCGAGCAGCCCCCGGGTTCACACTGTCTGATCCTCAAGTGCCACGGCCGCCTTTACCTGTGTGGTGTTGCGCAGTGTGCTGCTTACTTTCTGTCAACTTGGTACAAACTAGAGTTAAGTGGAAAAGAGGGAACCCCACGGGGGAATTGCTTCCCTCAGACGGTCCTGGTGGGCGTGTCTGTGGGGGGGCTTTTCCTTGATGGCTGATTGACGCAGGAGGGCCCAGCCCACTGTGGGCGGTTCCATCCCTTGGTAGGTGGGCCTGGGATTAGTAAAGCCGGCTGTGCGAGCCGTGAAGATCAAGCCATTAAGCAGCGTTCCCCCACCGCTTCTGCTTGAGTTCCTGTCTTGAGTTCCTTTGATGATGGACTGTGATGTGGAAATGTAAAAAACACTTTTCTCCCCAAGTTGCTCTTGGTCATGTGCTATCACAACAATAGAAGCCCTGACTCTGACAGTGTTATCACAGCAACTGGGAACCAAAGCCAGGAAAAGCAGTTTCCACAGCTCTCTAGGTTTTCCTTGGGCAGTAATGGTCACCTTACTCTCCTGCTAAACACACGATTTCCCAGAGGAGAAATTCGAGGATTACGAAGCAGAAAGGTTGAAAGGGTGTGGTCGGGAGGGGAGGCAACAGAAAAGAATTCACCTTCATCTCATCCAATCAACGAGTCAAACAATAACAACAAGTGTTTATTGAGCACCTACTGTGTGCCAGTAGTGTGCCATACTGTCCTCAGAGACTCTCGGGGTGCCTCAGAGAGGCTCTGCAAACACACAGAGGTTAATCTGCTGGTCGCTCTGCTCTGCAGGGAGCAGCAAGGCCAGCTGTCCAAGGGCGTGACTCTGGCTTGCAGAAAGGACCTGTGGTGCTCTAAGTGATCCTGTTCCTCGTGGTGTCCCATCCTTCATCTGTCTGATGGATGGGCCACCCCCCAACATCCTCCGGCTCTCTTCACCAGGTCAAGGTGCCAAAGTGGGCACCTCACAGGCCTGCCTGGTGACTGTGAGGGAGGTTCCAGGGCCTCATAAAGAGGCTTGGATCTGTCCAGGGGGGAAAAAAACAAAAACAAAAACAGAAACAAAAACAAAAACAAAAAAGCGTTCAACCCTGAACTGTTTCATGAGGGTACCAAGGAATATAAAACACTAGGTTAAGGGATCAAAATCAGGCCAGCAGGGACCTAGAGAGTCATCATTTCTAGGCAAGAATGGGCTGGACCTGCCAATCTAAGCCAGGCCAAGATGAGTTCTGGGTACAGCAAAGGACATAATGACACGCAGGTCTCGTTCTGCAAGCAGCTGTTTAACCATCCTGGCTGAGCTCCAAGCCACACCCAGGCTCAAGGAAGCAGCCAGGGCCAGGCCATTGCCCTGTGCACCTAGGCTTTCCCTGGTCCTGACCAGGTGCACCACTCTTCCTGTCACCAACTCTGCCTCGAGAATAAGGGCACCTTAAGTGACAGGTCAAGGAGACAAGAGCACCAGGACGGATACCGAGGCAGCCCAACCCTAGTCCCTCCCTGCCTCCCTGGACCTCTGGCCAGGGATTGCAGGGCACTTGGTAGATAGGATGTGATAAGGTGGGACTGACTCCGCCCTTCGGTGAGGATGCTGCCTCTGAAGCCCTGAGCTTCTCTCCTGTCGCCAGTTGTACTGTTCAGGTTAGGTGACACATGCATAGCACCTTACTGCCTGCTCAACTGTCAGCCACAGCCAAGGAGGGCGCGTTCTGAGGTGGCTCCCGTGGAGGCTGAAGGAGGAGTTTGACCTCCAATTCCAGGCCAACCTGGGTCATAGAGTAAGACTCTGACTCAGCGAGAGAGAGAATGGCGTTGTCCTTTTCTGGAGGAAAGGACAGGCCCAGGATGTGCTAACGTCCCCAGAGGCCACCAAGCCCTGGGTGACAAGAGTTGGTTTGGCTACCTCTGCCCCACCCACTCCCAGTTTCCCCAAACTGAATGCTCAAAGGCTTGAGTCCAGAGAAGAAAACCACAAGGGTCTGGTCCTAGAAATGGAGCACAGAAAAGGAAAACCTTGGTGGGGAGTGGTTAGAAATGTCACCAAGCTCGGCAACCTCATGGTAACAGCTCCAGAATCAAAACACGGCTCAGCGGCCAAGTCTGGACTCTCCCATCAGGCCCTGCCCTGTCCCCTCTAGTCCTTGGAGCTGTTCCATTCTGCTTGTCACCCCTGCTGAGACAGGGGACTAGTGGTTTACTCCCTTCCTATGGACAGTTGGCCCTAGCTTGGACTATAACCCATGACAGAAAGAAATCCCATGATCGTAAACAGCCCCTCCCCCATGCCCACCCAAAGCACAATGATGCAGACAGGGCCCTGGAGTCCACGTTTATTTTACATTCTCATCCAGAGGGGACCTGGACACTGGGAAGAGCTGGGGATTAGGGCAGCAAGCTTGTCTCCCTGTAAGTAAATCTTCTGATAGGCGAGGGCAGTTGTGTGCCTCAGGCGGCAGGGTATATGTGGAGGCCCTACCCAGGGGCCCTTCTTTTCCCTTCTGAGAAGGGAAGGCCTTGAGGCGAGGCCTCTCACTGGGCCTTGAAGGCTGAGGCCGTGTTCCCCACCTTGCTTCCAGGCCCAGCTGGAGGCCAGAAGGCAAAGTGGTAGCAGGCAAGCCGGTGAGAAGCGGGAGGAGGCCTTTGGTCTCCACCAGGGTAAAAGGCTGGTCCTTATTAGAGGAACCCCATGGGGGTGAAGCAAGAGCCAGTTCCCATTAGGGGAAATGCTGGGGGGTTGGAGGCTTGGGGGGTCTGGTCTCAATAAGGCCTGGAGACAGTCTCCACATGAAAGCAGATGTCTGTATTTGAGGGGCAGTGAAGGGGGCTGTCAAAGGAATGCCTGCGACTTGTGGGTGGGAATCAGGCTTCAAGGAGGCTTGGAGGGAAAGTTGCTGGGGTCTCGGCAGAAGCTGGGAGTACAGGTCCTGGGGGAGGAGGATATGGAGGGCCTCTCTCCCTCCTATAGTGCTGTCACCCGATCCTCGTTGGCTCCAAACTGACATGGAGACCACTCACACTGGGGCTACATAATTTCCAGGGAATGTCCCAAATTTCTGAGTTCTCCGGGAGACACCTGAAAAAGAAGACATTGCGCGGGTTAGGGCGCGCCCTCCGCTGGCAGTACCTGGAACCGCAAGTTGGCAGAGAAAGGACTTGATTTCCTCATCTCGTTCACGCCCCCTAGCGGTACAAACAAAGCTGCACTTCTAAACCAACCAACCAAGACACCTTTGCACACAGCACTAACTCCATGCTTCTCTGAGAAAACCGGGAATTGAGATGATGAATCACAGACCTTCCACGGGGAGGAATGCACGGATATAATAGAACACCTTCATCTCAAAGACGGCCACTTGTGGACTGCCTACAGGTACAGCCGGCTTCTGGCTTGCTAAGTTCCCTGGAGAACCATATGTCCTGGGGTGTGGAAGGGACTGTCCTTGAAATGCACTAATATAAAGGGGCTAGAATTTTTATTTTCCATCTTTTTAACTGATCTACCCTTAGCTGGCCACATGTAGCTACTGGATACCATATCAGAGGGCACAGGTCCAAGCCACTCCCCATAGTGTTCCGGCTTCTGCTATAGAAAGGGTGCTCTTTCTTCTTGTCTATGGGAGTCTACAAAACTTCATATGTGGTATAAAAGAAAGGCCAAAGCAAAGGTGCATGCGTGTTGAGGTCCGGTCTGTCGCTGTGTATTGTAATGCCAAATACTGGCCCTCACGGTCTGTTTGCCCCCAGGGGTGGACAATCCTCACATACACCAAGGGATGCTATTTAGCCTTGCTCTTTTTTTTTTTTTTTTTTTTTGGTTTTTTCGAGACAGGGTTTCTCTTTGTAGTCCTGGCTGTCCTGGAACTCACTCTGTAGACCAGGCTGGCCTCGAACTCAGAAATCCGCCTGCCTCTGCCTCCCAAGTGCTAGGATTACAGGCATGCGCCACCACGCCCGGCTTTAGCCTTGCTCTTAATTTAAAACTACTGGTTGAATCAAGATGCCCACAGCCTATAGCTGGGCAGAAGAGAGATGGGTGGGGTTTTGTTCTCCAGGCTTGGGGGCAGAGGTAGGACCGCAAGAGAGAAAAGAGAGGAGGAGAGGAAGATGTACTGGCTTGTGAGAACTGGCCACGAGGGCTGGTCGGTTGGAGTAAGAGCTGGCCAGATGGAACAAGGCAAGTTATGATTTGGGGTTATTGATAGGGAAGTAGATACTAATAGCTTAGAGAGTAAATATCGTCCCAGATCTAATGCTGTCTTATTATACATGTAGAAGTTGTGTGTCTTTTATCTGGGAACTGAATGATCAAAGGTGGGGTGGAAACCCCTGATGAAGATTAATCTTTTTCGACAACGCAGGAGTAAAACAAGGAGCGAGGACTGCCAACTGCCGTGGTGTGGGACGCGTGCCTGGCACTGAGCGGCTGAGAGTCAGATTGGAAGGGAAGACGGTACTACCCTGAGGTCCCCTCTGCCAAGATAGCACTTCAGTCTTCTGGGCCCCAAAGTCTGCTTGTTAGAAGTCACGGCTTTTAGCCATTCTCTCCCTGGCCTAGCCTGTGAAGCCAAGAGTATACAAGGGCTGGCCACTCTGGGGAATCTGGTAAGTGGGTCAGCTGGCACCAGACAAGATCAGCAAGACCCTCGAAGTACAATGTATTGGGCCAGTAGTGATGGGCTGAGATCTTTTTTGGGGGGATGGGGCATTTTGAGATAGGGTTCTATTGTATAGCCTTGGCTGTCCTGGAAGTCGACCTGGCTGGCCTCAAACTCGCAGAGAACTCGCCAGTCTCTGCCTGGGATTGAAGGTGCGTGCCAGGCTGGCTGACATGTTGTTTCTCAGGTTGTGGGCAGGGTGGGAGCAGGGGAAAGGACCCCAGGGTGTGAGACCCGCTTGAGGAAGCAGTGATATGCCTAGGGGAAAAGCAGGGGCCTGGACGTCAGGAATCCAGTCCCGAGTGTGACTCCGTTGTGGGTCACACAGCTGAGGCAGGCTCCTCTGGGCCTTGCCTCTCCTCAGGACAGGAAGGAAGGCACTCTCAATTCAGAAGGTTGGACGGGGGTGTTGGCTGTGAGTCTTCACTGATTCAGAACCACTACTCCAGGTCCCAAGAGAGACCCTAAGTTCCCTCTTTCTGGCCAGCCCTCCCCTCCACAGGCTACATACCCACAAACCAGCCATCATCACATTGCTGCATGACATCCACACGGTCCCCCTCACGGAGCTCCAGCTCATCCTCGTTCTGGGGCCTGTACTGGTACATGGCCCGGTACCTGTGGGAATGACGGCATGGCAGCCAGAGGCCTCGGCTCCTTCCCAGACCTGCTGCAGTTCCTCCAGAACTGTCCCTTCCAGTGCCCCGTCCCCATCTCCTAAGCACCAAAAGACTAGCTCTACCTGGGAGTCTCCCCAACCTATAGGTGAGGGACAGCGGTAGGACCGGGATCGGTACTGCCTGCCAACAACTCCCTCCCCAGGCAACGCCCCCTCAGCTGATACTCACGGAGTCCAGTGTATCTCTGTAGTGTTTGGGGAGGAGGGCCCCAGGTTTGTGGGACGGCTGGTGCCTCGAGAATGGGACAGGGTTGGTCCAGGGGTACTGAGACTCTGGGGGTGCATGAGAAGAAAGAGAGGGCATGAGGAGGAGGTATAGGGGAGACGTGTAGACTGAGGTCCCGCAGCCTGAGGAGCAGCGTTCATGCTTTCCCGTCAAGCTCCCAGGCCCAGGAGGGTGCCATCTGACTAGCTCGCTTCAGAGGCACTTGGATGTGGGCCCAGGCCCCAGGCAGCATGAATGGCTGGACTTCTGAGCCCCAGCAAGGACAAACCCGGTTCGAGGAGGAGCCAGGAGCAGCTGTGCCTACTCAGAGAGGCGTGCTGGGTGAACATGTGGACCCAGGGCATAGAGCACAGTGACGGCTGCCAAACACCTTCGCTCTAACCTACCTCATCAGTCTCCCACAGTGGGAACTGTTGGCTTCTCTACACAGGGAGACTAAACCCAAGGAGCAGAAGCTCTGTGCCTGCGGGCCGCACAGCACACAAGCACCAGAGCCCCGAGACCTAGCACTAGCTACCTTGCTGAATGAAGATCTACACTAAAAAAGTGGCATCTTGGAGGGTCAGGTCCAGCCTGCCACCCCAGATGGGCCTGCCCGTGCCTCTCTGAGCTGGAGGATCAAAGATCAGAACAACCTCAAGGCAGTTAGGGACAATGCAAGATGGGGCCACGCTAAGTTCTGCCCAGCTTCCTGCTTCTCTGGAGGCTGTCCAGGAAGGATCACCAGTGTGGACCCGTCAGAGGGTAGGAAGGCAGTGTGGGAAGCAGGCCACCTCACCTGGGTTTGGGACCTGGGCTCCTGGACGGTGATGGGGAAGGGGAAGGCGGAGCGTCGAGGGGAGGTCCGACCTCCCCAGTCAGTGGGGTCCACAGGTGTTGAGGAGGGGTGGGAGTGGCTGCTCAGGTGAGCAGTGGTTGTCAGGTGAGGTGATGCGGGGAGCTGGGGACCGTCGTCACAGAGCCGGAGCCGGGGCTCCCGGTTTATCTGCACGTAGCTGGCAGGGAAGATGCCCTGGCGTCCGGTGCCCGTGATGCGCCCCTCGTACCAATGTTCATTCACCTTGCGGATCAGGCAGATGTGTTCCCCCTAGGGGGTTAGAGAGGAGTTCCGGTCAGCAGGAGTCTCATGGGCATCACACACCCAAGGGTGGCTCACCTGGGCCTTTTCACTCAGGCCTAACACTTGACATGCATGAGAGAGCAGGCTCAGAAAGGGTCATCAGGTTATCTAAGGTCACACAGCTAAAAAAAAAAGAGGAGTCAGGACCAAGGAGAGGACTAAGCTCTTCCCATAGGCTCACAGCACTATCAACCCCTACCTCCAGTCACTAATTACAAACCCCAATTACAATTCCCCAATGCTGAGTCCAAGTTACGTGGCCTAGGGCAAGCGGCTGTGCCCCTCTGAGCTTGCTTTCTTCCTGTGTTAAGTGGGAAGACCAACCACTGCTGTGGAGACACAGAATCGAGGGTGGCCTTGTAAGTAGCAATGGACAGATCTTAGCACGCCACCACAACTCAGCCCTGCCTGCCTCCAATGTCCTGTGTCCCCCCTCCCAGGGCGGAAGGCATTCTCAGGTCAAGCTGACGGAGGTTGGTGTAGAACTGCCAGCGCGTCAGCAGGCTGCTACTCTAAGAAGGATGTCCCCACCGCTCACTGGCCAGGTCTCTCCTGCCCAGCCACTCACCACCTTCTTCCCTGCCTATCTGTGGAGCCAGCCTTTCTTAGGGGTACTCACTAGGGCATCTATGGCCTTCGCCCCCAAATTCAATCACAGGAAGGCCAGTTCCTGTCTCGCAAAAACTTTTCATACTTCCTTCCCATAGTCTAGCACAAAACATACTTGTCAGTAACACCCCAGAAGACACACACACACACACACACACACACACACACACGTATGTGCACACACACACACAGGGCATCATGTTTGATATGGTACCCTCTGCACATAAAACTTATTTCTAGGCCTTTTAAAATGTAGATCACGATCTTCAACAAGATCGTAATTGGTGATAAAAGATACAACAGTAGGGTAGGGTCAGGCCTGATGGCTCATACCCTTCTGTAACCCTAGCATTTGGGCAGCTGAGGCCGGAGAACTACAGGGAATTCCCGACTGTCCTGGCCTACACAGTGAATTCTAGGCCAACCTGAACGACAGAGCAAGACATTGTTCATAACGTTCTGTCAAAAGTAGGATAGACTGGCTAAGCCATGGCACAGGCCTATAATTCCAGCTATTTGGGAGGCAAGAATATCAAAAGCTCAAGGCCTCGGGGCTGGAAAGACACTCAGTAGTTAAGAGTGTCTGGTGTTCTTGCAGAGGACCAGGATCCCACTCCCAGCCTACATGTATAGAGAGGCTCACAACCATCTGTTACTCTTATTTCAGGGGCTTGAGGCTCACTTCTGGCCTCCATGGGCGCTGCACACATGTGGTACATACATACACACAAGCAAGACACTCAGACATGATTTTTAAAAATGGTTCAAGGCCTGCCTGGACTATACAGTGAGTTCTAGGCCAGCCTGGGGTATAGAGTGAATTCAAGACCAGCCTGGGGGAACTCAGCAAGACCCTGTCTCCACATTAAAAATAAAATGAGGGCTGTAATCGAGCACTTGCCCTGTGCGGCAGGACTCTTGGTTACGTCACCAGTACTGGGGTTAAAGAATAGATCAGGGGTAACCTATTCTAAGAGATTGGAAAAATCTACATTCTGGATACAGTTGACATCTTATTTTATTTTATTTTATTTTATTTTATTTTATTTTATTTATTTTATTTATTTATTTATTTATTTATTTATTTATTGGATTTGGTTTTTTCGAGACAGGGTTTCTCTGTATAGCCCTGGCTGTCCTGGAACTCACTCTGTAGACCAGGCTGGCCTCAAACTCAGAAATCCGCCTGCCTCTGCCTCCTAGAGTGCTGGGATTACAGGCGTGCGCCACCACCACCCAGCACAGTTGACATCTTAAAAATGTTCATTTCTTTCTGTAGGGTCCCCTGTCTTCCTCCCCTGTCCCACTCTTCCAGGCCCTGCCCAGCCTCACCTTTCGGAAGGACAGCTCCACCTCCAGGTCTCCCTTGAAGGTATACTGGGCGACAGCGTCTCCGTACTCCAGCACCTGGTATGTGGGCGGCTTGATGGGCTTGGGGATCTCATCTGCAGGAAGAACCTGAAGGGAAGGTGTGAGCCAAGCTCAGACCAGGTACCAATGGAGACACAGCCACACACACAGACCACACACAGCCTAGCAGGTGGCAGTGTGAGCACAGGCAGGCGCTCTGAGATGGGCCATCCGAGGAGGCTTCCTGGAGGAAGACTTTCCAGTGGAGTGATGTGCAGTGGGACAGGCAGCGCAGGACGGTGAATGCAAAGAGCCAGAAGCCAGTCCAACCAACTACAGAGCTACAGATGTGGGCCACAGAGGCAAAAGAGGTGATACAGTGTGGTGGTTTGAGTAAGATCCCCATGGGTTCATATATTTGAAAGCTCAGTCACTAGGGAGTGGCTCTGTTTGAAGGATTGGAAGGATTAGGAGGTGTGGTCCTGTTGGGTTGGTGGAGGAAGTGTGCTTCTAGGGGTGGGCTTTGAGGTTTTAAAAACTCAAGTCAGGCCTAGTGATCTCTCTCTCTCTCTCTTTCTCTCTCTCTCTCTCTCTCTCTCTCTCTCTCTCTCTCTCTCTTTGTGTGTGTGTGTGTGTGTGTGTGTGTGTGTGTCTGTCTGTCTGTCTGTCTGTCTGTCTCTCTGCCTTTAGATCAGGATATAGCTCTCAGCTACTGCTCTAGCACCAGGCCACCATGCTTCCTGCCATAAAAGACTCTGGAACTGTAAGTAAGACCCCCCACCCCCAATGAAATGCTTTCTTCCATAAGAGTTGTCTCGATCATGATCTCTTCGAAGCAATAGAACAGTGATTAAGACACACAGACTAGAGGTCTTGGTCAGGTTGGTCTTCTCTGTTGGTCAAATAATTAAAAGGTAGGAAAATCTTGACCACAACAGAAAGCAGCAGCAGAGAAAGACCAAGCACCACAGACATTAGCAAACAATCAGCTGTTGGAGAACGGTGTTTCTTGATGCTGAAGAAATACACACATGTAGCACACACAGAGGCAAAGACCCTCTGCAAGGGAAGCTGAAAAGTCCAGTCTTTGCTGAGGGCTGGGGTATTTTACACATCTGAAGGCTCGTCCTTTCCTGATTTAGGGTTGGTCAGTTTGAAAAAGCTAGGATATCTGATTGGCCCACAACTGTTGTGAAACACAGCCTGATCCTGACATTACTGAACCAGCCTATTAGCAGGGCCTGCTGAGCGGAACAAAGGCTTACAAGGCCTGTGTTTAAAGCCGTCAGGCTTGTCTCAAGTCAGGAGGGTGAGGAGGAAGCCCACCATCTTGGAAATTCACCATCTCTGTTGCTTAGCCATGGCCCTTTCCCTCCCCCTCCCAGGGAGTCTGTCTAACTCCTGGTCTCTCAAGGGTTCTGCAGAGTAACTTATTATAAAGCTGATAATTTATTATTATTATTATTGTTGTTGTTGTTGTTGTTGTTTGATTTGTTTTCTCAAGACAGAGTCTCATTATATATCTCTGTCTGTTCTGGAACTCACTAAGTAACCCAGGCTGGCCTTGAACTCACAGAGATCCACCTGGCTCTACCTCCCAAGTGCCGGGATTAAAGTTGTGTGCCACTAGGCCTGGATGAATTTATTGCATCTTTTACCACTGCTGAGGCCAAGTGGCCCTTTGTTTAAGTGTCCTGGTCCCACCAGGGCTCTGAATCCCCATGCTTTCTTGGTTAACCCTATTTATTCATAAAAATCAATAAGCTAATCAAATCAACCATTTCACAGTAAGCTATGGATGACTGCTGGACTTGATAACTGTATATACTCAGTAAAACTCCACCGAAAACAGAGGGGAATGAATGGGTGGACAGAGTCTGTTAATACCTGTTAAACCAGAGCTGGAATTACAACAGCCTGCCCCGTTATCAAAGGGACAGCATGAAGATAGTGAAAAAAAATTAACCAAGAGAAACAATAAGAACAGTAACAATAATCACAATTTGGTCAGTCTTGCTGGCAATCATCTTTGAGGCCAAGCCCTTGGAAGGCAGAGGCAGGTAGATGTCTGTGAGTCCAAGACCAGCCTGCTCAACACAGTGAGCTCCACACACCCAGGGTTACACAAGATCCCATCTCAAAACAAAACCAAAACAAAAAAATTAATTATTTTTACCTTATTTATCTATTTATTCTTATTTGTGGGATGCAACTAAAACAGTGTTTAGAGGGAAACGTACAGTATCAAATACTGTACGTTATTATTGATCACCTAAACTACCAGGAGACAGGAGGATCACCATAAATTTGAGGCCAGCCTGGGCTACATAGTAATTCTAAGCCAGCCTGGGCTGCTATGACACTCTTGTCAATGGAAAAAGGAAAAAGAAAGGTTAAATTTTCACTCGAGAGGACAATCATTACATCATCACATTCAAGAAAGGATGATGTCAGGGAGGAGGCCCACCGAGGGTAGAATCCTGATGACCTGAGCTTAGACCCCAGAACCCAGAGAAAAGCCAGACAGACAAAAGCAAATAGGAAAGCCCGCCTTAAGGCGGAACAGACACCCCAGTGGAAGGCAGGAACGGACACCCCAGTTTGTGCTCTGGCCCCTAGATGTGCACCACAGTAGGTCTGCACCCACACGGACAAGACTAAGTACACCGTTTAAATAATCTATTTAATGTTTTATTTTATGTGCATTGGTAGTTTTGCCTGCGTTCATGTCTGTATGAGGGTGTCAGATGGCCTGGATCTGGCGTTACAGGCAGTTGTGAGCTGCCATCTGGGACCTGAACCCGGGTCCCCCTGGAAGAGCAGCCAATGCTCTTAACCACTGAACCATCTCTCCAGCCCCAAGAATAAATATTTTTAGAATATAGGAGAATATTATGAACAACTTTATGCCAGAGGTTTAGTTTGCTACAAATTAAGACACAGATACTAAAAATAGCCTGTAGGTCTCCTTGAGACATGACTTAGCACAGAACCTCCATCTCTAACGGGAGATAATTATCACTCTCCAGACTGTAAGGAACAAACAGGGAACACACCCAGAAGACGGGACACATTTGCAGGTGAACTGTCACACAGTTCACGTTCTGGTTAGTTGAGACCAGGATAGAAAGATGGGTCTGATAGCAAAAATCTAGGGCCCTAATGGGGCGGTGGCCTCTGGATGAGGGTCTCTTTACCTTCCCCTGGGCTGGGAGACAGACCGAGCCCTGGACCAGGTAACGCGTGGGCCAAGGTCATTCAAGAGACATAGCAGAGACCCCTCAACGTTTTGCAGGTTCTAAGTCTCTCCCAACCCTCCTCCCCACTCACCTCCACGTAATTAGCTGGGAAGATGCCCCGCCGGCCGTGGTGTTCCCCCTCCAGCCAGTTCTTGTCCACTTCTTTATGGATATAGACAATGTCACCCTTCTGCAGAGTCAGCTCCCTGCAGGGGACAGCAGCGGACAGCACTGGGTTCCGGAGTCTTTCTCCTTCAGACGCTGGCGGGCCGGTGTACCACCTTCCCCCCAACCCCCCGCCCCCCCCCAACCCCGAGCCTTCTGGCCAGTGAAGCCCGGGGCCCTTCCCTAACCCTCACAGTTCAGACTGCCCAGGGTGGGGCGGGAAGGGCTGAGAAAACCACTTACTTGGGGGACTGTGCCTGGAAGTCAAACTTGAGCCGGGCGGCCTTCCTCTGGGAGAAGAGAGAGAACAGAGTGGGCTACCTCAGACAGACAGGGACCTGCCCAGACACTCCCTGACCCTAGGGCTCTCTTACCTTCTTCTCCTCCTTCCTTGCAGGGCTGCTGCCCCTTTCAGAGGCACTAGGCTCTGTGGAGAAGCACCACCTCAGCTTGGGGAGGTCATGTCTGGGGGGGATCGGGTTGGGATGGGTTATGCTCCCCACCACCCACCCAGGTCAGGCACAGGAAAGCAAGGGGCTCTGTGACCTTCCAGGCCCCCACCCTCCCTTTCCTGGGGCACCACACAGCTAGCTGTAGGAGAACTTTCAGAACCAGTAGGCGGCCATCCAGGGCCAACAAAAACAGGATTTGCCTTACCTCGGGCTGAGGAAGGATAGACAAAATCTCTACGTCCCAGAAAGGGGCTTCCTCCTCCATCAGCCATTCTGTGGGGGCTCAGGGGTCGGGAGGAACCGAAGTAAGGTGCATGCGGTGAGCTGGACCTCCAGGCTGAGGACAGACTGCAGGGACAGAGGGCAGTGAGTCACCTGTTTGGAACTTTACGTCCCTCAGAGCTGGTCGTCATGTCTTACTGACCTCCCGGGCCCTCTGGCTACCCCCATCCCGTCCCCTGCCTTCCAAGGCGCCTTCCCAGGTCCGGGGTTCTCAACAGGATGTCCTATTTCCCGTGCAGCAGAGGGCCGGGAAGGGTGAGGCCTTGGGTTAGGAGAGGCGGAGGCCGCCCGAGGAAACGCGGGAAGTGTCGGGCCTCGGGTCCCACCACCCACCTCCAACGCTGCCAACGCCACTACCACTAGAGTCCTTCTCTAGTGGCTTAGGACAGGTGGCCTCAGTGGGCAGACAAGCCCCAGCAGAGGTGCGGTTGGCATGCCCCCAGGCATTTTTCCGATCTTCAGGCCCCTCCTCCCGAGTTCGCCCGTCCTCCACTGTGGGCAGGGCCATCGCCCCCTCTCCGGGCCCGCGCCACGTCCCCTCCCCCGGGAACAGACCCTCTGCTCCGGCCCGCGCTTCCACCACTCACCGGGCCGAGGGCTGCTGCTCCGGGCCGGGCTGCTCCAGGGACCGTCGTGGAGCCCGAGAGTTCTGTGCAGGGACACCGGACGTGATCAGAGCCTGGGACCCCGGGGCCAGGGCAGCCGAGGCCAGTGCCGCCACCTCCTCCGGAAAAGTTCGCGGCTCGGGAGGGAAGGAGGCCGGAGAGGGGCGGGACGCGGGGTCCTAGAGGCGGCCGCGAGCTTTCGCGCAGGGAGGAGGCGCCAAGGAAGGAGGCCCGGCCCGGGAAGCCAGGGCCGGGTCGGTCTTGGGATCCCTGGGGCTGTGGCTGGGGGCAGGGGCGGGGACGGGTAGGGTGGGGACCCCCGAGCCAATACACTGAACCAGAGTTGGCCAGGAGGGGTTCTCAGGGGTCACTTAGAAAGTCTACACCCAGTATTTTGTAGATCAGACAAGGCTTAAATCCGCCCAAAGTCACCAGTTTCTAGTTCTGCCTGCTTCCCTCTGTCCCCTGCAGCTGTGGCTAAAGCCTTCCTTCTAGAAGCCCGCCGGAGGCTAGTACCTTGGGGGACGGCAGGCGGGTCTCAATGGCCCGAAGGTCCTTGTCCAGCTCTGCGCTCAGCTTCGCAAGCTCTCTCTCTAGCAGAACCTGAGGGATAAGATTCTCTTGGGAAGTGCGCAGAGGTCAGAAGCAACGGGCTGGTCAGGGGCAGACCTCAGGGAGGGGGATCAGGGCACATTTTGATGCCTGCGGTCATGGTTCAAGGATAATGGGACGGTGTCCCCTCATTCCTGTCATAGTTCCCAATCCAGGACTCCAGGGTGTCAAATGTGCTTTAGTATTTGCTGGCCTTTTTACTTTTGGAGGAAAAGGGATGGGGGTGGGGAATATATTTTGTTTAAGAACCTGAGGGCCTGCCAAATTCCTTTCTGTTGGCTTCCATGGCCCGGGTTTGCTGCAACCACCCACCACACACTCATTCCAATGAGCTAAGCAGGTGCACACACGTATATTCAGGTGCACACTTCCCCTGCCCACACTTTTTCCTAGAGGGATTCTCTCTACCAGGCTGAACTCAGTTCCAATTCATGAATACCTTTGATAATGCCTGTATTATTCTCTGTGTGTGTTTATTAATCATCTACTGCATTCAGGCACTGTCCTTGGTGCTAGGGATAGAGTTGAAAATGTATCGACCTAGGGCAACCTAGGGCAAGTTGGAGCCTTGGACCCGTGGCCTTTATCCATGGCCACTAAGACCACATTACCCAGAGTCACCCTTGTTTACTGTTGTCCCTGGTGTCTTCCCCCATTCCGTTTCGCAACACTTACCTCAATGGGCTGTGCTGGCTTCTCAACAGGGTCATCCACCAGTGGTTTCTTGGGCTGTAGGGGGGGAGGGGCATGTTAAAGGGGACAGACCCACTTGGAACAGGCTCCAACCAAGGGGTGTGTCCAGTCCTGGAGGACCCTGCTAACATGCTCACCTTATGTCCAGTTTCTAGTTCGTGCAGAAACTGGTTCCAGGAGTCTTCCGTCCAGGCATTCTCTACTTTCTCTCGATGTCTAGGTACCTGCACGGATATGGGTGGCCACTAGCTTGAGTGGAGGGGCACTGGGGTCGTATCTAGAATCTAAAGGCAGGCCTTGTCTCCCCTGATATGCCCACAAATCCCTTGCTAAGTATTCCAGCTGAAATCAGGGAATGATCTGTGCTATGTCAGCAGATAGGTGTGGCCAGAGAACACGCAGCTGGGGATGGTGTTGGGGAGCAAAATGCTCTACCTGATTTGGGGGATGAAGCCCTGAAGAAGATGATCCAAGATTATAGTTAAAGGTGTTTCTAGATGTCTCTTCAGAGTGGTTCCAGTTTCTTCTGAAGAAAAAGAAAAAAAAAAAACATTTCGGCTTCCTCTTAGAAAACTGAGACCTGGGTGAGAATGTAATCAAAGGAGAAAGGGCTGTGCCTCTTTCTCTACCTCTGTCCTCGTTCCCACGGAGGGAGCCAACCTGCCGTAGACCTCGGAGCTATGGCAAACTGTAGGGGCCCTGGGCTTGGTTCCGGTAAAATGGGAGTGACTTGCAAGGGAGCCTATGCTAGGTGTCCAGCAAAAGGCCTCTATACAAACAGTGCTCCGTGGAGAGCCAGGAGCTCTCCTGTGGCCTTGGGCAAGAGTATCCTGCCGGTGTGTTTGGAATGTGTGTACTTGTGCAGCTGGCTTGCAGGCTGCTCCAGCCAAGTGGTCTTATAAACCATGGCCCAGGATGTAAGACTACAAACAGCTCCAAGGGAAACCTGCAAGCGTCTTTACCCAGAAGACCTGGGCAAAGTGTTTCCAGTCCCTAAGCCTTGGGTCCAGGGGGCTTGGAAGAAGTGGTAAAACCTGTGTGGCCGCCTCAGCCATTGGGGTGCCCTGCCCACCTTAACTCTTTTCTCTAGGGTTTCTCTCTCGGCTGGCTTTCATATTCCAGCCTCTGGTTTTAGTCTGGAGCAACTGAATAGAGCTTATCAAATGATGGCATGTCTGACCACGGGGTGAGGATGCGTTGCCTATAATTATGGCTCTGTTCTCATTTCTATAATAAAAAGGTGATCATGAGAATGGAATGTGCTGTTTGCAATAGAAGGAAGCTCTCACCACACGGGAACCTGTGTGTTAGCATGTTGACAGACTTGCCCTATGCCAATCACAATGCAAGGTGAGTATGCTTGCTCTCTCGGTCCTCCCAGTCACCCCCATCACCCCCACTTACAAGACGGAGACCCTGACACTGAAGCTCAAGGTCGAATGATGACAAAGGTCACAGGTCAATGATGGCCGTGCTAGTGAACTGAACTCTATCCCATAAAGGCACATATAGCTGGTATACTTTACCATAGAGCAGAGTTCCAGGTCCCCAAGGTGTAGCAGAGTCTTGGCACCCCCTGAATACTCAGCCCAGGGGAAGGAATTTCTTCCTTTTCCTCTCTGGAGGGCACATCTGAGCCACTGACAGAAAACTGGGTTCACCCATGCTATAGGTTTTCTCTGTTTTTAAAGGGACATATTCCAAGCTGCCCTTAACTGCTTCCATTCCCAGTGCCCGGACACACGTTACTTACGGGCTCTGGATCGGTGAGGGTCTGGCTCCTGACGTACAACAGGAGTGAGTCTGTTCCTGGCCACCTTTGATCCTTGTGAGCTGGACTATCTGCAGCTGTGGAGCCCCCTCTGAGAACCTCTAGACCCTTTCCTGTCTGCTCCCAGGTTGTGCCAGGTTTGGCCACTAGGGGACACTAGTCTCTACATTGCCTTGGCCACAGCTCACCTGCTGGAAGTCTCTGTTGTGTTAGGCCTGGAGGCAGGTCTGTGCTGGGGCCCTGGATGCCTGGAGTCTGCAGAAGAGGCGCGCGAGGAAACCACTGGAGATGAAGACAGACAAGGACTAGTGTTGGGCAGTTATTCTAGGCTGTGATACCCACCTCCATTCTAACACCTAGATAACAGGTTCCCAGGGACAGAGATGGGCTCCTGGCTAGTACATGGGCATTGTCCCAAGAGCTTTACGACACAAACTCTTCCAAACAGCTTTGGAACAGGTGGTATTTCCCATTTCGCAGATAAGAAAAGAGAGGCCCAGGGAAACCTGGTCAGCAGTTGGCAAGAGAAGGGCTCTTTGGGCAGTGAAAGAGGTCTTTACTTGCCTATGAGGGGACTTAGCGTTCCCAGAGGTGCATGGGCTCACACCACCCAAGAAGCCCCCAAGCCTAAGCCAACTCCAACCGATGAACCCACACCCCTCACCTTTGGGTGGGTCTTCCAAGGTCCAGTCTAGCTGCAGGTCTAGGGAACAGAAAGGACTGGGTCACCCAGCGGAACCCAGAGTGAGGACAGAGTGCTCCAGAAAGCCGGCTTAGCCAGCCGCTCCCAGCCTCCCTTCTGCCTGGAGCAGGGGCTGAGGGCTGAGTCAGGGCCTGAGGAATGTCCTGAGGGAGGGAAGGAATTAGGAAGGCAGCTCTTGGGAGGGCTTGAAATGCCTGCCTCTGGCAGCGTTTAGGCCCGGGAGAGCCAAATGGGTGGCAACCATGCCCTCTAGGTCCTCCTGCTTATACACACACACACACACACACACACACACACACACACACCCTCTCCTGACCTCTGTACGCTTGTCCTGGCCGTGCCAGCCTCTCTCCATTTCCCATCTCCAACTGCACCTCCTTCTAAAATGCCTTGACCACACCCCTCAGTGTGTTCAGGCCTTTCAGGGGTTGGGATGGAGAAGAAGCCAAGTAAGAGCTTCTAAAAACCCAAGCACTGTTCTCAGGAGCCCGCCTTCACCTCCCTCAGCTGCTGGGTGACTGTTTCCTCACAGCAGCCGTACCACCATCTCTCTAGCCCTCGGTCCTCTGTCCGGGCAGGCCTGCTGCTCAACAATGCTGCCCCAACCACACTGACCAGGGAGGGACTCAGGACCTCCGCGGCACCCAGCCTCACGGTCTGCTCTCATGTCATCTAGCTTGACTCGGTGGTAGCATTTGTCACAGCTTTTCCTTCTGAGACTCCTTTCTCTCCTCTGGCCAGAGGGATACTATCTGGTTTTCCTCGTCTCTCTCTAGAAGCACCTCCAGTCCCCCAGCTGCTTTCCTCGTCTCAGAGGGGCTTCTCTGAACCCACGTGCCCAGTCCTTAGGACTGAGTCTGTCTCCCTGTGTGATCTTGGCTCGTCTCAAAGCTTTTCAAATGCATTCAATCTTGTTTCCATAGGGTCTCTATCCGTGGATTCTACCAGCTCCACTTTGAAAATATAAATCACATCTGTACTGCACATGTGCACAGACTATTTCTTGTCATTATTCCCTAAACAACACAGTATAGTACATATAAAGCTACTAATACAGTATTTACTTTGAATTAAATATAAGTAATCTGGGGGGCACTATAAGGTCTATGAGAAGCTGTCTGCACGTATATGCAAATATGACTACTTATACCTAAATTTATCATACTTTTAAGTTTATTTTATATTTTGTATGTATGTATGTATGTATGTATGTATGTATGTGAACCACATGTGTGCCTGGTTCCCTGTGAAGGCCAAAAGAGGGCCAGATATGCTGGGATGGAAGTTACAGAGAGTTGTGGGCTTCCATGCAGATGCTGGGACTTGAATCTGTCTTCTAGAAAAGCAGCCACTTAACTCTGCAGCCCCTTCAGGTTTTTTGTTTGTTTGTTTGTTTGTTTGTTCATGTTTTAGAAACATTTCTTTTGTGTATGTGTGAGGACACATGTGTGCCACAGCATGTGTGTGAGGGTCAGAGGACAGCTTGCAAACGTCAGTCCTCTCCTTCCATGATGTGAGTTTTGAAGATTGTCAGGCTTGGAAGCCTTTACCCACTGAGTCGTAGGACCTCACACCACAGCCTAGGTTAGCTTAGAACACATGGCGATCTTCCTGCCTCAGCTTCCTGAGAGTGCTACCACCATAGGGCCCTTGATACAAGGGACTTGTTCTTGCAGGGAGCCACTCTCTAAGGACAGTGCTGTCTATTCCTACAATTCCAGTCTCTGGTCAAGCCAAAGCTATACGTCAGAAGTGCCTAGGACTGGAGATCCCCATCTTTTTGGGCACCCCAGGTATTTCGTGTGCAGCGTTAGACCTCACGCCCGACCTCACCCAGGACATTCCGCTGCCTGCTCCCTTTGGGTGAGGTACACCTGGAAAGCCAAAAGCCTCTTTTTGTTGTTTTTGTTTTTTAAGAGACAAGGACTCATTTTCTAGTTCCATCTGTCCCAGAACTCACTGTAGACCAGGCTGGACTTGAACTCCTGCCTCAGTTTCTCAAGTGCTGGGACTAAAGGTGTGTGCCACTCCACCAGGCTCCAAATGGCTCTTAAACCTGCTTCCTCCGCCATCTTCCCTGTCTCTAACAAATGCCAGCACCAAAACCAGGCACACTCCCATGACCCCTGAGACATGAAGACTGAGAGCTGTCCGTCAGCCTCAGCTACATGGTGAGTTCAAGGCCAGCCTGGAATACTTGAGATCCTGTCTGAAAGATATCAACGGGTCCAAACAGCAGCTCCATCCTTCAGCTCACCCAGGTTCACACTCGCTCTCATGCTGTTCTTTCATGTTGGGTTCGATTATCAGCAGATTCCAACGCGTGGACTGTCCCTGGAATTACCATCCCATCCCATCCCATCCCACTGGCCGGGACTGGGCCACTGCTAGGTATAGACCGGATCAGAGCAGAGCTCTCATGATGGCTTCCCACTCACTCCCACCCCTAGCCTTGCCAATCAGGGGAACTGGGATCCGTGCTCCCACCGTCTCTTCCGTGTGGGAGATCCTCCCAGCCCTCTGTTAGAACTCTCCACTCTGCTGCTCAGAATTGCTCAGAGGTTCCAGGTTTCTTGTCCAATAAAAGAAAGTCAAAGCCCTCTTAGGATCTTCCAAAGCCTCACAAGACCTGACCCTATGACTTTTCTGACTGTGATTCCTACCCTGAATCTCCTCTCATCCCAGTCCAGGGTTTCCTGACCTTGGTTTTCCTGATGTGTTTTTCCACCTCTGGGTTTTTTGGAGCACCCCCTGCTGGTGCATTCCTCCCCACCTTTTCTGGGCTAAGCTCCAGGGTCTCTTCACAGGGTCTTTCCTCACCTGTTCTGGGTGAGGTCTCAGCCTAGCTGAACTGGTCACCCCCCAGCCTTCTTTGGTTTTATTCTGGTCCTTTCTGTCATCTGTGTATTGTGCATATTTCTAGAACAGTGCTCAGTGCACAGGAAGTCCTCAGAGATAGGCAAGGACTGACTCAGGCACAAAGGGCCTGCAGAGCGCTCATAGGCAGCTCAGGACTGACTGCATTCGGACCAACGCTTTGGGTGGTGCTGCGGCCTAACCAGAAGCCCAGGGAGAGCCCAGGATGTCCCGAGAGGACATTGGGAAACCTCAGCTAGTCGCTGTCCACTCAAGCATGTTCTGGAGACCATTGTTGGCCTCAAGCACTGGGAGAACAGAGAAATTCCCTCCCTGCCTCCTCCTCTTCCTCTTCTCTTTCCTCCCAGCTGGCTCACTTACTATTTTAGACTTTTGAGACAGAGTCTCACTTTGTAGCCCAGGCTAGCCTTCAAAAATCTGTGATTCCCCTGCCGTAGCCTCCTGAGTGCTGGAGCGTCAGGCAACAACTGTTTTTTCCTTTGCCTGTTTCCAGGACCACTCACCTTTGGGCTTGGAGAGAGGAGTCAGAAGAAATTCATCCCATAAGCAAGGACATCCCCTTTTCATCCCTCCCACAGGTTCCAGAGAATTGGGAGTCTACTGGGCCCCGGGAGGATGTCTAACCTGGCATTTTCCGATGAATTTGCTGGAACATTCTCCGATACCAGTCTCTGGGGCTGTCAACACTCTGAGATCAGAAAATTAACATCAGGTCTCTTTGCTCACCCACTCTTCTCAGGCCCAAGCCCCACCCCTCCTCCCTAAATGACAAGCCAACTCTGGGCACCTTGAATCCCTATAGATGGCTGGGGTCTGGAATATCTCTGGTGGTGCTGCTGCTGCCGGTGTGTGTGTGTGTGTGTGTGTGTGTGTGTGCATGTGTGTGCACCTGTGTGCATGCAGGCACATACCCCATGCAGGCACATATCCCTGTGCATGTAGATTGCATGGCCAGGAAGCCATGGGAACTGCCTGTGACCCCTAACCCCAGCTCTGGGATTGCAGACACAGACTGCAGCACCTAGCTTTAACATAATTATGCTGTAAGCACTTTGTCTATGGAGCCGTCTCCCCAGCGCCTTGTGTGACACCTTCATGTGGCACGTTGTGTCGGAATTCGACACGTGCAAGAACTTTCTTCAGTGTATAGCATAAATGACCCTCCATCATGAGATGGAGACCGATTTGCATTTTCCTCACGTTTTTACATATCTGTCTGTTTCATGCACAGCACACGCACGAGTGCATGTTTGTGTGGGTGTGGACATGTTTGTATGTGTACGTGCATGTACTGCATACGGAGGCCAGAGGTCAACCTCAGTCATTATTCCTCAGGCACTGTCCCTTAATTAGTTAATTCATTTTTGAGACAAGGTTTTTCTGTATAGCTCTGGCTGGAGCTCATTCTACAGACCAGACTGGCTTCCAACTCAGAGATCCACCTGCCTCTGCCTCCTCCGTGCTGGTATTATAAGCATGTGCTACCGTGCCCAGGTGTGTGTGTGTGTGTGTGTGTGTGTGTGTGTGTGTGTGTGATGTTTCAGGGACAAGAACTCAGGCTTGTATGGCAAGCACTTTACTAACTGAGCTATCTCTGGTCTCCTGTGTCTACTGATGCTTTTATATTTTTCTACATGAACACAAGTAACAGTGTAGGGAGAGAGGGCATCTCACATAACCCGCCATGTCTGGACCTTATAAAGCAGGAAGGGTCCCTGACTATGAGGAAATATGGCTGGCCCAACATATGACGTAATGGAAGGCCAGGGCCTGCTAATGCTCTGTGGAATGTGAATGCAGGGCCCTTCCCTGTCCACCATGGCGATCTCCCTCACTCAGCTGGTAAACAGGCAGCTAGCCTGTGGGTGCTAGGCCAGGCCCTTTCTTGGCATACAAAACTAAGAGGCATCCTACTTAGTTCAGCCCTTAAATTGGTGGCTTTCCATCTTTGAGATCCATACCATATAACTTATATGCGACCCCAACACAAGGTGTGGGTACAGCCCCGGTGCCCCACCCCGATCACGCTCATAGAGATAGGACTCAGGAGCGTCTCTGGACCCCTGTCTGTGACCCTCAGCCCTGGACTCACGGATCGGGGGGCAATGGGCATGCCGCTCTCATCCACGGGCCCGATTCCCTCGTACTTCACCCAGCGCTTGTCCCGACGCTTGCTGTCCTTGGTCCATGTGGCTGACCAGTTCTGGGGATGCTGGGAGGCAGGCGGCTTCGGGCTCGTAGAGGGCCGGCTCCCGGGGCCTGGCCAGGTCTGATACCATGCTGGGTCTGTGAGAGGAGTGTGGGCTCGTTAGCGGAAAGGCAGGGGTCCCCTCCTGACCTCGCCTCCTCAGGTCATCAATCCCTGTGAGGTCGAAGCTTTACCCCTCCTTATTCGTTTGACTGGATGATGCAGACGCCGCAGACCTCCACATCCACAGCAGTGCCGCCTCAGGCTTCTGCTTGCTTATTACTTTAAATGAAATTTTAGGAGGATTTTGTTTGGAGCAATCTGTGTCCATCCCCACCCCATTCTGTTTTCCTCAGATGGTCCTAAGAGTTTGCAGGAGGAGGGCTGGGAATGATTACTTGAAGCAAATGCTGGGGGCAACCCAGTTAGGGTGTGGCAAGGCTGATTCTGGGCTACAGGGGATTGGTGGGGGGCAGGAGGGTGGGGTGGGGAAATGGTACTAGAGGGATACAGACTTAAATTTAGACTCCAGCTCAGCTACCCACTGGCTGTTTAAGTGTAGGCCCATTAACCACCCTGGTGGTGCCTCGGTTCTACTTGCATAGAAGGGGAATAATTTCAGCAGAGACGCAGCGACTTCTAGTCTGTGCCACCGGACACAGCACATACAGACAAAAGCCCCCAGAGATGTCAGAAACTCACTCCCCAGGCATGTATTCTGTGTCCCCCACTTTCCCACAGAACGTCCGGTTTCCAAGTAGTTTAGGATAATAGCATGCGTGCTTCAGGGCCAGACGGTCAAAGGGTGTGGATCTCCATGCAACCTTATCTGCTGGAAGCATTTCTGAGACTGGCTCCTCACTGGGAAGATGCCCACAACAGACCCTGACTTTGCTTGGATGTGAATGGATTAGATGGGGTCAGGCTTGCGAGATGTCTGTCCAGGGTCGTCCGGGGCCCAGTGTTGGATAATTCCTTGTTAAGTGACTGAGGTCCTTTGCACAGTGTCTGACTCGGGACTGGATGCTCAGTAAAGCACTCCATTTCTCAAAGGGCTGGGCTGTACTGAGGAGTCCCCAGGAGCTCAGAGACCTTAGGGCCCACCCAGATGGCTGCATCTCCAATGTCCTTTTGGGTTGGATGAGAAGCCTGAGTGGGGGGTGGGCAGGGGATGGGCAGTCCTTGTCTGTCCTTAAGCCAACACTTCTCACCCTCCCATGGGAATCGCTGGCCCTGTTACAGTTCCCTTGACCCCCCCAGGCCATGTCCTTCCCTTGTCTGTATCAGCCTGTTCTCTCTTCAAGGTTCCCTTCTCAAGCTCTGCCTGGTCACAGAGAACCCTAAACTGAACCCACAGTTCCCCGGAGACCTTCTCATGGCCTTGAAAAGGTCCCGTCCCTCCCATATGGCACAGAGACCTTGCCCCCACGCCCTGCGCGAGGTTCTTAGAGCAGTTCTTCCCAAGCAGACCCACCTGGATGCTGGGACCCATCTCTCCTGGGTGGGGGACAGCCATTGCACACAGTCCTGGGCGCGGGGTCATGAAACTGGAAATTAAGGGTGTTGGAGCCACCATTCCGGATCACAGGCACCTGTGGGGAGGGGCCAGGAGCGGCAAGCTCAGGGCCCAGAGGTTCCACTGGGAAGGGATGTCAGTCAGAGCATAGCCTGAGTCCAGCCTCCTGCGGACATCATGGAGGCTCTCTGGGGCTTCCTTCAGAGCGTCTTGCCTCCTTACACTGTCGATCCACCGCTCCCCACACACACCAGTGTCCCCCCTCCCCGCCCCCCATCCACTGCTGCTGGCCCATCCGTGTTCCTTTCTCCTTGTCATCACTCACCCTTGCTCCCCGGGAGGATGCGCCTATATGGCCCCGGAGGTGGCCAGGGATGAAATCATCCAGGCTGAGCCCAGCAGAGAGGCCTTGCATGCTTGGGTCAAGGTTGGAGGACACAGGATGTGCCAGCTGCTCCTTCATGTGTACTCTGCAGAGAAGGAGGAAGGAAGGGAAAGCCTTGCTGGGCTGGACTGCCTGGGACCTCTTGACTCAACCCACTGGCGGGGGAGGAAGGTAGGCTGTGGGAGGGAATTATGGCCAGCTGGGTGGGAGCTCAAGGACCCAGGAAACAGGCAGCTCTGGGCACCCGCCTGCAGGCTGCCAGTGCCGACTCCCAGAGGCACAATGGACCGCTTGTTAGGCCTGGGGCAGGAGCTCTGGGTGGCAGTGGGGGAGGGGAAGCCCGGCAAGGAGGAAGATAGGGAGGCTGGCCAGGAGCAGGCCTGTGTAGCAGCCTGCTGACCACCCCTCTGGGGCTCTCTGTGCCAGGATAGCCCGCTCCCCTAGAGGGAAGTCACAGGAGAACTGGGGCAGCTAGCGGGAGGGCCCGAGCCCACAGGCCTTTGTTTCCATTCTTCTGTCATGCTCCTGCCCAGGGTCGCGTCTGCGTGCTGTGCTCACAGGCACAAGGGCAGTCAACATCAAGGCCACCGACCTGCTGACCACTGGCAAGCAGCCGGCAGTGCCCTCCTCCCTGCCAGGGCCAGGAGAGCATGGGAGAGCATCGCCAGGAGGGGAGCCACTTCTGAGATCTGGGGAATGCGGGCTGCCCACTGGCCCCCTGCCCGCTTGGCCCCCTGTGTAGACCGCAGCCCAGAACATGCAGAGCCGGTGCTGGGCGGATGGACAGAAAGCAAAGCAGCAGGTGACAACACAGCACAAGAGGACCTGCTTCTGCCCTGGGGGTGGGGCGAGTTCTGGCGGTTTCTCTTCTGCACACCGTACCCACAGGCTTGGCTTTGAAGGGAGGGTCCTTCCTGGCCCGGAGCCCTCATGCCTGACAAGCCACTAGGTTCTACCTCACTCCAGGGTCAGCAGAAGGGAGCTCAGAGCACCTGGGAGATGCAAAGGGCACCCACAGAGGAGCGCAAGAGGACAGAGCGCTCCTAGTTCGGGGACACAAAGGGACTTTAGGGTCTAGAGGGCTGTGGTATAGGGCCTGTACCTCTTCACCTTCCTGACTGGATGAGGTACTAGCGGAATAAACTTACACCGCTTTCTGGACTGGGCCAAATCTGGCTTGTATGTGTGCCTGTGGGGGTTTGTGGGAGTTCCAAGAACAGACATCAGATACCCCAGAAAGTGTCCTGTGTGTGGTAGAATATATCCAGTCAGTGCTGTGAACATGATGGGGGGGGGGGAAAGGACAGGGTGGATCATGTGAGGAGCACGGGGAGTTAAAGTGGAAAGCATGTCAGCAGGGTGTGCAGTGAGCGGTCACCTGAACAGCACAGTGGCTGTGGGACTGAGGCATGAGGCCTGTACAGTGGAGGCCTGTGGTGCCTTGTCTTCTAGGCTCAGGCATTAACAAGGGGACGGGGGGGGGGGCTACAAGCACCCTCCCAGTCTGTATTTGTGGGGATTCCTTCTGACATCTGAGCAGCCTATTGGGGACCCAGCCAATCCCTAACTTTGTGGGGAGGGGAGGTTGAGGGGGAGCCCACCAGCTGGATCCAATTAGAGCTCTTACCAAGAAGCCAACCGTAGCACCCCGTCCTCACGTCCTCACTCACTCTCGAACTTCCTCCCGGGACCGTGAGGCCGGGCAGACTGATGACCGAGGAAGCCTGAGCACCCTGGCTGCAGAGCTACCCCTCCCTGCCCGGCTGCTGGCCTGAGGCCAAGCTGCCCTCAGCATCAGCAGTTGCACCCATCAGCTGACAGGCCTTCCTTCCCTAATGTCACTGTGTCCCACCCTCCCAGCAAATCCAGAAGTGTCATCTCCAAGGGGGAAAGATCCAACCCCCTCCCACCCCATCCCCACCTGGTTTCAGGAGCTACTGACCCTTGGACACCTCCTCCATCTGCTCCCCTCCCACTGAGCTCCATGTAAAGGCTCTCCCTCCTGGGAATGCAGGAGCTTAGGATAGGGCCCTGATGGTGGTCCTGGATTTTCTTCAAGCAGACAGATTGGAGACATTAGGCAGAACCTAAGGAAGCCAGAGGCCTCCTGGGGAAACGGTATCTGTCTAGCATAAAACGGAAGAGGTCCAGACACCTCCGGTGAGTTCCCAGAGTTCAGGTGGCCCCTGCACTCTCCAAAGGGCAGGAAGAGTGAAGAACTTAGACGTTTGGTGGGCTCCTTCCCATCCCAGAGTGAGGCCTTGACGGTGGGAACGTTGTCGTTCTCTGCCTTTCTGGGTCTTATCAAACTATAGCTCCCCACTAACAGGGTCAGGCTTTTTCAAATGCGCCTTTTCTGATTTGCACAACCTCTGAGCCTGGGACCCCGAGGGAGGTGCTCTCTGCCTTTGCTCCAGTCCACACCAGGCTGTCTTGCCTCCTTCCCGCCCCTTTGCGTCGCTGAACCTACCTTCCCCCGGCGAGCAGGTGGGGGGGCTTGGGGCTGCCCAGGAGGGCAGGAGCATCCCAGCCCGCTTCTGCCTGGAGCAGCCGCGGCGAGCCCTCGGGCAAAGAGGGCAGGGAGAAGTGCGGGCGGTCGCGGCCCTCGTGACCGGTCAGGACGCTGGGCCAGGCTGGGCGCCCAACGAGGAAGAGGGAGGCCGAGGGGGCGCGCTAGGAGGCAGAACCCTGAGAGTAATGCGGCGGGAGGAGTTTGGGACTCGGATTTGAACTCTGAGCCGGGGCTATGCTGGAGTGAAGTAGAGATGCCTGCTACTCCCTCACTCACTCCCGCGAGTGCCCTCTGTCCGGCGGCGCGCCACGGGGACGCTGTGGCCCCTTGCCCAAGGGGCCGGGCTATCCAGGAGGCGGTGCCGGGAGGGGCCACCGAGGGTCCCCTGGGAGCCCTCTGGGTTTCCCAGATGCCTTCCGCGGCCCCCACCACAAAGCTGGAGTCAGAAAGGGGCGGGCGGGCTGGCGGGGGCCACTCAGAGTTTCCAGCGACATTTCCAGGGTGTGGGAAGCAAGCTGCTCTGTAAGAGCTAGGACACAGGGCAGGAGTGAGTAACCGAACGGTCCCCGAGTGCCAGAGCCCGGGTGGAGCCGGAATTAGATACGCAGCCCTCGGCCTTGGAGAGGCAGGAGACAGGCCTGGAGGCAGACAGGCTGGGACCGAGATAAGTCACGGTGGCCCGGAACGAAGGCAACGCCCGCTTGGGGGAGAGAGTTCGTGCTTGCCTAAGCGCACTGACCAGGCGTTTGCAAACACTCGTGTACTGACAAACGTGAGGATGCTCACACACACGGGCAGGTTTGGGGGGAGGGAATCGACCTTAAGAGCAAGCGGTTCCCTGGAGGTGCCAACGGCACTGAAGAGGATAAGGGTGGGGCCCCTTGGGCGGGGATGAGGTTAAGAGGGTCTTGGTGTTCCCATTCACCCAATTTGTTTTGATCCTGCTTTTCCGCTGTTCCTGTGGTGCTGACGCTGATCTGCAGGACACCGCCCACTGGCTCCCTATTCTCTCTGACCCTCCCTCTTCCCCTCCTCGTCCAGCATTCTGCTGGCAGGTGCCAGGGCAAATGTTTATTGACAATGGAAACCCTGGAGTACTCCTAGCCTGTGACTCACTGGGATACCCAAGTCCCCAACAAACCAACCAGAAAAATGCCGTGGTTTCTGATCCGCGCAGAGGCAGCGAGGTGCTGGGATATGGTAAATGATACTTACTGCAGTTTGATTGGTGCCTGAGCCGCCCGGAGTTTTAGTGGTTCCCAGCACACCCCAACCCCTAGCATGCTCGCCTCTCATTAGCTCCACGTTTTCCCAGTTGTGGGGAAAGAACTGTTGTGGTGCCCTCAAACAAAATCCACCCCCACCTCCCGGGAAATTTAGGCCAAAGAACAGCGTGCCCGAGCTCCCATGGGTGGGTCTTGAGGAGGTAGTTTAATAGGCTTCCATAGATGGAAACCTGCTAACGGGGTTCGCATACATGAGGCATGTTAACAGATGTAGGTATTACACAGTGCACAGTGTTTGTGGGGGCTGCGGGGCGGGGTTGGGGGTGGTGGGGAAAGCTGAGGGGAGAGAAATGGGGTGGGTTGCGAGGATGTACTTCAGGAGTAGAGGAGCTCTGGGACCTTCTTTGAGGCCAGGCAGCCCTATGCTGCCCCGCTGAAGCTTGAATTATCCGCCTGCCCCAGGGAAGCAGCTATCTACCTTCCCGGCGGGATGAAAAGAGCTACCCATTTCCCTCTTTCAGATTTTCCCACCTGTTAGGGTCCTTGGGACTAAGAAGGGGCACGCCACTTTCACTGTCTTCTTTGTTGTCCAAAGCTGAAGATCTTCCCACTCCAGGAGTCCTGGCCATCCCCCTCACCAGCAGTGCACTTCTTAGGCTCTAAGGCTCTGACCTGGACTCCAAGATAAATATTTAATGGAGAGGGTGCCGCTGAACTGCCAAAGGTCCCAGCTTCCTGTTTCACACGAGAGAAGGCACAGTGTGGGCAAGGGAGCTGAGGACTGGCTGCCAGGGCCATCTCTATGGGAATGGGGAGTCCGGCAAACAGTCTGGAGGTGCGGGTTGGGAGGGAGGGGAGGGGGCAATGGAGGGCTGAGCCATTCTGCTTAGCTGCTTCGGCTCTGCCTTGCTACTCAGGCCCGGGCTGGCCCACGGCCGTGCCTCTCCTCGGTCAGTCGGAGCCCACTGTGTTCTCGGATTTTCAGACTGCCTCACAAAACACAGGAGGCACGGGCGCTAGGACCACAGGGCAGGCCAATCCAAGGAAGCCTAAGTAATCCCCCACCTTCTTTATTGCCCATGTTTAGGGAGAATTCTTCCTCTTTTAAGAAGATTAGGGAGAAAAATGTAGCAAGGTTCAGAGACTGGACTGAGCCAGGTGTCTGGTTTCCTAACTCCTCCCCTAGCTCGAGCCGGTTGCTGCCTGCCTGACTCACCCTGGGCAGCTTCCAGTGGCATATTAGAGCCAGGTACCATTGTCCCAGATAGCACAGCCCTGGTCAGTATGCCATGTTCTGTCTCCTGCATGCCCTCCTGTTCAAGAGGGACCTCCTTCCCTATCAGTCGGCTGCCTGCACACCTCCAGCACGGTCTTGGGTCAAGGACTGCCGTGGCCTCCACAGCCACCTGAGCCCATGTAAACACAGTTACGTAACTGCTCTGTTTTTCCTAGCTATCTGATTCCAGTCACCAGGAGCCCCACCCAACCCCGGCAGCCAATTCTGTCCTATGAATGTTCCCCACCCCTCTGCCCCACAGTACTCTGTCCTCTGCCACCAACTCCAAGTACCATTAGTCAAGTGACTACCAATCAGTGTTGAGGACAGTCTATTATCTGGACAAGACACTGGCATCTCCTCTGCGGCAGGCCTGGCCTCCCTGTTTGGTAGAAAGGCACCCGCTAGTTCCTTCTCTAGGGCAACCTTCAGTACATTCTTGAGGAAGGCTTTCATGTCCATTTTGATCTGTGCTCCTAGAAGAGTGTTTTCTTTCTACAGACCAGAAGGGAGAAGCCAAGGACACACGGGCTCTTCTAGAGTCCATAACCAAGACCGCAGCGGGGAACTGAAGCCAAGTCACCATGGATATACTAGCACAGATCTCGACTCCGTTTCATCCCTGGGGCCATCTCCTGATTCCAGCTCCGGCAGGACTGCCAACTAACCTCTATCAATGGCTCCACATACGCCAAGCACTCATGAGAACAGGGGCAAGCAAGGGAGGGAAGGGAAGTGACCCGCTTTGGGGCTCCAAGGGCCCTCTTACACCGGCCTATCTGGAAGTCTGAGGTTTTTTTTTGTTGTTGTTGTTCAGTCACTGCAAAGGGAAGGAACTCTAAGGGAAGCAACAGCAGTAAAAAAACACAGGGCAGGTCAAGGCAGGTCAATGTCAGGCCTGGGAGCAAGGACAGGTATGTAAAGCCCCACAGGAACAAGAGACTGAGGATTCCAGGCCTGCTTTACACACATATTTTCATAGCACTCATATCACGGGCATCTCATGACTCTCAGCATCTAAAGCCCAAAGGCAGTGAAAAGAATCAGTTCCTGCCCAGTGCATCCAGCCTGTCCTCCAGGAGGCCTGGACACGCACTGACGTCACATCCACCACGCGTTCCTTTTCATGGGTGAGCAAACAGATGCCACGGTCAGACAGGAATGCCTGAGAAGGAGCACGTCGAACAGGCTTCCCTCGGTTCTTACAAAGGATGAAAGGACCACTTAGGTGACAGGTCTTGAGAAAGCAGACTTCACAGAGTGATGACCTCAGAGGAAGTGTAAGCCAAGCCAGCTCAGCCACAGACAAGGGCAGAGAAGGAGGGCCTGGAGGATCAGGTCTGCCTCAGCCTTCCATCCCAGCTCGGGGAAACTGGAATGAGCGAGTCAGGGAGCTGACTGGCTGGCCAGAGGGTGCCATGATAGAGCGCTGGCATCCAAACAAAGGCTAGCCTGTCTTCTGGCCTCCTCGAGTTCTACAGTGAACTATCTCCACTGTATGAGCAGTAAGACTCCGTTTACTTCTAAGTGATCAATCCACTATCAAGAGCAAGCTTTGCAAATAAAATCTTAAGAGTTGTGATCTTTTAAAAGGTGAAGAGGAGGAGGAGGAGGAAGAAGACGAGGAAGAGGAGAAAGAAGAAAAAGTAGGAAGAGGGAGAGAAGAGGAGGAGGAGGAGGAGGAAGAGAGTGAAGCCATCTAATTACCCAGAGCAGACAACAAAGTCGGGATTAGATCTGATCTAGCAGGGTCAGTGTGACTCTGTCTCAGCATTCTTTCCTAGGCTCTGAAACAGCTTCCCACGACTCTGTAAGTAAGGGCAAACATGACCTCATCTCACTGGGGCTTCAGTTAAGGGATAAGCCACTGTTAACTCAGGATGCCACTGGGGTAACAACATGAAATGCTCATGTAGCTTTTGTGCAGTTAAAAATCTAGGCTCACTTTTTTTTCTGGTCTTAAAATTGCACGCTGTGGCTGTATTTGATGTCAACGGTGCTGTTTGAATCTAGCAGACCTAGATTGAGCCTTTCCACCTCTGTTGCCATAATCTGTCCAAGACCCTGTCCAGGGCCCCAGCCTTTCCCTGTCCCCACCCCCAAGCTGTGCAGACATGCTTATCTGCTGGGTTCCCAGTCCCTGGGGATCTATGGACTTTGCAGAGGACTCCGAGGCTGCTCTGGCACTGCTAAGCTTGGGCGTGCAGCTCTTCATCAACTCCCTGTGGGCTTCTGACTTTTCCCAGACCAGATGAAAACTTATTGAATGACTATCGTAAAACATATTTTTGTGCTTCGTAAAGACTTTTCTGGGTTAATCGTCCTTCTACTCCGTCAAGGAGGGGCCGTCCTCTGCTGGAGACCGCAGAGGGTCTAGAGCAGGAGTTAGTGTAGGGCATAATTTCAGGAGGTAAGAGGCAAAGGAAACGCGGTTTATGGGTGGGCAGAGGGGGGGAATCAGAAACTCATCAGAGGCTACCAGAGCTTTAACTTTAGCTGAGGGATCCTCTCTTGGGAAGGGATTTACTAGCATTGTCAGAGATCAGACCAGACATCAGAAACTAGGCTTTCCCTCACCTCTGGAATTACTAACTGGGTGAGAGCCAGAAGACCAGTCCCTCTACTAAGAAATCAAGGAAACAAAGCCACGGGGAGTCAGTGAAGTTCTCCTTCGCCTATAAGAGCATTTGCTCCTTGTAATCTTAAGAGAACTTCTAGTGTACAGCAAAAAAAGTTCTTATAAAACTTTTAACAAAGACTAATGTCTCCTGTTGATAGGTAACATTTCTATGACTGCCTTTAACATATAGCAGAAAGCAGCAGGATGCAGGTGACTCTAAGCACAAGCAAACAGGCCATCATTCAAGAGAGCAGCCGCCTAGATTGGCACATGTGACTACTTCATAATCTAGGCAGGGAGACCGAGAACCAGTCCTAGGAAGGGTTGGGTGATGGGATAAAAAGAGCGATGGCTTAGGATGTTGGGAGGAATGAAAGAATGAACGAACGAACGAACACAAGGGGCTCCTGATGGCATCTTCGCAAAGGCCTGGGAATAGACAAAAACACATCTCCTCTTTCTCTCGTGTTCAACGCAGGCTTTCATTATGTAGCCCTGGCCAGCCTGCCACACACGGGGGCACCAGGCAGCCCTCAGGTTTGCAATGGTTCTTTTGCTTCATCATGTGCCCAGCCCAGATCACATCTTTATCAACCCAAACCACAGTTTCTGTCATGTGCACTTCGCTTTGATATGCCCCCCAAAACCGAAAGGGGGGGTTGGTACTTGGAGAACTGTGAAGGGGTGAAGGGAGCGTGGGTGGGGACTTACAGGCAGGAGAGTGCTTGGCTCTACTTCAGAGCTGCACAGAGGGATGGTCCATGTCCACGGCCTCGCTGCTTGATCTGAAACCACCTAGACTTGGCATGAAATTGTTGACGATGCATAACCCTGGCTCAAACAAAGGTGTTATTTAGCACGTCTTGCCACAGTTGCTGAGGCGTGAGGCCACGGCCTCCCAGGAGGGAATATGCTCCCAGTATCACCTTTACCTTTGTGACTGCATAGATGGAGGCACTTAACACTGACCCCATTCACTCTGGCTGGCTAGATAGAGGCAGGACAGCTCCCAAGTCCCAGTGTCATGTAGTTTCCCCCTCTCAAGCTGCCAGTGGCACAGAGCCCTATTGTTAACACAGCCCACTGCTGGCTTCCAGATGAGAGCGCGGCTCCGACGGACCCGCTTTCTTCTTTATGCTCATCCTTTCTTTCTTACGGCTTTCCTATGAGCTTCTGACCATGGCGAGAACTGAAAGGGATTCCTCTGTGGGACCCAAACCCTCATCAGTGTCTCGCTGCCGTGGCTGCTCTTTACAATAGTCTAGCAGGCTACAGGGAGAACGGGACGGGTGTCAGACGAGGTGAAACCCCACAAACAATCTAGCAAAGGGGAGCCTTATACCCAACCCTGAGCTCTGGGTCCATTTCTGTTCTGGGTAGGGAAAACTGAAAGCAAAAACCCCTGTGTTCCACCGTTACCATAACAGCGAGGTTAAATGCTGGGGTTCTAGAATGCTGCCTCAGCAAGTCTTTACTGCTTAGGAAATAGTTTTCTGTACAAACATTGGGCAGAGAAACCAGTGATCATTAATATGAAGAAAACTATGAATCACTAATGTGGGGCAGGAGTTTTCTAACTAGTATACTAAGTGGCCAGTCAGATCGGGCAGCATGCACTTGTTTCTAGAGTGTGACCTTTACAGATATTTACAGATATGATGCAGGCAATACTTGGGAGATCTTTACATAAGGCAGAGAGAAGGGATTTCGACTTCCGCATTTGTAGACTAAAGAGTTCTTGCACAACTGGCTGTAAAAGTGGGGCGCCCAGCTGCATCTCACATGACTTGGGATATTTTTCTTATATACACCAGCTGCTTCAGACTTTGTGTTTGAAAACCACATGGAGAAAAGGAACTAAGGGATAACACCAAAGCTGAAGAGGCCTCAAAGCTACTCCATTGTCAGAAATCCTACCTTTGCTCTTGATATCAAATAATCTTTCTTTCTTTCTTTCTTTCTTTCTTTCTTTCTTTCTTTCTTTCCTTTCTTTCTTTTTTTCCCAAGACAGAGTTTCTCTGTGTATATGTTTAACCACAGTTGGGAAGCCCTGTGTGTGGGCTATTTTGAAACAGTGCTTCAGAAGTTTACAAAGGAGTGCTCCGACATTCCTAGAAAACCCTAAAAAAATGGGTTCCTGGGACGGGACAGATGGTTAGGATCACTGACTGCTCTTCCAGATCTGGTTCAATTCCCAGCATCCACATGGCACCTCACAGCTGCCTCTAATACCAGTTGCAGACGATCATGGCACCCTGGCACAGACATACATGTAAGCAGAACACCAATGCATATTAAAAAAAAAAAAACAAAACAAAACCAAAACACTTTAAAAAAGGAGTCGTGGCTCTAAGCATAAATAGCTGCTCTAGGGCAAATGTAACACTCCAGGAGGAAAGTCTGTTCAGATGCTTAAATCTGAAGTTAAAAACTTCTAATGAAGTTTAAAGAGAGGAAACAATACTCATTTCAACATATTCCTAAAACCAGGCAAACAGGCCTGAGTCTGAACTGTTTCTGGTTTCTGGTTTTCTAGGGATTTTCAGAACTTCTGCCTGCTTATGGGTCGTTAGCTAGTGAGGGGACTCCACCAGTGGACTGTCTCACAATGTGATCTACTGCGACTTTCATAGGTGAGCTTTCCAAAGAAAGGATCTTCTCTACCGCTGGGCTTTGGGGGACAGAAAGCATAAGCTACAAAGAAATGACAATGGAGAAGCCATTCCTCAGGAGTTCCCTTCCCTTCTCTCGGGCTTTTCCTGACAGTTCAGACTCTTTCCCTTCCTCCACAATGTCCTCTTCTCCCTGCCTCCCATGGAGACGGGCTCATCTAGGCCAGGCTGGCCTCATTGTTCCTTTCTTTTCCTTTTGTTTTGGTTTTTCGAGACAGGGTTTCTCTTTGTAGCCCTGGCTGTCCTGGAACTCTATAGACCAGGCTGGCCCCGAACTCAGAGATCCATTTGCATCTGCCTCCCTAGTGCTGGGATTTGAGGTGTATACCACCACTGCCCGGCTTCATTATTTTCTTCTTCTTCTTCTTCTTCTTCTTCTTCTTCTTCTTCTTCTTCTTCTTCTTCTTCTTCTTCTTCTTCGCCTATTTTTATTTATTTAGTGTCTATATGTAGTACTGGGAACTCAACTCAGGGTCTTGCCTGTGCTAGGCAAATGCTCTTCCATTGAGATAGACATTTTAAATAACTTTACTCTTTTAAATGTAAAAGGATATGATAATATGTGTGGGCTTGTACATGTGTGTACAGTGCCCTTAGAGGCCAGATGAGGGCATCAGATCTCCTGGAACTGGATTTCCAGGCAGTTTTGAGCCAAATGGCAAAGCTGCTGTGAATTGAACTGGGGTCCCGGGAGGAACAGCCAGTGCTTTTAACCACTGGGCCATCCCTCAAGCCACCATCTTTAAATTTTAAAAACTCCTTTTATTACTAAATTGTTTTTACATTTGATTACTTTATGTATGCATGTAATAGTGCGTATGGAGACTAGAGGAACAACTAGTGTAGGGACCCCACAGGTGGACCAGTGTCTCCCCTGCCGAGCCATCGCCCTAGCCCTTAACTATGATCTCTGTTAGTGTTCGTGCGTGCCAGCGTGCCTATGCTATGGCTCCTGTGTGGACACCAGAGGACAACTTACTCTCATGAGTCAGGTCATCAAGCTTGTGTGGCAAGTGTTTTCCCTTTTGAGCCATCTCCTTGGCCTGAGCCTTGAACTCAACAGGTGGCTGAGGATGACCTTAAACGCACTGACCTTCCTGTCCCCACCTCCCCAGTGCTGGGACTCTGGGCCAGCGCATCACACCTCTTCTCTCTTATGAACAAAGCAATCCATGCAGGAAGGTTACAATTCCAAAACATGCTTTGATCTGTCATGAACAAACTGGAAAATGTTAGCAAAAGTATTTTTTTAAAAAACAGATGGGGCTAGAGATATGGCTTGGTACTTCAGAGCACTTGTTACTCAGAGTAACAAGCATTGGGTTCACTCCCAGCATTCACGTGGTGCCTCACAACCACCACCTTACACTCTTCTGATCTTTCTGGGCAGCAGGCACACATGCATACATACATTCAGGCAAAACATTCATACGCATAAAATAAATTTTAAAAAACCCCACAGATAAGCTGGGCAGTGGTGGCGCATGCCTTTAATCCCAGCACTTGGGAGGCAGAGGCAGGCGGATTTCTGAGTTTGAGGCCAGCCTGTTCTACACAGTGAGTTCCAGGACAGCCAGGGCTACACAGAGAAACCCTGTCTCGAAAAAGCAAAAACAAAAACAAAAAAAAACAAAAAAACAAAAAAACAAAAAAAACCCAAAAAAACAAAAACAAAAACAAAAAAACAAAAAACAAAAAACAAAACAAAACAAAACAAAAACCAAAAAAACAAAAACCGCAGATAGGCAAGCTAACCTTTCATTTCCCTCATGAAAATCATAGTTTTTTAAAAAGAAGTTACGCTGTTGTTTTTCTGCTTTCCCTGAACCTCTCGATGTGCTACATTATTGTCTGAGATGCTTGCTTTTAATGCTAGACCCCCACATCCCACAGGGCACCAGAGGTCTAACAAATCCATACTTCCCAAGCTTTGATCAAGGGTGCCCAGACTCCAACAATCATTAGAAAGCTCCATCAGTGAGCACTGGGCCACGGCAGCTGTGGCCAGCCTGAGTCAAAGGTGACCAGAAGCTCCTCAGGAGTGGCGGTGCACACCTGTGATGCCAGCACTTGGGAGGGAGAGGGAGAGGATGAGGAGGTCAAAGACAATCTCAGCTACTTAAGTCTAGGGCAGGCCTGGGCTATATGAGACCGTCTCAAAAATGCAACCAAACCTAGATGTGGTGGTGCGTTCCTTCCATCCCGGTACTCACAGAGAGTTGGAGCTCTGTGAGTTCAAGGCCAGCCTGGTCTGGAGAGAATTCCAGGCCAGCAAGGACTACAAAATCAGACTCTTATTCCACCACCACCACCACCCCCACACACACACAAATCCAAGGGGCAATTAAACGTGAATCCCTAATTTTGGGTTCCAAACTATGCTAATCAAGGCTCCAGAGTCCAGCCTGATGACCACTGACACGGGAAGGACTGGGAACTAGTTTCCTGATTAACTCGAGGAGCAGAAGCCTTCACCCACCCGACCCCTTAGCAAGGTTCATCCAGTGTATGAGGAGCCCACTCTACCATCTAAGAACTGTTTTTCAGACATATTGACGGTGAAAAGAGAAGAACGCTGGGAACACAGCGGCAGTGCTTGGTGCAAGGACACAGAGGGGCAAGGACAGGTCTCACGCTCATGTGCTGAGGGCATTCCAGAGCCGTTCACAAGTCCAAGTTCCTCTGCAGATGGGTTCATTTGGGATTAGAAACTGAAAGCAAAGGATCTGGAAACCACTGAAATTTTACAAATCTCAAACTTCTCAGGGGACTTTAAGCAACTCTTAAGAAAACCTCTCAGCATTATTATTTAAAAATGTTTATTGCATTTACTTGTTTATTGTGTGTGTTCCGCAATGCAGTGTGAAGGTCAGAAGAAACTTTAGTGAATTGGTTTTCTTCTTCCTGGGGATCAAACTTAAGTAATCAGGCTAAGCCTCCTCACTAGCCCACCCTCATTACTTTTTGAATGGAACTTTATTAGAACACATGAAAATGAACCCAGGAGTAGAGGAACAGCTGCGTGGTGTAGTGCTTTCATAGCATGTGCAAGGCATGGGTTCAATCTTTTACACACACACACACACACACACACACACACACACCCCACCCCATCCCCCTCCACAATCACAGAACTGAGAGTCCGAAAGGAAGTTATTATGGAAATAGTTCCACCTGGATCTTAAAAATCACTTGGCTTGGGTTGTTCTCTTAGAAGTTCAAATTTCAGAACAGAAGCAGTTTTAGCTACTGAAATCTGGTACTAAGCAGAAAGGGAAAAAACTGAAAAGACATTTTTGAATTAAATCTTAAATGAAAATACAAAAATCACCTCCCAAAACAAGAGGAGGGCTAACTAGGAGTCTGAGTCAAAAATCCAGGGTAAAGGTTTCCAAGGCCCTTTTTATTAGGGGAAGGTCCCCTTTATAGCATAAGATTTCAACACACACACACACACACACACACACACACACACACACACACACAATCAGATCTGCTCCTAAAATTAGGACAGGGGAGGGAAACAAAACAATAGTATTTATATATATATATATATATTTAACATAAATTAGAAGAATTTATAAAATGGTCACCTTTCTTACAGAATAAATGCGACTGAATTACAAATGCACCTCCAAGTTTAAGTTGTTTGAGTTGTTCCTGTTTCATTTCCAATGTAAAGAAAGACGATCTCTCATAGGGTTGGGACCCATCAGCACTGCACAGGGCCCTGAGTCCTTCGTTACAGGGCTTTCTTTCCGTGATCGGTCCTTCTTGACGAGTGTGGGTGAGGCGGATTCGAGTGCGGGTGCGAGTGCATCTTCCCTGCATCATGATGATACGAAGCCTCTTTTCGGGGAGGCATTCTCTCATTAATTCGGTCTAGACCCCGGGCTTCTTCAAAACTTCGGATCCTGTGTGCAAGTGTAAAACCTCTGATGGCTGCAGAAAGACAGGAGGGGTAGGAAGTGCTCAGAGAGGCGGCAGTTAGCAGCTTGAACCAAGCTTCCAAGCACACAGCATCTCCTAGGAACACACAGGAAGGTAGTTACAGAACACACATCTGCCAATAGGCAACATGTGACTAAATCAGCTCTGTCCACAAACACTGCTTCTAAACAGCTCTAATGTAGTTAAAAAAAAAAAAACTAGCATAAGAATAACAAGTCTTGGGGCTGGAGAGATGGCTCAGTGGTTAAGAACACTGCTCTTTCAGAGGTCCTGAGTTCAATTCCCAGCAACCACATTGCAGCTCACCACCATCTGTAATGGGATCCAATGCCCTCTTCTGGTGAGTCTAAAGAGAGTAATAGTGTACTCAGATAAGTAAAATAAATAACTAAATCTTGAAAAAAAGAAAAGAAAGAAAAAGAACAAGAAGTCTGGCAGAAATAAACAAAAAAGATTAGATCTTAATTAGCCTCTGCACCCTTGAAATAGTGTTTCTTATGCCCACTTCTAGAGAAGGCTAACACCAGGATAGCATGTCCCATCGCATGGAGAGTTGCTTTAAGCACAAACATGGCATTAACCACACACAAGGGACAGGAGGCCTATTGCTCAACACAGCTTTCTCTCTTCACAGCTAGGAGCTGAACACAAATGAACATCATCAGCACAGCTTCTAGACACTTCCCATCTGATTCAACTGAAATTTTTTATTGTAGTATTGGGGTTTGAACCCCAGGCCTTACACTTTAGATAAACGTTCTGCCACTGACCTGTTCCAACCAGATTCAACTTTGTATTGCCAAGGAATGAATTCCCCTTTACATCACCTTATCTAATGAGATTACTAAATCTACAATGCAGGTTTATGAATTCCAATGGTTTTCATCTAAAAATTCATAAGCAGTATGATTTAAAATGTCTCCATAGAAACAACTTCTTTTGTCTCCTGCTAACCTTTCTCTCTCTCTCTCTCTCTCTCTCTCTCTCTCTCTCTCTCTCTCTTTCTCTCTTAAGATTTATTTATTTTATATATGTGAGTACACTGTCTTCAGACACACCAGATGAGGGCATCAGATCCCATTACAGATGTTTGTGAGCCACCATGTGGTTGCTGGGAATTGAACTCAGGACCTCTGGAAGAGCAGTCAGTGCTCTTAAACCGCTGAGCCATCTCTCCAGCCCCAGGTAACTGTCTCAATAAAGAAAAAAACACTTAAATCATTTGACCTCTGTCATTACCAGCTGCACAAGCTTCAGTCATTACATAAAACTGATAGACTGCCGGGTGGTGGTGGCGCACACCTATAATCCCAGCACTCTGGGAGGCAGAGGCAGGCAGATTTCTGAGTTCGAGGTCAGCCTGGTCTACAGAGCTAGTTCCAGGACAGCCAGGGCTATACAGAGAAACCCTGTCTCGAAAAACCAAAAACCAAAACCAAAACCAAAAAAAAACAAAACAAAACAAAACAAAAAACCCAAAACTGATAGACTTAGAAAGGACAGAGGCTGTGTGACGGCCATCTGAGAAACAGGATGGCATGTGGCTGCACTGAGGGCCATCCTCTCCTTTCCTGTCAGGTTCTGCAGATGCAAGTGGGTCTAGACATGCTGATGAAGCTTTGAGACTGGTGCACAGACACAGGGACATCCCAGCTGAGTGACACGGCCATACCTTCCCGCTCCTCTGCTGCTTGTACTTTGGCTGTAAGAAGGCAGGAGCCGCGCATGCAAAAAACGAAGACAGAGAAAGAATGTGTGAACCAACAGCAATGCAGCCAGCGCAGACACCCCAGTGTCCCACCTGGCAGTGTACCCACCCACAGAGACACATCAGGGGTTACCAGAGGAGCCAAAGGAGGCTATGTGCGTGAGGTGGGGCCCGCACTAACAGTTCTAACATTTCTGCTGGCATGGGAATTTGAAATCATTAACTGCTAGTTTGTGCCTTGAGATCATCACACATGAAAACGACTTGTCAAATCAGATCATTTAATATCACAGCTGTGTTTGAGCTTGTAGCTGCTCAGATTGTATCAATCGGGCTGTTACTCAGTCCTATTTCTTAGTAATCTTAAATGACTTACACATGATCTAAGTGTCCTTAACCATTTAATAATTACAATAATAAAAGAATAGGGTAGCACTTGAATAGCTCTAGCATTTGGAAGGTGAGAAAAATAGGTTATAAGTGAGGAGTTACTTCTGCTCTAGAGGTGAACAACCAGGCACCGATTTGAACTCTAATTCATGTACCCATCTGAGACACGGGATACGGCAGAGGCTCACACTAACACCCTATATGGCTTCTTTTCCTTGTGCAGGAAAGCAGGTCAATTACTAAGAAGCAATCTTTTCCCTCTCAGTGACAGGAATGGAAGCAATTAAATGAGCACCAATAGGGAACCTCCCCACCCCTCCCAGGGCAACTTTCCTAAGGGAGGGAGGAAGGCCACTCAGCAGCAAGACCACCGGAGGCTTCCCTCATCATTGTGAGAAGAGAGAGAGAGTCGTGAAGCTCCTTAACCTCCCACAGCAGTGTAAGAGCAGGATCTGGCGCAATCATGTCCCCTAAGGGCTCCGGTAAGAGCACCGTAGCCTCCCTAACCTCAGATGGGCCTAGTAAACCACACAAGGCAGCGACAGCCCCTCTCCCAGAGCAGGGTGCTGCCTCTGCAGCTGTGAGAAGGTGGACTCAGAGCTCTGTCGAAGGTTCTATGGGTAGTGACGTTTTATTTGGAGTTTGAATGTGTGTGGTAAAGTACATACCAGCGTCCCATTTCAAAAAAAACATTTTAGATGTATTTACTTCACGTGTATGAATGTTTTGCCTGCATATGTGAAGGTCAAAAGAGGGTGTCATATCCCCTGGAACTGGAGTTAGGGATGACTTTGAGCTATTATGTGGGTTTTCAGAACCGAATCTAGGTCCCTTGCAAGGATAACAAGTACTCTTAACTGTTGAGCCATCTCTATAGATCTCCAGTAATAAATTTTTGGGGCCCTCATAGTACTGGATTTTTTGCATTGGTTACTGAGATAGCAGTCTGTACATACCAAGGGACATGGTAAGAAAAAAAAATTATCAAACTGTTTGCATATAATTCCTAGGCTATAAAATTGTTTCAAGTGTGCAAGTCAATATTTTTGCTGTTGGTTTTGAGACAGGCTCTCACTATGTAGCCTAGGCATGGAACTCATTATGTAGTATAGGCTAGCCTTGATGCATGTGTGTGTATTTCCTTCCTTCTTGTTATGGCTATGTGGAGTCCCACTGCATAAGCCTTACTTTGTCATCCAATGGATGAACACTGAAGTTGCATCTACTTTAGAGTGTCCTGAAGAGGCTCTTTTGAAGAGTGTCATGTACATGACCATCGATGTACAAGTTTTGGTGAGGACAGAGTTTATTTCTCTCATTGGAGGGGGACATGTAGGAAGGCAGTCCCGCATCTATGGTAACTCTACTATCACCTGAAGAGCTGCCACCATGCTCTCTCTGCAGTAGCCCTATTCCTGTATTCCCCACAACAGCACAGGAAGGACCCAATTTCTCTAAATTCTCACAACAATTACCTTTCTTTGCTTCCTTTCTTTCACTTCCCCAGTCCTAAGTATCAAACCAAAAATTTCATGTATACCAAGCAAGAGTTCTATGATAGACACTGAAGCTCTCATTAATACTTTAAAAGAAATTTTTTTGAGGCAGGGTCTCATATAGGCCAGGCCATCCTGAAATTTGCTGTGAAGCTAGAATATTGAACTCCTTCCTGATCCTCCCATGTCTCCCACTCAAGTGCTGAGATTACATGCAACCATATCCAGCTATCTACTGACATTATTATTATTATTATTATTATTATTATTATTATTATTTTAAACCTATCTTAGTAACTACTGATTGTGGGTATTAGCGGTTTTTTTTTAGGTTTGTTTTTGTTTTATGAATATAACTTTTTTCTGCTTGTATATATGTGTGCCATTTGCATGGATGGTACCTGTGGAGATCAGAAAAAGGTGTCAAATCCCCTGGAATGCAGTTATAGGTGGTTGTGAGCCACCACGTGGGGGCTGAGAACCAAATTCAGGCTCCCTGTAAGAATAGCAAGTGCTCTTAACTGCTAAGGCATCTCTCTAGCCCCTTATGTATGTTCCATTAAGTGTGTATGTGTGTGTATGTGTGTGTGTGTGTGTGCGCGCGTGTGCGTGCGCGCGCACGCACACACATTCATGAGTATGCCACAGCCCACATATGGAGGTTAAAGAGTGCAGGACTTGGTTCTCTTCTTCCACCATGTGGGACCAAACTCAGGTCATCAAGTTTGGCAAAAGTACCTTTCCTTACTGAGTCATCTTTCAGGGCCATAGAATATCTCCAATGCACCCTCAGCCCAATGGTTGCAGGATCTTCATTTTTACATATAGTGTATCTTGATCATACTACCTCCTGCATCTCTATGCCCTCTCCCTTTTTTGCTCAATAACACCCTGAATCTATTTAGTCTCTTTCACAGGGATATGGAGCTATTCACTGAAGGATGGTCGACCTACTGGAAGCCATATCTCTAAAGAAATGTGCAGGCGTTTTGAAAAATATGAGATACCTATCTACTTTTATTTTACTTGTTAAGTCATGTGAGATTTTCTGTAAACCGTTCTTTTTTTTTTTTTTTTTTTTTTTTTTTTTTTTGACAGGGTTTCTCTGTGTAGCCCTGGCTGTCCAGGAACTCTGTAGATGACCAGGCTGGCCTCGAACTCAGAAATCTGCCTGCCTCTGCCTCCCAAGTGCTGAGATTAAAGGTGTGCGCCACCATCACCCAGCCTGTAAACAGTTCCAATGAGGGTATTTTAGGGTACGAGGAAGTAACATAGATTAAGAAAAAAAGGGAGAAATGTCTACATATCTTCCTTACTTGAAGTTTTAAAAATTTATTGATCCACAAAGTTGCTTCAATCTAATTTTTTTTCTAGATCCCATAGGAGCAAATCTACAAATCAAGGGTAGCAAGAGATTTTTTTCTAGGTGTAGTAACGTTTCTTTACTCCTTTTAGGACTTAGTCCCAATATATTTTATGTCTCTTCACTGCTGGTTTGAATCAGTGTTTTAATTAGGGATTACTTATATGCTATTTCCAAAGCATGTAGAACTCTTCAAGAACATCACTGTCTTTCAGAGTAACACTCTCTCTTACTGACGGGCAGGAGCCGATGTGCTCTACCTCAATGCGACAGGTCCAATGGGTGAGCAGTAGCCCATGTATCGATATAATATAACTTATTCACTACCAACAGGCAGGGGAGCAGCTTCTGGTCTGGAGCTACCACAGTAAACATCCTTATGCACATCCTCTGGTAGACATGAATGCTAATTTCTCTTGGATATTATTGGTGTGGAGTTGCAGGGTATGAGTCCGAATGTCTTTAGTTTTATTGGCTATTGGCTGGCCAATGTGTTGAGTCTATTTGTAAGCCCACTAGCCTATATCTAGTCCAGGCCTCCAAAGACACACCAACTCTTGATCTTGTCAGATTTTTAAATTTCAGCCACTCTTGTGGGTATGCGGTAGTACTTCACTATACTTCAATATTCATCTTCCAGATGAGTAACTATGTCGGCATCTTCATAGATGTTTGCTGGCCATCTTCACATCTTCTTTGGTGAAATAAATTGTCTATTTTGAAACAAGGCCTTTGTCAGACATAGGTAGTACAGAAATCTTCTCTGTGGCTTGCCTCTTCCTTCTCTTAATTATGTATTTTCAAAAGGGCAATTTAATTTTAATAACCCCTATTTTCTTTTAAGGTCACTACTTTCTGTCTCTTATTAAAGTCTTTGCCTACTCCAATGCCTAATCTCCACACTTTTTTCCCTTAAATTTGTTTCAACATTTGCATTTAAATTACAATCTACTTTGAATTACTTTTGTGTACAAGAAGAGTAAGGGTCATGATTCCTCTTTCCCTAGATAAATATCCATTGCTCTAGCACCAGGTTCTAAACAAAGTCACCAACTCCTGGTAATGGGAAGGGGCATCTTCATACTCACCTGTCTCAATGGTCTGCTTTCCTCCAGAGAGGACCCCCAATGGGAGTGTGCCTGTGGGAGTGAGGCCCTTGAGGGTCAGCACATTTTCACTCTCTTCCCTGCAAAGGAACATGGAAGCCCTGGTTAATGCCAGGGAGCCATGGCACAGCAACGCAGTGAGACCTGAAGGGCGGTAACAGGGACAGCGACAGGAAGACGGGCCCCACCTTCATCTGACCAGGTTCTGCAAACACTTCAGATACAAAAATTAATCAGTCCTTTTTCAACCAGAGGCACTGGAAGCCAGGCACTGTTCCCCACACTTTAACCCTTTTGACTCAACTAACAACATGTGAACTAGGTTCTATTATAATCTCTATTTTATAGACAAGGAAACTTAAGAACCAAACATTAAACCCAAGACAACACAGCTAAGGACAGCCAGAGTTTCAACATGGGGATCTGCCTCTAAAATCCACACTAAACCTCTACATCTAACACTACCAAATGGATGTTTCCAAGCGCTGTCACTTTCTCATGGAGTCTGGTTCAACCTGCACTCACCCGGAAGACTTGCAGTTCCAGCACCAGACTGTAACCTTGAAAACACAGCTCTAAAGCTAACTTGTAACCTCCTTTCTAAATGCCTTTATCCCACAGTATAATGATGGAACCTTACCGAAGAACTGTAAAGACCCGCGCCATTTTCCCAATGGCTCGGACTTTATTCTTGATGACTTCTTTTCGAGCGGAAGTGACTCCTTAGAAAATACAAAGAACAAGTGGGTTAAAGTGATGTGGTTAACAAGACAGGTTTTTTTTTTTTTTTCAAATGCAAGATGGAGCGCTTTTGTGTTTAAATTAAAGAGAAACTTAAAAAAAAAAGAAAGAAGGAAACAAAGCCTAAAATAAAATAAAATAAAATAAAAAAACAATTAAAATTTGGGAAGTTGCAAGGAACAAGAAGAAAACAACAGGAGAGAAGAAATGAAGGGGGGATGAATGAAGCTGTCCCAGAAAGACACTGAGGCATCTATGGCATCTATGGGGAGCAGGCGATTTGCGTTCTGAAACGCTGAAACACAAAGACAAACAAAGCTCACAGCGATCTCTGCTACAAGCCAAGGTCCCCTTTGAGAACACCACGTGCCACCTTTGGATGTGCAGTCTGGTCTGCCAAGGCAGCAGCACTGAACTTAGGAAGGCTGCGCTCTACAGTCTTCTTCCCACATACCAGCCAGCTGTGTTTCTTCAGAATACGCCTACCAACTGCGCCATAAAGATCACAAGGATGGGTAGGGGATTTTAATAAGCAACACTGAAAAGTTAACCGAAGACTGTATGGCCTTTTCTTAAAGATTTTGGAAATAGCCCAAATGTGAAAGGCAAGATCAAGGCATATACCAGGCAACAGCATCCAAACACCAGACAAAGACACACAGGCTTTCCCTCTTCTCTCCTACCTCTCAGTTCTGCTAGATCAAACAACAGGTCCACAAAAAGCAGCCAGTGCCACTGAGAGGGAGGGTGGAAAGTCACGGGAAGCTGCCCGATTGCCAATGCAAACCCACTAACCAACCAACGGCAGCAGAGCAGACGGCAAGACTTAGCGGACAGGGCATTCCAGCCGGATACCTTTTGGACAGCTTGAAATGTAGTGATCTTCAGGGAGAAGAGACACCAAGAAATAAAGAGGTGAAGACAGACACATGGGAGGATGATGGGAGTTTACATGGAAGAGAGAAAAACCCAAGTGTGAAATGCATGGAGAGGAGCAGCCTAGAGACTGCCTGCTCCACGAGACTAAACAGCCTCCGTTTCTGTCCTGTCCTCCATTTCTTACTAGTTTACCCTTTCGCATTAATTCCCATCTAGGATCATCCACCCTGCCCCAGCATGAAAACAGCAGGAAGAGACTGTTTGTGGGGCAGCACAGCCCACAGATCTCTGGCAGGAACGTGTGCTGCTGTTTTTCTTGCTAGCACGACTCACTTATCAGTGACATTTTCCTTCCTATAGGTTTAAAGTTTAAGCCTTCAGGACTTCAAGGTGTTTTCTGTGGCTTCTGTCTTGTAAAGACTGCTTAGGGGTCTGATGGTCCTTGGTGTTTGCTCGCGGTTAAGACCTGGAGGGAATCAAAAACTTCCAGAGCTGGGAAAAGGCAGCTGATGGCTCTGAGCATTGCATGCTGGTCCACTGTTAGGGAAATGGGTTCTCCTTTGTCATCTACAGTGCAGAACTTTATATTTAGAGATCAGCCTCCGGACTTAGAGAAGGGACAGGTATCCCATGGCAAGCAGAGTTTTAACAGTTTTTTCAAAGGTTCTTATCTGTTTTACTTGGGTGAGCCAGCGGCCCTGCCTGTTCTATATATTCAGTGTCCCTAGCACTAAATAGGGCTTTAGTGTTCCCAAACCAACTAAGAGAGCACACTAATGCATTTAAAACTAATCTGTTACCTTGTTCCATTCCTAGACAGCCCTTTATGTTAGATGTGAGTTTCTTATTACAATATGAAAAGATCTTTGAGGTTTTTTTATATTAATTTAAAAAATATTTATTTATTTATTTATTTATTTATTTATTTAATGTAAGTACACGGTAGCTGTCTTCAGACACCCCAGAAGAGAGAGTCAGATTTCATTACAGATGGTTGTGAGCTACCATGTGGTTTCTGGGATTTGAACTCAGGACCTTTGGAAAGAAGCAGTCAGAGCTCTTAACTCCTGAGCCAACTCCAGCCCCAATATTAACTTTTTAAGCTACCACACAAATTAGCAGATCGGACCCTGGCATTTTCAGACCTGATGTTATATATCTTCTAAACTGCCTCTCTCCCTGCTGACCACCGCCAATGAATTTATTTTCTCAGCTTCCAAAAGTTCCATCTCCCCCATTTATAGACATGTAATTTTTACCTTTTTACTATGAAGCATAATGAGTTTTCTGTATTTATACAAAGCAAACTAGTCACTATGTAAATTGTTAAAAAGCACATGCCTGTAAACCTAGCCACCCAGGCAATTCCCATGCTGCCCTCAGCCCCTAGCACCCCAACCCCCGCGGCCTCTCCTGTCCGAAGGGCGGGCTCCTTTGCCTTTCACTAGGACTTCCTTCTTCCTGTTCTGTTCAGTTTTATCATGGATGAATGCACTCAAGTTTTTTATTGTTTTTTTAACAAGTTATATTTATTTATCTTCTTTTATGGTGCACCATGCCTGGTCAACTATGTAACAATTCATCCCCTGTACAACATTAATCATTGGTGCTGCTTCTAACTTTTGGCTATTGCATGTGAGGCTTGGTGTGTATTTCTGTATATATCTGTCTTTGGTGCACATATGCACATTTCTGGTCTGTTCCTAGGACATTAGAATGCTCAGCCCTAGAGCATGGGAATGTTTAGCTTTGGTTAACAGTTTAGCACTGCCTATTAGAGTGGGATCTATAAGATTTACTTCTGTGTGTGAACACTCCCATTACTACATGTGCTGGTGGACACTGGCTATGGCTCATCTAATTCTGGCTAGCCTGGTAAGTATGAAGTATTATCCTATAGTGATTTTAATTTGCATTTTCATGATTACTTATGCAGCTGAATATATATGTTAATGTATATATACATATACATATATATGTATATATTGGTTTTTCGAGACAGGGTTTCTCTGTGTAGCCCTGGCTGTTCTGGAATTCACTTTGTAGACCAGGCTGGCCTTGAACTCAGAAATCTGCCTGCCTCTGCCTCCCAAGTGCTGGGATTACAGGCGTGCGCCGCCGCCGCCGCCGCCACCACCACCCGGCCTTATATTTTTATATTTTTGTTAGCCATTTGGAAATTCTCTGAGGTGCCTATTCATGCCCCATCATCCTAACTGGAAGTAATTCGGTCTTTTGTGAATGGATTGTTTGTTGGTTGTACTGCAAACATCCTGTCCTTCTGGACAGCTTGCCACTTCGCATGCTGAACAGAGTCTCTGAATAAGCAAAAGCTCTTACCTTTATTTTATTTTTAATATATGTGCACGAGTGTTTTATCTGCACATATATAAGTGCATTCAGTGCCCTCAGAGGCCAGGAAGAGAGAGGGCTTCAGTCAGACCCGTGGAGCCAGAGTGGCAGCAGCCATGAAGGGCAGAGCCACATGTGCTCTCGGTCGCCGAGCCGTCCCTCCACTCCCTGCTCCTGCTTTCAGATTATCTAATTTATTAATAATTTTCTTGCTGGCTAGCGTTTTTTGCCTCCTGCTTAAAGGATTTTTTCCATTGCACAGTTATCAAGGTAATTCCGTATTATATATACTACAAAATCCACTGTTTTACATTTCAGTTTTTAAAAACGTCTGCTGTTTGTTGAGACAGGGACTCTCTATGAAGCTCAGGTTAACCTTGAATTCATTACATGGCCTCTGCCTGTGGCTCTTTCACCACAGTCCTGAGGGCTGGAGTGACAGGAATTCGTCGCTGCTTGGCTGTTATTTGCCTGCTTGTTGCTGTGATGTAGTGAGGCTAGAGAAGCAGCCCAGTACCTCCAGATGCTAGGCACGCACTGCACTACAGCGCCGCCCCTCAGCCTCCCGTACCTTTCATATCTGCATGAAATATAAAGCCACAAAACTAGGTATTTTGGATCCACAAAATAAATCCCACATGGATTTACTTTTTTCAAAAGTGGATGTCCACAAAGTATTATTTAAAATGTCATTATTGACCAGGTATGGTGGCACATACCTTTAATCCCAGAGCTGATGGATCTCTGTGCGTTAAAGGCCAGGCTGGTCTACATAGTGAGTTCTAGGATAGCCAGAGCCATACACTGAGGTCTCACACAAAGCCATTGTAAAACTGATAAAAATCAAGTATCCATATACAAGTAGCTTAATTCTGGATTCTCTATCGCATTTCAATCCTTAGCCACCCTTGAATTAATCATTTTAATTGCTGTAGCATTACATTAAACCTTGACATCTAGAGAGCAAGCCCTCCTGTGGTGTTCTTTAAGTCTTCAGCCATTTCCCTATGAAGTTTACAATCAATCAAGGCTAGGTAGATGTACTGGCTAGTTTTGTGTCACCTTGATACACGCTAGAGTTATCAGAGATGTGATGACAGTTTGAATATGCTTGGCCCAGGGAGTGGCACTGTTAGGCGTGGCCGTTTTGGAGGAAGTGTGTCATTGTGGGAGTGGGCTTTAAGATCCTCATCTTAGCTCCCTGGAAGTCAGTCTTCTAGTTGCCTTCGGAACAAGAGGTAGAACACTCAGCTCCTCCAGTGCCATGGCTGCCTAGATGCTGCCATGCTTCCCACGCTAATGATAATGGGCCGATCCTCTGAACCTGTAATTAAGCCCCAATTAAATGTTGTCCTTTATAAGAGTTACCGTGGTCGTGGTCATCGTGTCTGTTCACAGCAATGAAACCCTAACTAGGACAAGAGATGAGGGAGCCTCCATAAGATCAGGCTGTGGGCAAGCCTGTAGGACATTCTCTAAATTAGTGATTGATGGGGCCCAGCCCATTGTGGGTGGTGCTATCCCTGGGTTGGTGGTCCTGGGTTTATAAGAAAGTAGGCTGAGTAAGTCATGAGGAGCAAGCCAATAAGCAGCACTCTTCTACGGCTTCTGTAGGTCCCTGTTCATGTGAGTTCCTGTCCCAACTTCCTTTGGTGAACTGTGACGTGGAAGCAGCAGCTGAATAAACCTTTTCTTCCCCCAATTTTTTGGGTCATAGTGTTTCCTCACAGCAACAGTAACTCTAACACAAGTTGGTACCAGGATAGTGGGGTATTGCTATGACAGAGCTGACCATGTTGTTTTGGAAGAACTGTGGAAGGACTGGCCCTTCAAGTTTCAGAGGGAAGCAAAGACTATACTGGGCCCTTTGTGTGATGAATCTGTGATATCTGGTCATCTGGGGCTGAAGCATAAGCTGTGATTAATAAGAAACCAGAACCACTAAAGTAAGCCTTTGTGTTAACTGAGACAGTTGATGCTCCTTAGCTGGAGCTGAGACATTAGTGGTGATTAAGAAGAGAGGAGCATCACTGAGGTGACATCTTCTAGGAAGTGTTTCCTGAGAGCTAGCACACAGCTGTGTTCCAGAGGCAACCAAGGTTGTATCTCTTGCTGGCAGTGTAAGAGTCACTCAGGTGGTACTGGTTTTGAAGGCATGAAAGGGTCACAGAAAACAGCTGAGGCTTGGCACGCAGTAAAGATGCAGCCTCAGGGTTAGTTGAAGGCCCAGGTTGAAGGGGTCATGAAGAGAGCCTAGGAGAGGTTATTGATGATCATGCAGCCCAACTGCCGGGGAAGAGCCCAGCGCAGTAGAGATGCCCGTACCACATGATGGACACCCAGAAGCAGCAGTGGAGTAGCGCATGCCCACGCTCAGAAGACAAACTGTGCCGTAGAGTACAGAGCCAGAGAAGCAGGCCGAGCTCTTTGGAGGATCCCAGACGATTGTCTAAATTCCAGATGCCAGGCATTGAGTTATTTATATTGTTAAGTTTGATTTTGCTTAGTTCAGATTGTGACTGTGCCCTGGTTCTTCCCTCTTGAAGTGAGAAGATATTTAATATAATTTTGTTTTTTCCAGGAGCTCACAGGTGAAATAATTTGAACGTTTAAAAGATATTTTGGATTTTTAGGGAGATTGGATATTTCAAAGAGCCTGAAGTTTTACTGTATTTAAATTTGTAGGGCCGGGCGGTGGTGGTGCACGCCTGTAATCCCAGCACTCTGGGAGGCAGAGGCAGGTGGATTTCTGAGTTCAAGGCCAGCCTGGTCTACAGAGTGAGTTCCAGGACAGCCAGGGCTATACAGAGAAACCCTGTCTCAAAAAAACCAAAAAAAAAAAAAAAAATTGTAAGGGCTGTGGGACTTTTAAAGTTGTTTAGGTTTTATATTGATATTACCATTAGTGTGTCAACTTGGGGATGTATGAGAAAGGAAAGGTTCTAGCTGAAAAGCAATTTGTTTGTATGTTAAGTTGACAAGAAGTCAGTTGTTCTGATTAGTTTTATGTCACTTGTCATGAGCTAGAATCATCAGAGAGAGGAATCCTCACCTGAGAAAATGCTTCATAACACCAGGCTATAGACAGGCCTGTAGGGCATTGTCCTAACTAATGATCCAGGGGGAGGGTCAAGCCCACTGTAGGTGCGTCTATCCCTGGGCTGGTGGTCCTGGGTTTTATAAGAAAGCGGGACCAGGAAGCCTGGGGAGCAAGCCAGTAAGCAGTAAGCCTCCTGGTCCCTGACCTGTGTGAGTTCCTTTCCTGACTTCCTTCGAGGATGAACTATGAAGTGTAACATACACTGACTAAACTCTTCCTTTCCAGGATGCTTTGCTCATGGTGTTTCCTCACAGCAACAGTAGTCCTAAGCCAGGGGTGCTTTTGTTACTCTCCAGCTCTTTGCCCTTGCAATTTGTCAATATGGTTAAATGTACATTCTCTTCTGGTTTTTTGGGGGGGGTTGTTTTGTTTTGTTTTGTTTTGTTTTGAGACAGGGTTTCTCTGTGTAGCCCTGGCTGTCCTAGACGCCTGCCTCGAACTCAGAAATCCACCTGCCTCTGCCTCCCAAGTGCTGGGATTAAAGGTGTGCGCCACCACCGCCCGGCTTCTTCTGTTTTATTTTTGTTCATCCCATTTTTCCTATAACTTAAAAGTTATATAACAAACTATTTTCTTCCAGCTGAACTGAGCTTATTACATACTGAAGCATAGGCTAAAGGCCAGAGCTACAGCTCAGAACACTGGCTTATTCATGAGGGAGGCACTGGGTTTGACCAGAATTTACGGTCCCTGTACATTTCAGATGTATTTATCCCAGTATTGTTTCTATATTCCACTATTACTAGCACATGCTTTGCTTGTTCAAGTACAAGAGTCTATGTCTACACTGTCTGTGCACACGCTAGCTATATCTCCTCTTCATTCTTTCCTGTGTTTCTAAACTTCTTTCTAGGATTTTCCTTTTGCTTAAATACTATCCTTTAAATTTTCATTTAGTATATATTTCCTGCTAATTTTCTTTCTCTTTTTTTAAACTTATTTATTTATTTTATGCATATGAGTACACTGTAGCTGTCTTCAGATATCCAGCAGAGGGCATCAGACCCCATTACAGATGGTTGTGAGCCACCATGTGGTTGCTGGGATTTGAACTCAGGACCTCTGGAAGAGCAGTCAGTGCTCTTAGCCTCTGAGCCATCTCTCCAGCCCTCCTGCTAATTTTCTTAGTAAAACTTTTGAGGGTTGGTGAGGTATCTACAAATATTTATTTCGCCTTTCTTGTTTCCACATTTTGCTGCGTGTCGGATTCTGGAGGACTGGGTGTCAGTTCTCATACCTCAGTGTGTTACTCCACCCCTGCTCAGTTCTCATACCTCAGTGTGTTACTCCACCCCTGCTCTGCTCTTTCCACCAAGAACCTGCCTTTCAGCGGCTCCTCTAGGGGCGACCCCCATTTGGGCAGTTGCGTTCAGATCCATCTTCCATCTTGAGGACTGCTACAGGAGGCTACAAGTTGTTCTTAGTGTCTGTCCTGCTCTGCTAAGGGCCTCCTCAGGTACAGCCTTCAGTGTCTTCACAGTTCTTGAAATTACTTTTATGTGGACCTTGCAGAGACTACCTCTCCCGCTTTCTCTGGTGCTCCAGGCACACATGTGCTGGGCTGGGCTGCACGTGTTCTGAGTCTCTTGGCTGACTTACCCTCCCTTCTCACCACATTTCAGTTAGTTTTGCTCTGACCTACCTCCCAGGTCACTTAGTCCATGTCTGGCTGTGTCAAACTTGCTAATTTGTCATCTTATTTTCCAATGCTATAATTTCACTTTTGATGCTTTATCAAATATGCTACACTTTTTTTTTTTTTTTTTTTTTTTTGGTTTTTCGAGACAGGGTTTCTCTCTGTAGCTCCGGCTGTCCTGGAACTCACTCTGTAGACCAGGCTGGCCTCGAACTCAGAAATCTGCTTGCCTCTGCCTCCGAAGTGCTGGGATTAAAGGCTTGCACCACCACTGCCCGGCCTTTTTAAAATTTTTTATTTATTATTTATTATATGTAAATGCATGGTAGCTGTCTTCAGATGCACCAGAAAATGGCATCAGATCTCATTAGGGATGGCTGTGAGCCACCATGTGGTTGCTGGGATTTGAACTCAGGACCTTTAGAAGAGCAGTCGGTGCTCTTAACTGCTGAGCCATCTCTTCAGCCCCCTCTATCAACATTTTTAACCCAGTCTTTTAATTTCTTAAACAAATTAAGCCAAGGATGGTGGTATACACCTTTAATCCCAGGGCTCAGAAGGCTGAGGCAGGTGGATCTCTGTGATGTTTCAAGCCAGCCTAGTCCACATACTGAGTTCCAGGCCAGCCAATCTACCAAAAACAAAACAAAACAAAACAAAACAAAACAAAAAACAAATTAAGGGTTTTGCTTTAAGTTTAACTCGACAAAGCCAATGTCTGTGAGCTATAGAGGGTCTGTATTTAATTTCTGCTGCTTGGAAAAATTCTTTGTTGTTTGTGACAGTCTCATTATGTACCTTGGGAATGCCCAGAACTTTTATATTCCATACACATACAGCCACTTGTTTCCACCTCCTAAGTGCTGTAATGAATGATGTATGACCCCATGCTTGGCTGGAACTTTTTTAAAATTATTTTTGTTGTTGTTGTTTGTTTTTCTGAGACAGGGTTTCTCTGTATAGCCCTGGCTGTCCTGGAACTCACTCTGTAGACCAGGATGGCCTTGAACTCAGAAATCCGCCTACCTCTGTCTCCCAAGTGCTGGGATTAAAGGTGTGCGCCACCACTGCCCGTGGCTGGAACATTTTAAACTCTTATTTCTGTTGTTGTTATTGGACTCATGCATGTCTGCGTATGTGTAATGGGGAAGATCATGCCACAGTATGAACACACTGGGAAGAGACTAATAATAACTCTATGGAGTTGGTGCTCTTCTGTGTTTCTGTGAGTTCTGAAGTCAAAGCTAGGATGTGTGAGGCATGTACAGCAGGTCCCTTTACTCCTGAGCCACCCTGCGGCCCTGTCCTGGGAACCCCTTCTTCCTCATTCTGCTGTTAGCTCCCCACGTGCCTGCTTAGTTGTGCTTGTCAATCATGCACTGTATTTCGCAGACTGCTTACTGAGATCTTGTATGCTTTTATTTCACAGATATCTTTCTACCAGGGACTAGTTCATGCCAAAGGCTGAGACAATGAAGAGAGACAGCATATATCCTCCCGACTCACCCTTGCTCTTGCAGAGTCACCCTCTGAGATCCCAAAGAGCAGAAACTTACAGTCATGTATACCCTCCTTGGAAGTCCTAAACCCATTCTTTTAAGCTTCGTACACAAGGTTATAAAAGTCGTTCTGTAGACCAGGCTGGCCTCGAACTCAGAAATCTATCTGCCTCTGCCTCCCAAGTGCTGGGATTAAAGGCGTGCGCCACCACTGCCCAGCTAAAAATTACTCTTAACCCTTTTTTATGCACTCCTTTGAAATTCATGAATGATCTCAAGTCACAGTCTCACTAACTCAGCTGTCTGCATTTCATCACCTTGTAATTCTTTACTAGTTTGTCTGCTTTCAGGTGGATTTAAAACTATTCATAAAACTTTTAGTTTTTTTTTTTGTTTTGTTTTGTTTTTTAAGGCAAGGCTTTTATCTGTATAGACTTGGTTGTCCTGGAACTCTGCAGACCAGGCTGGCCACAAACTTAAAAGATCCACCTGCCTCTGCCTCCCCAGTGCTGGGATAAAGGATGTGCACTGCCACCAACCAACTTCAAAAACCATTTTGTCCAGCTTTTCTAGTTGTCTTAACAGTCAGGGCTGAATTAGCAATCCTTAGAATGTATTACTTCTTAAAAACCCAAATTTTCAGACAATGGATGGGCTCAGTGGGTAGGGGTGCCTGCCAAAAAGCTGGACGGAGTTAGAGCCCTAGAACCACCTGGTGAAAAGAAAGAACCAAGTGCACACGTGCAGCCTGTCTGTGCAAGTCAGACAATGTGTGAGAACTAGTTTTCTTCTGCCACATGAGTCCTGGGGATGGGGCTCAGGTCATCAGCCCTATCAGCAAGGGCCTTCATCAGCTGAGCTATCTCACAAGCCCAAGAAGTTTTTCTTAACACATATCATAGTTTACAACCATTTCAATTTCATTTAGATTTGCATATAAACTTAATTAAATACATTTTTACATACTTTACTTTCCATAAGTTCTTTTATAAATCCCTCTCAGATTTCCTTAAAAGGACTGGCCCCATTCAACAATCTCCTATCCAGAAGAGGAACTCACAGGCTATTCTCCATCTGCTTACAGTCTTCCAGGAGAATCTAATAATAAATGTTTGAGAATCCCCTCTAGACTCCCAATGGGAGCTATGTGCTCTCCACCATACAACACTTTATGCAATAGTTAAGTGAACTACATAGGCCTGCAAAGAATATGAACTAGAGGTCTGTGATTATGTGATACCATATTCCAAAAACTCCTGTATTCTCAGACAAGTTAGAGCCTACCTTTCAGATCAAACCACTCACAACACACTAGAAGCACTTGGCTACAAATTGGTTTAAACTTAATTCTTCTAAAGGAAACAAACAAATTCATCCTGATAGAAATCAGGAAAAAAAAAACATTTAGCTATACATATAACCAGTGTTACTATACTAAGACACAAGACAAAGATCTCTTCCATATCAAACAGGAAGCAAATCATGCCTATGATACAATAGAAAAACTAGAAATATATGAATTTACATTCATGAAACAGAAAATAGCATGGTCAATAGACACAAGAAAAATGTAATTATTAATCATCATAAAAGTATTAAAATTTTAGAGCTAGGGATACAGCTCAGTGGTAAACACTTGTGTAGTCTACACACTGGGTTCTAGTAGCAGCACTGTGTGTGTGTGTGTGTGTGTGTGTATGTGTGTCTGTGTGTCTGTGTGTCTGTGTGTGTGTATGTAAACTGCAACAAGAAAATATTACTAGAAAAAGCATTGTGAACTATGCAGCACACACCGAGATACAGAGTAACATAGCCTTTAAAAGGTTGTCTGTATCAGATTAAGCTTTAAATACTGATACATTTGCAGTTTCTAGACATTTAACCTATAAAAATAAACAAGTAAACGTTACTCTCAGAGTTCCTAATACTGCATTACTTTCTTCCATAGCATGCATCAGTAAGTAGCTGTATTGTATTTATTTCTTAACGTTACTCTCAGAGTTCCTAATACTGCATTACTTTCTTCCATAGCATGCACCAGTAAGTAGCTGTATTGTATTTATTTCTTATTTGTCTCCCTTATAATACAATGTAAGTTTATTAAGAAGAAAGGCATAAACAGTATTTGGCACACATCAGGCATATAACAAAGACTGGCTGTTGATAGAATGGGCAGTGACTTAGCCATACAAATTCAAACTGTTAGCAGGTTTTTGTTTGGTTTTCAAGACAGAGTTTCTTTGTGTAGCTCTGGAACTTACTCTGTAGGCCAGGGCTAGCTTTGAACTCACAGAGATCCACCTGCCTCTGCCTCCTGAATGCTAGGATTAAATGTGTGTGCTTTCACTGTCTGGTGACAAACTGTAGCAGCTTTAAAAGCTAAAGTTGTAGGGGGAAATATAATATCCAGCAGCATCTATAATATTGGTTAGCACAGAGGTTGATGAACATGGATAACTATGTACCCATGAAAAACTAGACTACAAAGGAAAACAAGAAATAGGTATGAAGACATGAGAACATGTCACTTCATTTTGTAAATGACAAAAATGAGAAGAAAAAATATCTATGTAAAGATAAAGACAGTTTACACATAGGCATTAATGGCAGACATTTGAGATGGCCGAACAATAGTGACTGTTTTCTTCCTATTTGTGGTTTCCTATAGTTATCAAACTGTTTTTTTTTTTACAATGAACATAATTCTTTTCTAGTAAGACCAAAAAAAAAAAACTCAAAATAAATGAAATCTCAATTAGAACCCATCAGTTTCTATTTGAGTAGGAAGTTTACCTTCATCTTCTTCTATGGTCATTTCTTCATCTGAGCATATGTTGAGAATATTGACCAGCATCTCTGTGACTAAGTGACAAATAACACAGTGTGTACACAGTTAATAGGGCACTTATGTATGTGCATAAATTAAAATACATTAAATAAACACAGACAGAAACAACTTATCATAATATAATTAGCTATGAAAATAGAACCAAGGGTAGATGATAAGGCTCAGAGAGAACTTCTGTCCATACTTGTCCTGGTTAGATAAGAATCTGGAGTCGATCACAGAACTACTTGATTTTATTAGATCCCTTTGGCTCAGGTATGCATATAAAATTTTCTTCCCATTTTACAAAGAAATCACAACAGGTCTACATCCAACAGGCTTGTTTTATGTCTGTACTGCTCGCTTTGAACTGATATTTGAACTGACAGTTGCTTTGAACTGATATTTCAGATAAAGAAAAACCATAATAGACTAACATTTATGAACAGACTGTCATTTAAAAATCTCTGTTAGGGTTCAGTGGATCAAGGTGTTCCTATGTAAACCTGGTGACCTGAGCTCAATCCCTGAAGCTCAAGGAAGGGGAAAGGAGAGACCCAACTCCACAAAGTTGTCCTCTGCCCTTTCCACAAACACACCATGGTATGTGAGCCCTGCCCCCAATACATACATACACAAGGAAGTAAATTTTTTTATAAGTTCTAAAAATCTTTGTAGAAAACAAACAAAAGCACACATTTCTGATAAACTCGGGAATATAAAGGTGATTCGTCAGGAGAGAGCTGGTGTTCAGATGCACACAGGGATTCGCTTACCTTTTTCTCCAACAAAAGGCAAAGACCACGTGAAAACATCCATGAAGTTCGGGAGCCAGTAGGGGTGTGGAGAACAGTTGAACTGCCTGATGTTCATGACATTATTTTCATATTTCAACACTGCAGCTAAAAAGTAAAAACACAAGATACGTGGGCACAGAGAACCACAGCATAGCAGCTTTGTGCTTGTCCCTCAGAACCAACCACAATGACTTTTCAATGATTTATTTTCTATTTGTAAATTCAGGACAGCCTGACAAGCTTAAAGAATTTTACAGGGTTCATTCTCTTGGGGATTAATTATCACAGGGAACAAAGTCACCTGGGGTGTTCACGATCAAAACACAAGACACGCCGGGCGTGGTGGTGCACGCCTGTAATCCCAGCACTTGGGAGGCAGAGGCAGGCGGATTTCCGAGTTCGAGGCCAGCCTGGTCTACAGAGTGAGTTCCAGGACAGCCAGAACTACACAGAGAAACCCTGTCTCGAGAAAAAAACAAAACAAAACAAAAACAAAAACAAAACAAAAACACAGGACACTGCTCTGAAACACCAAGGATTTGCTGTGTACTGGCTACTGAAGAAACTTCAGATTCAACACAGAAAAACTCCCTATAATTTCCATTTACTGGTCAGTTACAATCACAACTTCTAAGGTCAAATAGCAATATCAACAGACAGAAACTCCTTAGCTAAAGCTTTTTATAAACACTCCAAGAATTTATTAACTCACAGTGCAATAAATGCCAAAATAATTTATAATTAATGTTTAATGGTAGAATGTAGAATCTTCTCAATTAAAAAAAGTTTCTTCTATTCTTAGCATTCTGAGTGTCTATAAACAGTTAACAGAAACCATGTCACATAGGTGCATACCTACTGATTTTCTGTATACTTTTTAAAAAATGAGCTCTGGCAAAGCTTTATTAAATAAAGCCTTTCCTTGTTTACTGTTCATCAATCTGTTCTGGCTGCTTCAGATAATATCAGCATCACCTGGGTCAATAATACCCAGCATGCATCTCTGTAGTATTTTCTGCATACTGTGCCCAATTCAATATTATTTGTGATGGGCACCAGGTTTGGCCAACATGGCATAGTATTCTATTTCAGATCTCCTCAAGCTGGGCAGTTTTTGTTGAAGATAACCAGTTTTGCTTGGCTCTGTCTGATCATCTTCAGAGTCTGTATCTCAGCATGTACTTTCCACTTTTTATAACAAACTGGAGCCCAGAGTTGACAAACGCCAGAAACCTGCAGAGTGCTGCCTAACATGTATGAGGCCTGGCATCACATACATCAGACATGGCACCTGCCTGTAATTCCAGTATTCTGGAATGGAGGCAGGAGGATTAGAATTTCATGGCCATCGTAGGCAACAAAGCAAATTCAAAGGCCACCTAGCCTAGGTCTCAAAAAAACTAAGAAAGCAAATGACAGGAGAAGCAGCCATAGGAGGAAGAAAGGGTGAGAGTTCTTCTCAGAACTAAAGAGGCATTTGTAAACTGCTGGGTGGTGCTACATGTCTTTAATCCCAGCACCTGGAAGTTAGGAGGAGCAGCTTTCTGTGAGTCTGAGGCCAGCCTGGTCTACATAGTAATTTCCAGGACAGCCAGAGCTGCATAGAGAAACTGTGTCTATATATATATATATATATATATATATATATATATGTGTGTGTGTGTGTGTGTGTGTGTGTGTGTGTGTGTGTGTGTGTATAACAAAAGAAAATAAAGGTATTTCTTGGTAAGGGGTCAGCAAATGTGTATGTGAGTGCAGGTATCAGCTAAGCATCCTGGGAGCCTCCAGGCTTTCAGATGATCTCAATAGTGGCCCTAGAGGGGAGAAGGAAGAGTGTGCCTCACAAAACGAGGCATGGGGCACAAGTATCCTCTTGGATGCTTAATAACAATGTATGTATACTTGACTAGAAAGGAAACTAGAAAAAACCCAAGCTGCTAATACCTGTGAAATATCAGGGTAAAGAGATAAGAACAGAGGCTGTGCAGAGCACGGCAGGACAGTCAGGATGAGAGCAGCCTGGAGCAGTCAGCAGAGCCAAGGCCAGAGGGGAATGGATCTGTGTTTAAACAGTGAGTGACAGGGCTGGGAGTGGAGCTCAGTGCCCCAATACCTCCTAGCAATAGAGAGGCCATAGGTTCTAACAGAGCACAAGATTAAATGAGAAAAGGCAAACCACTGAAGGACAATCTCAGATTTTTTAAAACAATTTATTTTTAATATTATGCACATTGCTGTTTTGCTTACATGTATGTCTGTGTGGAGGTGTTGGGTGCCCTGAAACTAGAGTTATAGGCAGTTGTGTGCTGCCATGTGTGTGTGGGAATTGAACCCAGGCCCTGTAAAAGAGCAGCCAGTGCTCTTAAACACTGAGCCATCTCTCCAGCTTTCTGTCTCAGATTTAAATGAAACAAAACAGGGGCAGTAGTGGCTCACGCCTTTAACCCCAGCACTTAGGAGGCAGAGGCAGGTAGATCTCCAAGTGTGAGGCCAGTCTGGTCTACAAAGTAATTTCCAAGACAGCCAGGGCTACAGAGAGACACCCGGTCTCCAACCAACCAACCAACCAACCAATTACCTAATAGAGAGCCAGGTAAGATGGCTCCCAGCATTAGGGAGGCCAAAGCAGGATGGTGAGTTTGAAGCTGGTCTGAGTTGTACAGTGAGACCCCATTTTAAAATACTAAACAAATAGCTCCCAAAGAGCCCAATCTCTTAGGAGACGAAGGCCAAGCAGCAGCGTACATTCTAAATGTATTGACCCTTTTTCCAATAAGATCTCCTCTTCATCTAGGTATGGTAGTGCATACCTGTAACCCTGTCACTTGGGAGATGAAGCATGAGGTTCCCAAGGTCAAAGCCAGTCTGCATTACATAATAAAACCTAACAAAGGAGGAGTAGGGTGAGAGAGAGGTAGAGATGTCAGGATCTTGTGGAGCTGGTGCAGAGTAAGATACCAGAGACTGTAGCTAAGGCCTTTCCCATGCTAAACACATGCTTTACTACAAAGCCACATCCCTTACCCAAGACCTTCTTATCTGACTGAAATTTTGTACTTAAAAATAGGTGTTCAGGAGATAGCCCAGGGGAGAGTACTTGCTTCACAAACACAATGTCCTGGGTTCAATCCACAGAACCAAAAAATAAAAATAAATAAATGAACACAATAATAAATTAAAACACAAAATTAAGGTAGAGCTCAGTTACTAGCAATTCACACTCAGACACTGCTGGCTTCTTTACCTTTATTGTTATAGACGTCTAGGTAATTAGGGGCAGAGAAAATCGTGATAAGTGATGGAAAGCCGGTTGCCTGGTTCTTCCTGTACATTCGGTACCTGGGAAAAGAGATATGAGCTCAGGCATCTTTACACTAATAGTAAAGCCTCTGCAGGAATACAAGGGTCGAAATGCAACCTACCCAGCATCCTGGGCTTCATGGGCTCTGATTATTGATAATAAACTGTTGTTCTGTAAAAATTCACAAACTGCAGGGTAACTGAAAAAGAAAATGAGAAAACCTAAATATGGAATTATAGCAGTTATGTTTTAATAGGAAGAAACAGAAAAGCCAATCTGAGAGTTGTTTTAAGATTACAGACACTACTGACTACGCAATTTTTTAAGATTTACTTTATGCCTATGAGGATTTTGCCTGCTTGTATGTATATGCACCATTTGAGGGCCTAGTTCCCACAGAGGCCAAGGAGGGCAGCTGATCCCATGGGTCTGGAGTTACAGACAATTATGAACCACCACGAATGCTGGGAACTGAATCTAGGTGTTAGAGCAATTAGAGTGATAATGTTTTCTTTACCCCGACTAGCTTCCAAATAAATGAGACAGAGACTATAACAGACTATAAGATTTGTTTAATCAAGCTTTACAGCACAATAGCTGGACAATATTAATCTTTTTTTTTTTTTTTTTTTTTTTGAAACAGGGTTTCTCTGTGTAGTCCTAGCTGCCCTGGAACTCACTCTGTAGACCAGGCTGGCCTCGAACTCAGAAATCTGCCTGCCTCTGCCTCCCAAGTGCTGGGATTACAGGCTCAATATTAATCTATTTTAATCCTCTAAAATAATCTGGCTACCTCCCAGCCAAAATCCTCAAGATACTTACTTGCATTTCAGTACTGCCATGGCTCTCTGTTCCAGGTGTGTTCTCAAGGTCTCCACCCTCTGCTCTCAGGGAATCCTCTTCCCATCCCCCTTCCTGCCCCCTCCTCCCTGGCTGGCATTGGAAGTCCAGCTCCTTTCTCTCCTCTGCTCAGGAAAAAGCACTGGCTGATCAGCTTTTATTAACAAACCAGAGGATAAATAAGGAGCAACACATCTCGGAGGCAGGAGATCCTTACAATAAGCATTACAATGCCATGTCAGGATTCCTACCAGACTTGGACGCTGAGAAAAACAGCATTTGAAAAATATAAGGATGATCTTCAAACAGTGCACAATAACATTATGCCTACACCCAGGACCTCCTGAAGAGCAGCCAGTGCTCTTAACCGCTGAGCCATCTCTCCAGCCCTACCACTGAACTTTTATTAAAAACTCAGGAACCAGCTCCTCCCTCCCCACCTCCCTCCGGAGCCATCTCCCTTTTTAAACCCAGGCCTCCAGTCTCTGTCCCTGAGGGTCCCTGGGGGGGGGGGAGCAGGTCTGATGAGTAACCCCTCCCCCCAGGCTCCAGAGAAAGAAGCCTCTATATCTGTCTGTTGGGTACCTTATATTCAATTTCTAGATTAAAAAAAAAAGTTCAGAAACCAATGATTTCTATTTCACACTACTATCAAACCTGAAGACACCTTAGAATAGAAGCAGTTTCTCCATCTTTTAATTTATTTTACCTTAACACTAATATTAGAATCAAGTTTTTTTTTGTATTTTGATATGAAAATGTACCCCAACTCCATGTCTGCATGTATGTGTATACAGCAAGTGCTACAAAATTAGTGCATGATTTTCTTAAATCATCAAATCTTTAACAAAATTAAAAGAATCTACTTATAACTTTGTATGTAATATCAATAGCAAAGTAATACTATGCACGGCTATCTCAGGAGTAGATATAAATATTATAGACCACCTAATGATATTTACATCTACACCTAAAATGGTCTTTTATAAAAATCTTTTCTGGATGACAAACAGGAGGAACTAGAGAATATAAAATTATCACGAGAGTTTGTAGCAGTTAATTACTTATCTTTTAAAAAGTATTTCTTTCTTGAATTGGGATATAACTGCTTGTGTAGCATACAGACTCCTGGGTTCAACCCCTGTATGCTTTATTCTAGGGATGCTGCACCTGTAACCCCAGGACTTGGGAGGTGAAACAGAAGAATCAGACGTTCAAGACTGTCTTTTCCTATACAGTAAGTCTGAGGCCAGCCTGGGATGCATGGGATCACTATGCTCAATGGAAAATATATAATTTTATTTTACATATAAAATTATTTGTATATAAAATTATTTATAAAATTTATAGTATAATTTAAAGATCACCTGTATATGACATTATCACGTTTTCAGAACAGGAAGTCCCCTCCTGACCAGCATAGGAACAGTGAATGATCTGTCAGCCATTCAGACTGTGAAGCAGTTTTGAGAAGGCCTTAGGAATGAGGTAGGAGGCAGTGGAATCCTGGTAAAGCCCACGACCAAGAATTCATGCCATGAGACACTGTTCCTGGGTTCTGTATGTGGTTTAAGATTCCTAGGAGCCTCTGGTCATATTTTCATCAACCACTTAAGTGTTTCAGATGTCTTCCTGCATAATGACATTTTATGTAAATGTACAACTGAATCATTACCGTTGAACTCATGGCCAGGAACACAACTCACACTTGACAAATCTCTGTAAGTTACATTACAGCCTGCTTGTGCTCATGACACTGGACAGCATTTGCTTTATACCATTATCAACACTGAAAAAGACTGCTGAGAAAAAAGTGCGAAAAACAGAAACAAAACTGCAAGACTGGGGTTGGGGATGGCTCAGAGATTAAGAGCAGTCGCTGCTCTTGTGGAAGATCAGGGTTTGGTTCTTGGTACCCACATCCATAATTCCAGTTCCAGGGGGTCTGATGCTCTCTTCTGGTCTCCATGGATACCAGGAAGGCACATGGTGCTGAAACATACATGTGAGCAAAACACTCCTACACATAAAACAAAAAAGAAAAAAGACTAAAAACAAAAGTCAGCGCGAGACTTCGAACGCAATGGCTGAAGCCCGAGTATGGGCTGGGTCAGGCGCATGCGCTGTTCTGCTAAGTGCGTCCTCAGATGCTGCAAGAGCTCTGGGGACCAGCAGGGCTGCAGTGAACTCAGGTGAGTATGGGAGAGCTGCAGGCCAAGTGTTAGACGGAGGATTTCTGGGTGGAAGGCCTGTGCTGTAAGAGGTGTTGGCAGGTGACCACATGAACTGCAACAAATGACATTCGGCCAATAATGCTAAGTCCTTAAGCAACGTCATAAGAGCGAAAAGTTAAAAAGTTTCAGTAAATAGTCACTAGAAAGATGGCAGAGTAGAAATTAAAACGATTATTTTAAAAAATATTTAGAGGCAAATTAAGGCTTCTTTTATACATATGTATCATTTAATTACTTTATTGTCTTAACCAATTAGCGAGGTGTTTTTTTTAAAAACCTAAATAAATGTATCATTTGTCATGATAAAAAATTGGAGTTAAAATTAGTTTAGATGAACTAACTAACTAACTAAATTAATCAAATGTCTCTATTTTCTCTCCTTTTTTTTTTTATTTTTTATTTTTTGGCTTGGTAAACCATACCAAGAGCTCACATGTGAGCTTTAGGACAATAACTTCCAGGAAAAGTCCTAGGTTTAAATCAATGCTCTGGGTTTTGTGTGTTTGTTTTTGTGGTTGTTTTGTTGTTGTTGTTGTTTTTGTTTTGTTTTGTTTTTTTGGTTAATAGCAGAAGTCCCAAAAGCTGGGAGCAAGCTGGCAAGCAGCTCCATCAGCCGCCCCCATGGCTGCCCCATCAGCCGCCCCCATCAGCCGCCCCCATGGCCGCCCCATCAGCCGCCCCCATCAGCCGCCCCCATCAGCCGCCCCCATCAGCCGCCCCCATGGCTGCTCCATCAGCCGCCCCCATCAGCTGCCCCCATGGCTGCTCCATCAGCCGCCCCCATCAGCCGCCCCCATCAGCCGCCCCCATGGCTGCTCCATCAGCTGCCTCCTGGTTCCAGCCCTGGTCCAGTTCCTGTCTTGACTTCCTCCAATGATGGATGGTGATCTGGATAAGCCAAATGAACCCTTTCCCTCCCCAACTTGCTTTTCAGTCATAGTGTTTTGTCACAGCAACAGTAACCCTAAGAGAGTAGGCCTGGCTGGTTTGGCACCCACTATGTAGATGAGGCTGGCCTTGGACTCACATTGAGCAGCCTGCCTCTGCTTCTCAAATACTGGGATTAAAGGTGTGCACCACCATGCCTACTCAGTATCTAGTTTTTTTCTTAATGGAAATTTTATATATAGAGAGAGGGGGGAGAGGAGGAAGAGGAGGGATTAGAGACATGCTCAGTGCTAAAGAACACTTCCTGTTCTTGCAGAGGACCCAGGTTTGGTTTGCAGCTCCCGCAGATGGCTCATAATCATCTGTAACTACCAGTTTCAAGGAATCCGATGTCCACTTTTGGTCTCCACAAGCACCAGGCACACATGTAGTTTACACACACACAGATAGGCAAAGCACCTACATACATAAAAATCAGGGGCTGGAGAAATGGCTCAGTGATTAAGAGCACTGACTGCTCTTCCAGAGGTCCTGAGTTCAATTCCTAGCAACTACAGGGTGGCTTACAGCCATCTGTAATGGGATCCGATGCCCTCTTCTAATGTGTCTGAAAACAGCTACAGTGTACTCATCATATATATATATATATATATATATTCTTTAAATAAATAAATCAGATTTTTAGGAAGTATCTAGATAATATCTAGAAACAAATAATAATCATTTAGAGCCTAACAGTGAGATATTGGGAGAGGGTTCACTGTGTTAGCTAATCTCTACTTCTTATGATGTCATGTCTGAGAACATATTAAGACTTTTCTGCTATTAAGGAACTGCCCAAAATATGTAAGGTCCTGGGTTTGTGCTCCAACACTAAAATGAAAGGAAGGGGAGATGGAGGTCAGAGAGAGGAGAGAAAAAAAGAGAAATAAGAACACAGAGAATGAAGAAGTCTCTACTATGTGTTTGAGACGTAAGCCATTAAGAAAAATTTCATAAACCCAGGAGTGGTGGCAAGATTAATTTCATAAAACCAGGGTTTGAGAGATGGTTCGGTGGTCAAGAACACATACTACTCTTTTTTTTTTTTTTTTTTTTTTTGGTTTTTCGAGACAGGGTTTCTCTGTGTAGCCCTGGCTGTCCTGGAACTCACTCTGTAGACCAGGCTGGCCTTGAACTCAGAGATCCGCCTGCCTCTGCCTCCCAAGTGCTGGGATTAAAGGCGTGCGCCACCACCGCCCGGCAACATCATACTACTCTTATAGAGGACTCGAGTTCAGTTCTTAGCACCACATGGTGGTTCCATAATCCCAGTCCTCGTGGATATAATGCCCTCCTCTAACTTAAGAGGGCACCAGGCACACAGTACATAGACATGCAAATACCACATTCATACAGAAAAATTTTTATTTAAAAAAGAATAATTCCATTAAATGGACCACAGCAGGCTGGAACACTGCCTCTGTGGTGAAGAGTATGTGCTCTTCTTGTAGAGGACCCACGTTCAGGTCCCAGCACCCACACTGGGTGGTTCACAACTGCGTTTCCAGCTCCAGGGGATCTTATGTCTCTAGCCTCTCTGTGTGCACCTGCACTTATATGCACAGACACATATGTAATTAATGAAAAACTTAAAAAGTGAAATCAATCCCAATTTGTTTCACTGTTTTCTCAGCTTACCTGAAGAAGTAGGAGCAGCCTCGGACAGTGTTGTGGGTATAGTGCTCCAGCGTCTTCTCACTGCCATAATCCTCTAAGGGATCAGACCAAAGCAGGTCACACACTGGCCCAAAAGCAGGAGGCTCAGTAAACCTATCTAACTAGAAGACACACAAGGGCCAAAAGAAGAGAAAAAAAAATCAGGAAAGTAAAAGGTTTTTGGAGCAACAGCTCAGAAGTCCCCTTCTCTTCCAGGAATGCACTGCAGACGAGGCAGTGAGCCCCACGGATGGCCCTTTGAGAAAATGAGAGTTCGGCAATAAATGTGTACAAGTATCTTATCTCTGTTCCTGTAGAAAAGGGACTCTCCTTCATGCTAATCCAGTGCAGCATTCATTAACTCGAACGTGAAATCGGCCACCACCAAACATTCTGAAGACTAAAGTTAGCTCTAGTTCTCTATGGGAAGCAGGGCCCGGCAGACATCCTGTCCACCTCTCACTTCGTTCCAATGGAAGATGGTCTCTTTTGTAAAAGGCCTTTTATTAGCCGGGCTGTGGTGGTGCACGCTTTTAATCCCAGCACTTGAGGCAGGCGGATTTCTGAGTTTGAGGTCAGCCTGGTCTACAGAGTGAGTTCCAGGACAGCCAGAGCTATACAGAGAAACCCTGTCTCGAAAAACCAAAACCAAAAAAAAAAAAAAAAAAAAGGCCTTTTATTCTTTCCAATCTATGCAGTGGTGACATTTTAATATTTGTCACTAACTTACTTTTTTAGTTACTGCTGCTTTAATTAAAAACACACACACACAAAAAAAAAAATCAAAGAATACAAATAATTGTTTTTGAACACACCAGAACATCTAAGAGTCAAGAAGAGGGCTTCTGCTGAGAGGGGAGCTTTTTACTACAGCTGATTCACAGTGGTTAAATACAAAAGCTACTAAAGGAGAAAGGCTGGATATGGAAAAGCCAGCACACGGGTGTACCTCTTTCTGGGGAGATTGCTGCGAACTCAAGGGAATTCTGGGTTTGCATCTGTGTGGGAACTGAGGAGCCGTGTACAAGGCTGTTCTTTTTTCTCGGTCGTGAAGACACAGAATCTTGGAACCAATCACCATGTAAGGCAGAGGGGGCAACCGACCCAGATGGTTTAGGATGTAAATGCCCATGTACTGCACAGCTACCAGGGCTCAGGGCACATATTCAAATTTCTGAATTTACAAAAAGAATGTACTCAAAGGTTAAGGGCCCCGGCCAAGGCTCCACATTCATGTTCTTTCTTCGCACACTGGAACTTAAAGTGTTAAAGCTGGGCATGGTGGCATGAGTCCAACAATGAAACCGTTTTAGTGGATGAGGCAGAACTGTCTTGAGTTCAAGACTAGCCTGGGCTCTGCAGAGAAACCTTGTTTAAAATATACAAATATGTTTTTTAAAGTTTCAGAGTTATACTATAAGAATAGAATGCTTTTAGATATTAAGATTTAATTTTAAGGCCAAGTGGTGGTGGTGCATATTTTTAATCCTAGCACGCAGAGGCAGGGGTGGGTAGATCTCTGAGTTCAAGGCCAGCCTAGTCTATAGAGTGAATTCCAGGACAGCCAGAGCTACAGAGAGAAACCCTGTTTCAAAATAAACAAAACAAAAAAACCTGAACAAAACAGAAACTTTAATTTTTAAAAAGAGAAAGAACTATGTTTCTCCAAGTGTTAGTAACAGTTCTCTGACAATGACGAGATCATGAGTCAGTCCTGTTTTCCGCCTCTGACTGTATTTTCATTTAACCTCAGCAATTGCTATATGTTATACAGCTATTCTTGGCTGGGATAAAGAACAAAGACTTAGCAGTATACTCTATGAAAATAGTCAAAGGTTACTTACTTTCCTAATGTCCTCTAAACAAGTGATTTCAGGAGACATGCCTCCATGTACACAGAGAAACTGCTGGTTTAGGAGGGCGGCAAGAGGCAGACAGTCGAACGTGTGCATGCACGCGTCGTACACCAGCTCTGAGTACTTGATCCGACCTACCCAAAGAGAACAAAGTCAGGGGTGAACAGTGCCATTCTGAAGAGACGGACTAACCCGGTGAGGCCAACTCAGAAGCCACTGGTTACAAGTCTGAAGACCCTGTCCCAGAGAAGATGTCCTTTCAGAGTTGCACACAAGGGCTAACGGAGCACCCTTCTCTTTCTAAAGATAAGTTTGACCTTAGATTAACTTTCTAGTTCTGTTGCCCTGGAAACCTGAGAAGGCAGCTGGCCACCCGTGTCTTCTTACTAGCCAGCATCATTTACCTGGAGGAAGGTTATGGCTTAGGCTCCTGAGGGTACTTTTAAGATCCTCAAATTCTGCTACTAAAGCGTTTACGAACAATGCTGCATTGGTGATCCCTGGGGCTTCTAAGGCAGAGGCAGTTAAGACTGTGTATTTAATAGCATATGTAACTTTGACATGAGCTCATGCAGGATTGCATCTCCTTACAGTTATAGACTCACTTTGCTATTTCAAAAGCAGATTCAGCTGTGAGTATAACATCTGTTCAAAATAAAAGCAAACAAAAAATCTTTAATATATAGTCAGTGCTAGATGTTTCCTCCTAAAAACCCAAAGGCAGAATCACCTTTGTTACCAATGTCAATAGAAATTCCTTTATAAGAGTCTAACCTTGAATATAGGAATATAGGTAAGAGTCTACATGGCATTCTACTTCATGGTCCACACCACCATCTAGTGTGCCTTTCATCCTAACAATGACTCAGAAAAAGTCCTTAGCTTACTTCCAAACAGATGCCAGATCTGGGGAGAGACAGCAAGTATGCACAGAGTGCCGAGCCATTCTGTAAACCAAAACAGCAGGACAAAAGCCAAATCAGGTGAAAAGAAATCCGTGGTACATTGGTATGTGAGCAAACAGGCAGCCCTAGGTCACCTCCCCTGAGGAATTAGACTAGAGACAGTAACTATAGACCTATTTTACCATATTTTTCCTAATTGTCTCTGATGAGTACATATCTGTAAGTGTATAGCAAGTACACATATGTAGAGTGGCCACAGTATACATCAGTGAGCTAAATGCGGGCTCAGTGGTCAGATAAATGACCTGTAACCTAACTCTTAGTTTGGTCCTTAGATTCTAGCTTGGAATCCTAGGCAAATGTTCCTACTCCTTGTGTTTTCCCAACTGTATAATGGGAATGATAATCCATACACTCCATGTGTTTTCCCAACTGTATAATGGGATGATAATCCTTGTAAGTCACGATGCTGTGAGGATAGAAGTGAATGCACACCCGACACACACTGGTTATAACTATGTGTTAACCGATCATTTCACAGAATCCCTGTGAGATAGGTACATCCCTATGTTCATTTAAAAGCTGAAGAAGGCAACTGGAGAGGTGATTCAGCTGTTAAGAGCACTGTCTGCTCTTCCATAGAACCAGGGTTCAATCCTCAAAACCCCTACGACAGCTCACAACTGTCATAACTGTCTTTAACTTGAGTTTAGTGAAACAGCTCTAGGGTTAGAAGCCATTTCAAAAAACAAAAAAACAAAAAAACAAACTTAATTTAATCTTACATAGCACCCAACAAGGGACAAGTGAGTGAGGGACCCAGGAGTTAAAATGAAGTTCAACAAGAATGCATGGCTGTAGGGAAGAAACGGTAACGACTAGACATCCAGACAGATATGTTTCTGTCATGTAAGAATGAAGGAGCATTGGGCTGGAGAGATGGCTTAGCAGTAAGAGGACTCATGGCTCTTCCAGAGGACCTGGGCTCAGTTCCCAGCACCTACCCACATGGTGAATCACAGTGGTATGTAACTGCAGTTCCAGGGTATTAGATGCCCTTGTCTGAACTCTGAGAGCAGCAGGCATGTGTGTGGTGCACAAACAGACATATATGCACACACATAAATATAAACACAGTTACAGAAAGGGATAGAACTGGGCCCAGTGCTACAATCTCCTCAGTGGCAGAGCTCAAACACGTTCACATTCTTAACTGCCCTCTCAGACTCTTCCTAATCACCACGCGGGGACTGAGAATGCCGGAAAGTGCTCTACCAAATGTTTATACCCTCACTGTGTGAATTTTCAACATGGGGTCTTGCTATGAAGCTCAGGCTGGCCTTGAACTAGCAGCCTCCAGAATGCTGGGATCACTGGCATGTGCCACTGTGCCCACCACTATTTTTAAGTTTAAATTAAACAGAATTTAAATACTAAAATATATAATTCCAAAAGGTCAAATTAGCTGATGCAAGAGCTTTATTTTCATGAAAAATTAATGTCTATATTATAGACACTTATATAGGGTTTAACTCTTGCCAGTAATACAAAAGAGTGGAAGAAAATGTCGTTAAAAGAAGGTTTCATATAGTCCAATCTGACCTTAACTCATCTCCCATGTACTGGGATTACAGGCAAGCATCGCCCACCCATGGCCAGCAATAAGACAAAATTGCAAAAGAATTCCAGGAAGTTTTGGGCATCGGCATCATTTATAAGAAACCATAACCTAGCCATTGAGCATATGTTTTCTTAATTCTTGTTTGCATTCACTAAAGATTTCCCCTCTGTTTTTGTCTCTCCTCTCTCTCTCTCTGACCCCAAGCTCCCAGGTCCACTGGCTCCTGGGCTGAGACTAATGGTATCGGCCTTCGCAAACCAATTTAATTCTCTAGCCTAGCTGAGAAATCCTGAGGGATAAGGTAAAATTCTGTCTTTCTTATGAGAACAGCTTAGTAATTAAAAAGAAAACTATACAGTACCTGACTTTATGGATATGCCATAATCTAACCATACCAATCTGCCACTCTAAATAATGTAATGAACAATATTGGTTCTTTAAAAATTTGCTCAAACAGTACTGTTTTCTTTAGAAAATTACAAGAGTTTCTGGAACTCGTCAGTAAACTATCAAAAAGAAGTTTGGTAAACAACAAACTAATCCTCTTGAGAAATCTGGACCCAAAACTATGAGATGAGGTCAAGGCACTCACTGCACTTCTTGCTGTCTAAGTACCCAACAATAAAAGACAGCATGTAAAAAATTAATTATTAGGCAGGCCCTGTCTGTAATAGCCGCCTGTAGTCTCAGGAGGATGAAGCTGGGGCCCCCTTACTGTGTGAGGCCAGCAGGACGTACCAAGGCCAGCCAGGGAAGTCTAACAAGCCCTAGTCTTAAAAACACCTCCTCCCAAAAGACATCAGTTATTCTTTTTTTGTTATTTAAACTTTCTTGTGCTTTAGAGAAAACAAGGGAAACTGAAAAATAACCCTCTCGATATAAGTAAGAATGAGTGGAATAGAGCATGGTGAGCCTGGTGACATGAGCCTGTGATCCCAGCTATGTAGGAGCTGAGAGACGGTCTAAAATTCAAGACCAACCTGGGGAACTCAGACTCTTTGTTAAGGCAAAAAGTAAAAATAGGGCTGTTTCAAAGAAAACCAAAACCAAAACCAAACTGATATGAGACAAGAAAACCACACTTCTTAACAGCCCGCAGCTGCACACTCTGCAACTGAGCGTCTCTTGGCAGTAATTATATGGTGCTGATTCTAAGAGCCACAGCAGCCCAAAGACCAGATCAGCTTATCAGAGAACACACACACACACACACACACACACACACACACACACACTCTTTCCTCATATAGGAATAACATTTTATATTTGTACACACACACACACACACACACACACACACACATGCTCTTTCCTCATATAGGAATAACATTTTATATTTGTACACACACACACACACACACACACACACACACACACATGCTCTTTCCTCATATAGGAATAACATTTTATATTTGTACACACACACACACACACACACACACACACACGCTCTTTCCTCATATAGGAATAACATTTTATATTTGTATACACACACACACACACACACACACACACACACGCTCTTTCCTCATATAGGAATAACATTTTATATTTGTACGTTAGTGTGTCAGCAGACTGGAGTGACTGGGCTGGATGGAGTACAGCTAGAAGCACACTGAAAGCCAGCAGACAAAACACGTGAGGTGAGGAATTCTGGGCAAAATAAGAAACTTAAAAGCATTTCCTGAGCCTATTGTTCTATCTTCTAAAAATACTCAGAACCAATTAAACTGATCACAAACAAACTCTGCTTCACTCTCCAGCACCAAACCCATAAAAGAACAAGCAAACAAAAACTGTTCCTTTAAAGGGAGAACAGGAGGGGAAATTACAGTAAATGTCCCTTAAAAACCAAGCCAAACAAGGCGCCTGAACCAATGAGCTGAGCAGAGCCAGGGCAAGGCAGAGGACCCTCTGTTAACATGGAAACGAGCACCCCCACTTCACTCAGAACAGGCATGTGCAGGCCGTGTTCTTGCCGCTCACTTAATTCTAAATGCAAGTAACTGACTTCCATCAAGGACCCTAGGTCCTTTGTTGCCGGTTTTATACATATTATTTAATTTTTAAGGCAAAACCAGTATATGTTAGAGAAATCATAAAGTACTTCTTCAAATAGTCAAAGAGTTGAGAGTTTTCAAAGACACTGGCACAGTCCCGCTTTTCTTTCTTTCACACCGTGTGTGTCCATGCTCACACACATATAATGTCACAACTGTGGAAGGCAGAGGACAGCTGTCAGGAGTCCGATCTTTGCTTCCTGGGACTGCTCAGATGTCAGACGCAGGGGCAAGTGCTCAGCATCTCCCTGGCCCTGTAGTCCTTCTTAACCAGCTGCACACAGCTGGATTACCAGGAGAGCTTCAGAAACCTGTGTATGGGCCAGAGACATGGCTTGATGGGAAACAGTTCTTGTTGCTGAGCCCGAACCTAAATTCAATCCTCAGGACCCACATGGTGGAAGGGAGAAAATCAACTCTGTGACTTCCACATAATCCATGGCATGCTCCTCACGCACATACACAAAATAGAAAAATAAATGTTAAAAATCATTTAAACCAAGCAGTGGTGGCCCATGCCTTCAATCCCAGCACTCAGGAGGCAGAGACAGAGGCAGAGGCAGAAGCAGGCTGATCTCTCAGGCTGAGGCCAGCCTGATCTACAGCTTGAGTTCCAGGATAGCCATAGCTACACAGAGAAATACTGTCACGAAAAAAAGAAAAACAACAACAAAAGAAGGAAGAAAGAAAGAAAGAAAGAAAGAAAGAAGGAAGGAAGGAAGAAGGAAGGAAGGAAGGAAGGAAGGAAAAGAAAGAAAGAAAGAAAGAAAGAAAGAAAGAAAGAAAGAAAGAAAGAAAGGGAAAGAAAAGCCATTTAAACTTGGTTTGCAAACTGCATCATTTTTAAGTTAGCAGCTTGAAAAAAAATTGCAGAAATAGTACAAAATAGTGGCAAAAAATAATTCAAATATTTCAAACATTAAAATAAGACTCTCTGAGGCCGGGCAGTGGTGGCGCACGCCTTTAATCCCAGCACTTGGGAGGCAGAGACAGGCGGATTCCTGAGTTTGAGGCCAGCCTGGTCTACAGAGTGAGTTCCAGGACAGCCAAGGCTACACAGGGGAAAAAAAAGTTTAAAAAAAAAATAAGACTCTCTGACCCAGCACAAGAAGTAAACACTAGTACCAATTTCTTCCACGTACATTGTACAAGTCAGCCAATAGTTTTTCTCAGCTAATAGCACATCTAAGCATTTCTCCATATAGCACATACAGATCCCTTAACATTTAAACAGTGCTCTAGTATTGCTTTAAAAGATATTTTGGGGGCCAGAAACATGACTCAGCAGCTAAAGTACTTGCTGTGTAAGCCTGCGAACCTGAGTTCAATCTTGAGAGTCCACATAAATAAAGGTAAAAGGAAAGACTGGACTCTACAAAAGTTTCCTAACTTCTATACCCCCACACCCCTTTCTGATACTTGTGTATTGTAATTAATTAGCACTTTATTGACATCTATTTTGTTGTTGTTGTTATAATTAACACTGCAATGAGGTTTGTTTGTTTTTTGTTTTGTTTTGTTTTGTTTTTTTTTTTTGGTTTTTTTGAGACAGGGTTTCTCTGTATAGCCCTGGCTGTCCTGGAACTCACTCTGTAGACCAGGCTGGCCTCGAATTCAGAAATCTGCCTGCCTCTGTCTCTCAAGTGCTGGGATTACAGGAGTACACCACCACCACCCGGCTGCAATGAGCATTCTTAAGAAGCAAATATCTACTCTTTCTGTCCATCTGTGTTGGATAAACTGTAACATGACTTCAATGGCTTCCACTTTGTATAATCTTTCAATCCGTGGGACCAGACTGTGATGAGCCTCTCAGTGTTACACGTCACTGGGTGGAAAGGGAAGGGTCTTCTGGATGGACCTGGCCTGATCACACCAACCTCTAAAGAGCAGAGGTCTCCTCCAGCCAACTGACTGCAGAAGTGAGCGACTCATCCAGGCTGGGCCAGAAGAAGGCCAACATCTACCCTGGGAACTACCTTTCTGACCCATATGTCAAAAACCCGAAAGCAATCTTTAAAAACTGAGAGTGACATCCCTCCCCTCCCCCGCAGATGGGATTCAGAAGGAAAGTAAGGACTTTAATCCACGGTTGCAAGGACTCCAAACAACTACCAACTCCAGAGGAAGACGCTAATACAGTCCTCACATACCACGGTCCCAGCTGAGCAAAGCCCACCAGAGAATCCTGACTTCTGCTGTGACATGATCCCTGTGTGAGTCACTAAACTCCTGACAGTGCTTTAGCAGCACTAGAGTCTACCTGATATCTGACAAGTCAAAACACTGAGAAAAGAGAATGTATACTTCATAAATACAAATGCAATCTTCACAAATATTTCAAAATTGCTGTCCAAATATTTGATACCAATTTAAATCCCTACCAAGAGTAAATCCACTTTGAAACCCTTCCTGGTTATCTGATGGTGTGTTTATTTCAGGAAGTTTCTGGGGCTGGAATGATCTGAAGATCCTTTACTTGCAACAGACTTTGCTGTCTCTTTTGTTGTATTTGAGACAGGGTTTTTTATATAGCTCAAACTGGCCTTGAACTCACCAGTCCCAAGGCTGGCTTGGATCCCTAATCCTTCGTCTCCACCTCTCAAGTGCTGGGTTCACAGACATGCCCATCAAGCCAGGCTTATAATTTCCTTTAATAATTCTGACCTTTCCTTTCAGGCTCTACTGGGAGGAAGGCAGCTATTATAGCCTGTCCTATGTCAGTAAAGCTAAAAGACACAGTAAGCACGTGAAACCCTGTCAAGTGGAGAGCACCGTGGGAGTCTGGTGCTGTGTGGTGCTGAACAAACTCACTCTCGATAAGCAATGTAAGAGCATTTAAGTCTTCTCCATCTCCTTTTTTTTTTTTTTTTTTTTTTTTTTTTTTTTTTGGTTTTTTCGAGACAGGGTTTCTCTGTGTAGTTCAGGCTGTCCTGGAACTCACTTTGTAGACCAGGCTGGCCTCGAACTCAGAAATCCGCCTGCCTCTGCCTCCCAAGTGCTGGGATTAAAGGCGTGCGCCACCACCGCCCGGCTCCATCTCCTTTTAAACAGCATCTTACTCTATAGCCCAAAGCTGGCTTCAAAGTTGTCGTGACCCTTCTGCCTCAGCCTCCTGAGTGCTGAGCTACAGGTAAGAGTCACCAAGTCTGGCTTGATTGTTTTCATTTTGAAGGTATGATCTTAACTGAGTGTGGCAGCACCTGAAATCACTAACTTTTCTGGAGAGACGCATACTTACATTCCTGTTTGAAGGTGAAGTACTCTGTAAGATGCCTGCATTCATGATTTCCTCGAAGCAGAAACAATGTTTTAGGATGATTAATCTTTAAGCTCCACAGAAACAGCACACACTAGGAGACACAATTAGAAAATAAATGTTCTTCATGACCATGACAACACAGACATATTTTATCTAAATCCAAATGATGTGTTATATGGCATATGTCACTGTAAGCCCCAAGTTGTAAATGTAATCTTCTAGCTTTTGCATGTTATCCTTAAATGTGGTAGAATAAATAGCCTTCATAAAAACCTCTCCTAAGTATCTAAATATTGAGGACTCTCTGGGCAAAGTTACCCACATACATATTATAGTTGTAAAATCAGCATCATTATTTTATAATGGAAAAACACTAGGACCAGGAACAAGGCAAAAATAGTAACTATTTGTTACTATTCAGCATTACAATAAAGGTGTTAGCAAATATAATTAGACAAATGAAACCAAGTAAAGGCTTTAGAATGGGTAAAGGAAAAATTAAAAGCAGACAATATATAACTAAATGTAGTTTGTATAACTAAAAAAAAAACCCATGGAAAAAAATCACTGATAAAAGCAGCTTAATAAAAGAATTCAGCAAAATAAGATATAAAATTGAATACATAAATAAACATGTAAGGCGGTTGGTCTGGTGCTGCTGATATTCAAATGCTAAGAACTCTGTACCCCAAGATCTGACTGCTCCAAAACGAGCAGATCCTCACATATACCAGCTTTTGTTGAATAAAACTTGCCCCCAAGTTATCCCTGGTCGGTAGTAAAGATGCCTACAGCTTGGGCTGTACAGAAGTGAGGGGGCAGATCAAAGGTTCCCAGGCTTGGGGGTCTCAGGCAGGGACCACAACAAGGAGGAGGAGAAGGCAGGAGTCGCCACCGTGGGGCAGATGGACCATGAGAGAACGGCCGTGAGGGCCAGCCTGTTGGAGTCGGAGCGGCCCAGGCAGAACACACAAGGGAAGTAGTCTGGTCACTGACAGAGAAGTAGACAAAATAGCACAGAGGGTTGACACCTGCCCTGCTCTAGTGCTTTAAGGCTTTATTTTAAATCTAAAGGTTTTGCATCTTTTATTTGAGAACTATATGGTCTAAGGTAGGGTAACCCCCCTTCCAGAATAATATTTACAATAGCAGCAACAAAGTTGGTAGAGTGCCTGCTTAGCGTGCACAAGGGCCTGAGTTCAATCCCAGCACCCATAAACATACATAATGTCCCACACCATAGTACTAGCCCTTAAGAAATGGAAGCAGAGGAATCAGTGAGGAACCAGTAGTTCAAGGTCAACTTCAGCTATACAGTGAGGTGAAGGCTTAGGCTACATGACACATTGTATCCAAAACAAACAAACAAACAAACCCCACCACCACCAAAAAACAAATACAGAAACAAAAGCATCATGTCCTGAGCCAGACAGGGTAGCATAGGCCTGTCACTCCTGTACTCAAACAAAAAGAGCATGAATTTAAGGCTACTCAGGCTACGTAAGAAGTTCTGGACTCAGCTGGTTACATAATAAAACTTCAGCTCTAATAAAATAAAATCCCTGTCCCCTGCCACATGCCTTATCTTCCAGTAGTCCAGAAACAGACCCAAGTTCACAAAATCACCAGGTCAAAGCTGCGCACGCAGCTCATCCTGGACCCCAGCACCGAGTAGTCTAGAGTAGGAGAACTGCCTTGGATTGGAGGCCAGCCTGCAGTACAGTACAAAAACTCATCTCATAAAAACAGGGAAAAAAGATCACTGCGGTAACGATCTTTTTAATGAAACAGCTCTGGGATTAGATGCCATTTCAAAACAAAAAACAAAAAACAAAAAAACAAAAAAACCAACCCAACTTAGATCTGATCTTACATAGCACCCAACAAGTGACAAAGGAATGAGGGACCCAGGGGTTAAAATGAAGTTCAACAAGAATGCATGGCCGTAGGGAAGAAACTGTAATGACTAGACATCCAGACAGACATGTTTCTGTCATGTA